>CACVBS010000053.1:174970-390072 GCA_902728275.1 Cyclocybe aegerita | reverse complement strand
TCACTTGCTCGGCACTGCTTCTGACTGGGGGATGATACGTGTGCCAGGGATTCGAGCCGGGTTGAAAGAGCGGTCGCAGTCAGCGTATGCCGCTCCAGCACCGAAACCTGTCGCCAGTGCGATTGGCCATGTTCGCCCTGCGCCAAAATTAGAGTATTCAGATACTTGGGGTGAGGATACAAATCCGAGAGACACGAACGGCGGAAGAGGATGACGGATGCCACGACGCCTGCGCCAAAGCCAATCCCGCTGCAGGGAAAAGTTAGCAAACTTGCAGTCAGAAAAGTACCTTATTACTCACGACTTCACCAATAGATCAGCCACTTCGAGAATGTTTCGTCAAACTTGAGCAAAACGCGTAGAGTTTAGTGAGACCTACGGCATCGGTCATACTGTGAATACCATCAGATAAGTGGTAGGAAATGGCACTATATCCATACCTTTTGTCCAATGATGTCTTCGCTCGACGTCGGCTTCTGCGTGGTAGACATTGTGGAAGGTTATGGTGGGTGTGTTGGTCAACGGGAGCAACCGCGACCACGATATTTGGTTCCGCGCTGGTTGCCAAACATAACATGCTAGCGGTAGCCGTAATCAGCAGCACTTTCGTCAGTACTGCGCTCTGGGATATCCCAGGCCCTATTTCTACCACGGACCACTCTTTCTTCCTCAATCATCGCTCGGAAGACGAATAGCATCTCAGACAGACAGGATGGCGCACCAATCGCCCATGATTTCGATCCCGAGGAAGACAACACAAGAAGTCGACTGGACAACCCCGATACGCAACCTCATCGCGCAGTCGTACGGCGAGAACCCAGATAATTACGCGGCGGAATGCCCGTCGCTTCAGCGATGTCGCCAGGATGCGGTGCGAGGCGCTGGGAGTGATCTCACAGGTGAGTTCACGGCTGGTGCAATTGTCATTGTACTAAGATTCAATAGCCCGCGATCTACTATATAAGTATTTCGGACAACTGGAACTGTTAGAGCTGCGGTTTTCAGAGATCAGAGTCAACTTCCCATGGCACGACGCGTTCACGAACAAGTTGATCACACAAACATCCATTGCCTATGAGAAGGCATCCATCCTCTTCCAGATCGCCAGCACACATTCTGCTATCGCCGCCTCGCAGAGTCGATCAGACCCAGAAGGGCTCAAGCGCGCTTTCTACTACTTCAGAGCATGTGCTGGCATGCTCACATATATCAACGAGAACTTCCTGCACGCACCATCGACAGACTTGAGCCGCGAAGTCGTCAAATTCCTCATAAACATCATCTTGGCACAGGCTACAGAGGTCTTTTTTGAGAAGTGCACAGATGAGAAGAAGAGCAATGCACTGGTGTCCAAGATAGCTTCACAAGCAGCATCTATGTACACATCATTGACGGAGGAGGTCAAGGAGTTTATGGGCAAGGGAATCTTTGACCGGAACTGGGTGACTCTCCTGCAGGTGCGTCACGTCGTGATCTCTGCTGTATGTATCTTATGGTTCTTCAGATTAAAGCCAAATACTTTTCTTCTCTCTCTCAATACTATCGTGGCCTCGCAGACAACACCTCGGGCAAGCACGGCGATGCCCTCGTCCGCTTCACCCAAGCCGAAACCCTGGCAAAGGACGCCTATCGCACAGCCTCCAGCTTCGGCGCGATGTTCGTTTCGAACATGTCTCCCAACCTCCCCCCAGACGCAGGTACTTCCATTTCCGAGCGTCTGAAAGCACACCAGGTCATCTGCGTCGACAAGAAGGCCGAGGCAACGCGCGAGAACGATCTAATCTACAACGCCATTTTGCCTGCATTTGAGAGTCTACCCAACATTGAGAAGACAGCCGTGGCGACTCCGGTACACATCCACGAGATATACGGGACGCCAGAGGTGCAGAAGACGATTGGACAAGACATTTTCATCCATCTAATCCCTCTGAGCGTGCACGAGAGCGCAAGTGTGTACTCCGAAGAGAAGGCAAAGCTCGTCCGCGGCGAAGTGGAGAAAGCTGAAGGTGCTGAGGGTGAGGCCCGCAGTGCCCTCGACGGGCTTGGCGTCAAGGCGGGGCTTGTCCGGTACAAAGCCATAGCCGAGGGCGACGTCGCGGGTGGAGACGAGGTACCGCTTGACGTGCGGCGCTGGAAGGAGGACATCACTGTCATCGAAGAGCGGGAAGGTGTCGAGGGCCTCATCCGCGATCTTGGGCGACTCAAGACCAGCGTTCAGCAGGAGCTCGAAGGTGTCTCGCGGGACCTTGAGACCGAAACGCGGGACTGTGAGGTTCTGCGCGTCAAGTACGAGCACCTGTGGACGCAGCCGCCCAGCGCGACGCTCACGAAGAGCCTGCGACAGGACCTCAAGTCGCACTTCGGTTCCCTGGAGGCTGCGGCGGTGTCGGATGGGCAGGTGGCGACTCTATGGGACTCGGTCAAGGCGGACATTGCTCTGCTCCTTAGTCCGCAGATTGAGCAGCTGTTTTCGGAGCGTGGCGGGTCGAAGCCTGAGAATCTACTTGATTTGGACGTCGGCAGCGAGACGGACGATGCCAAGGAGAGGGCGAAGATCAGGGAGTATGTGGACGAGATCGAGGAAAGGCTGAAGAGGTTGGATCTGATTTCAAAGGAGCGTGGCGAGGTTCTGAAGGACCTTAAGGATAAGGTTCGTATCTCTTTTTTCTTCCTTTTTCTTCCTGTTCTTATGAGTCTTTTACGCATAGATTCAATCAGACGATGTTTCGCACCTCCTGCTCCTCAATCGACGCAACACGGGCATCGAGCCCACCTTGTTTGCTGCTGAGCTGGAGAAGTTCCGGCCATACCAGCAACGACTGGCATCTACGGTTCATCATCAAGAGGTGGCCCTGCAGGAGGTCGGCACGCTGTGGAAGGGACTCAAAGATCTTGCAGGGCGGGGTGCAGGTGCACGGAAATGGGAAGAACGGGAAAAGAGGAAGAAGGATACGATACGAAGGTTCTCGCGGGCTCGCGATGGGTACATGGAGGTCCGAGATGGGCTGGCGTACGTCCTTCCTTTTCATCTGAATCGCTCCAACGTTCTCCGACGCAAATGGTTGTTTACAGAAAAGGCCTCCAGTTTTACACCGAACTGACTGACCTTGCATCCAGACTTCGCAGCAATGTTCGCTCCTTTGTCTCGGAGAGAACTGCGGAGCGCGAGGCGTTGGTGGCGAAGCTGGAGACGGAGAAGAGGCTGTCTGTATCTGCAGCATCTCTTCCGTTAGCCGCAAAGCCGCCTGTACCACCGCCCCCACAGCACCATTCAAGATTGTCTCTTGATAATGCTTTTGCATCGATGAACCTGAGAGATACGCCACAATCTCCTCCTCTTCCGCCCCAACAACATCAGCAGCAGCCATGGCAAGTTCAAGCTAGTTCACCGATCCCACCACCACCAGGTTCGAACCAGCACTACACACCTCCTGCCCCTTCGCCGTACGGTAGCCTGCAACAAAACCAATCTCCATATGCTTCTGCTCCACCACCTTCGCAACAATCGTCCCATTATCCTGGTGGTATTCAGACGTATGGCTCAGGGCAGTACACCAGTCCACCACCTCCGGCCCCGCAGCAGCAACAACAATCATCGTTCCTACCCCCTCCGCCTCCTCGACCACCAACCCACTCCTCCTCCTACCCATCCCCATCGGCTCCTGCTTCCGATCCGTACGCTAGCCTGGCCATGTTCAATCCCACTCCTTCCTCAGTTCCAAGCCAACCACTGGCACCCTCTCCACCTCAAACTGGGCCTGGCTACAACTACTACTCTCCCCGTTCGCAACAGCCTCCCCAGCCGCCACAGCAAAACGGGTACGAAGGCGGAGGGTCGATGCTACCACTTCCACCTCCACCCCCGCCTCAGCAGCACCAGTACCATTACCAGCAGCAACCTCAGCAACAGCAGACCACTGGGTATCCACCACCTGCCCCACAGCAGCAGCAGCAACCGCAGTATGGAGGTTATCAGGGCCAGCCATCGCCGAATTCTTACGCTCCTGCGGGGTATCAGAGTTATGGGCGGTAGGAGTGCTCAATGAAACGATGAATTACGTGTATAAATAGTCGTCTTGGATAGCTCTTTGTACTTGGTGCCGGGTGTTGCATGACTGTATAACTTATTCACGACGGATGGCTCAATCTCTAGTTGGGCAGTTGATTCTCTTTCCTCCCTTTTACAGATGACAGGGCATGCCGACAGGTTTCTTCCTCTTCGTTGGACTTCGTTAAGAGTGGTTGGTATCGTTGTGAGATCGCGATGAAAAGTGGACCTAAATCCTCCTCGTCTCTCCAGAAGTTTTTCAAAGGGTATTGGATACCAAGTTCCGAACATAATGGTATTTGTGCAATCATGACGAAGCGGCAGATGGCGTTGAAGATGAGGGTCGACTTCTCCCCTCCTCTGACGGCCCATAGAGCAAGCTCTTCCCCCATGCAACTGCGCTTTCATCGAGATTCTGGAACCCGGCGAAGAGGACAGCAACTTCATGGTTCCAACGCGACTTGATCTCGGTTGACAGAGGGTGGGGCTTAATCCTTGATGCTGCTGAGGGAGGCGCTTGCACTAGAGTGGGTGTTTCAACCAAGCGAACGCTTAAAGCATGTAGACTGAGGGTTTTCGAGATCGAGTTAGAATGCCGTTTCAAGGATAAACGGGTAGGTGTACAAACTCTTTCTTGTGCTGTTCAGTCCTGTGAAAGAGAATCAGCATAGAAGATAATGCTTGGAAATTCCACTCCCCAAAACAGACTGATGTGAAGTCGAAACTCGAACTATGAAGAAACCATAGCACATACCTCGTTTGCATGAGGTTGGAAAACCCATAGTAGACCTGATTATTGATTCATTCACCGATAAGAGAGAAAAAAAAATGAAATTTATGATAGAAATACGTACTCCACCTGCGACTAATGCGCCAGAAATCGGTCCTAACAAGAAGGACATGGCGCCAGCGTCGTAGATGATGGTTGAGAGCAAGAGTTTAACGGAAACTTCCGACCGGCCCGGATAGTAAGTATGTAGTCTCGTCACATGTATGGGACGCAACCCACAAGCGCCCACAACATGCATTCCTGGAGGTTTTTCGAGAGCCTTACGCAAAAGTTTGAGCAGACATAGACTTTCTGAGCATTCCATCTTGTGCGTGATGATACACATTCTGGAAAGAAAGGGGAAGGGAAGAGAGGGATAAATGGGATAATAAGGCCTCAATGAAGAACTTGTGAAGAACCGAAAACCAGCACTACTAAGTACCTGCATGATGATGATGTAGCAGATTGAACAATGTACTTATTTTCAAAAACAGTCCGTAAGATTTGTTGGGATAAGCCCAAGTAAGAATGCGAGAATCTACTAAACATCCCCGCTGTCGTCTCCACCGCCAGAACTGCTGTCGCTATTATCTCCAGTGGCGTCCGCAGAGCCATCGTTAGTAGTATCGGTAGAAGAAGGATCAGAGGCATCTATGCCGCCTGAGCTATCGCCCGAAGATGAGTCGATGTCGCTGCCGGTAGAGTCGCTGCCGCCGTCGGTGCTGTCGGTATTGCCTGCAACGCTGGAGTCGGCTCCATCTCCGGTAGCAGGAACGTCTGCAACAATCACAGAAGCCCCGTCTGTCGCTGTCGGGTCGGTGGCACTATCTGTCCCAGTTGCACTTGCATCGGTTGTGGTTGAGGCAGCGGCACTATCAGTTGCGGTGCCTGGGATCGAGGTGTCTGTGCTATCCGTCTCAGGAACACTTGGGTCTGTCACAATTGGGGCATCTGCGCTATCGATCGCGGTGGAAGAGACATCGAAGGCCGTGGCGCCGTCTGCGATGTATGTCGACGTCGAATCCGTGTCGTCACTGGAGGTAGCAGTTGCGTCTGAGGCCGTAGCTGTGTCGGTGCTCGCAGGGTCCGTCGGTAGAGAGGCGTCTGCCGTATCTGTGCTTGTGCTGGAGGCGTCTGTGTCACAGCCTGCGTCCGTAGCTGTCGGGGTTGCCGCATCTGAGGCTGCTGTCGCGTCTATCGAAGTCCCAGTAGCCGTAGGTGCTGAAAGAATGGCAGCGATAGATTAGTCTGGTAAACAGTGATCCAACGTGGAAACTACCGACCTGTAATAGGGGCAGATTGCGATTGAGGAGCGTTCTTTGCCGCGTCACATGCACTGACCATACCCTGGCCGACATTATTAGCTTGGGCGAGGAAATTTTTGGCAAGGGCGATCTGTTGCGCGATTGCAGCGTCGGTACTATCAGCAACATTCGTCAGTTACTCGCTCTGAGGCGGTGGGACAAGGGCCACTTACCTGTTGACGCTATTCAATGCATCGAGAGTGGAGCCCACGTTGGAGACAACGGCATCTGCTGAGGAGGAGCAGGCAATGTTCTCCAAGATGCCAGCTAAGGAACGTCGTTCGAGCGCGGAAGGTATAGAGGCGCTAGGAGAGGTCAGCGACAGGAGAGAGTGACATGAATGTAGGGTATGCTTACCAGCGAGAGTAGACTGCCAGAGAAAGACAGTGACAGCGGATGCCAGAAGAGAGTGTGAAGACCTCATTGTAGCTCGACTACCTGGTTTTGATCAAAAGAAGGAAAGAATGTGTAAAGTATAGGAAAGATACAAAGAAATAAAGGAAAGAGGAAAAGGGAGAACACAGACACCAGGTCCTAGAGGTATGAAAGGTAACCTGCTTCCGTCCTCGGGCCAGCTTTTTATACGTGTTGGGTCCCGAATCCACGGTCCAGGGTGGTCGACACCCTTGATACGTAGATCCACTGACAGTGGGGCCGCTACTATGTATGTGTCTGTGGTGCTAAAATTGAAATTGGCGACAAGGTCGACAAGGCCCTAAATATAACTGCATTAAAATAGACGGGAATATGGCGTAGAAGAAACTTCACTAGAGGCCGCTTGAGCGATGGTTGCAATACTCCAGCGACTATCGAACGAAAAGTGATCAATAAATGGAGCTTAAGATCGTGAAGCACACCTTTGAGCTTATGTCTCAAAAATCCTGGACTCTGTAGACATTGCACATCTGCCGGACTTTGATCAGGTCTCTCAATCAACGTTACACGAAAAACTCGCCTCTGCAATTTCTTCGAAAGTGAAAATGATACCCCTCCAACGTGATACATGGTCCCTGTTACCAGGATAGCCGACTGCTGCGCTAAATCTGCGATCCTTGATCTTCCTTAAGTATTTTCGGATTACAGGTTATTTGCAACCCAGAATCACATCAGCTCCAAGACGAACTGGAGCCACCTCTACTTGACTTCTACTTGTTCGCTGTGGACATTGAACCTTTGGAGAGGTTTCCAAGGAGATGTGGAGCGTTCTTTATGTTTGCTGTGGGGACCCGTCGACGAACGAGAGCTGCGGATGGAGAGGGATCATACAACGTGGATAGTAGCAATAATAGACCTTCACTGAGAGTCGGTGCTAAGAGGGTAGAGCCGACAGACAAGGGACTTGAAATTGAATGCGACTCATGGGGGTCTTCGAGGGAATAACCGCTGCTTAAAAATAATTGCAAGGCAAGGTACTTTTCAATAAAAATCCGCCATATCTATATTACACTGTCGACATCATAAGCAACAGAAAGAAAGCAAGAGACAAGAACGTTGATCGCACCCAGCCAATAATATTAAGTGCCTTCACGAGGCCGACACATATTACCGCCACCAGCACGAAGCCCATAAATAATTCAGAACCAGCGCGGCGTCGTGGAGTTCCCTTCTGGAACATCGCTGCCAGGAAGGGGGATGTCCGCGCCGATCTTGTCGACAACGTAATAGCTGAAGAAGATAACTTTGAAGGAGATGGCGACGCCAAGATGGATGGCTGCAAGGATGATGATAATCAGGCGGGTGGCTTTTGCCTCGGCCTTTTTGGTGTCAAATACAGTCAGCGAGGGCTTCAGGATTGGACATTGAATTGGACATACGGATGCGAGGATAGGGTAGACGTTTGCAGCGAGGAACCAACCTGAGAGACCGAAAGCTGCCGCAACGAGGACCCAGCGCATGATTGGCACTGGAATTACGCAGAGCACCTATTCAGATGTGTCAGTGGCGTCTCTGCAAGCTCAGAAGGCGGGCTCACCGCGACAGGTATCCATGCGAACTGGGCATATCCCCAGATTGCAATCGCCTCTACGACGCTCCATTCACCCACCCCAAGATACCGTAGTGCGACCCAGAGAAGGACAGGGATGCCTAGTCCATATGCATATACCAGTGTAACGGCGATGCTCAGAAGTTGGAAGTTGTAGTCATAGGGCTTCCCATCTGTTGACAAGTACTTTGCAATGGATGCTCCGAGGGAAGATGAAAGGAAAAGAGCGAAGATGAGTGTTGTAAGGGTCCAGAATGGACCGTAAAGGTCAGCTGGGTTGAGATGCGTGGAGATGTACGTTGGTGCTGCGGTCGGGATAAGAGTTGTGTAGCATCGTTTCAGCACCTGGAAGGAAAAAATGTGGGTAGAACTGAATGCCTGAAGACATATATGCGTACCGTTTGCGTGTCAACATCGAAGTACGGTTGGTAGTAATCCAACGTCCAGAATCCTCCACCGCCTTTCCGTTGATTTGCTTCATCCGCGAGATACCGTCGGTCAGCATTGCCGACACCTGCACTCCGCGGCGGGTTGGATGCATTCCGCGTTCCAGACGCATCCGCGCCAAGAAATGCTGATTCACGACTCTTCAGACTGTGAATATGCACATTAGAACAGTAAACGCACATTTGAATTGGAGGCCTTCTGGCCCTTCTTCGAGACGTTGCTAAAATTGACTCGCCAGTGAGCAGTCCTCCCAGTAAAATGACGGGATTTACTCACATCGTCGGCCTCTACCTGCACATAGGCCATGATTTCGTCGTGGTCGTTGTAGTCAACGCTCGATTGATGAGCTGGCCGTATTCGGCAGTCACGACCCCAGAGACCCACGCTTACTGCCGAGGGAAAGGACCCCGAAAGGCTCATCTAGAGAAGTAGACGCCCAAGAAAAACAGTCCAGGTCCTAGCGATTTCGGGCAAAATCTCCCATTTCGGCAAGCTTTCCCTCGCCATTCCACCCATTTTAGGGCGGCCATTTTTATCCGGGGAACGCATCAGGGATCTACTTTCGGGGGTCGAATCCCGTCAAAATTGTTCTTTCATTCATTCTCCAACCTTTCAGGCCCAGGCTACAAACATCGATGGCATCTCTTTACCATGCTCTAAAAGGAGCTGGAAGACCTCCCTTTCTGTCTACGACGCTAAAGGCCTCCCCATAATCTGCCGAGACTCCACGGATTTATCTGCATTTTCAACATCTGTCTTCTTCACGACCACCATCTTCGGGGCCTCTTACGATATTGTCACTCGCTTGGACTCGCTGCTTTTCTCGAAGCCTGGATGTCTCGCAATTCGACAGGCTCAAAGGAGTCGAGCCAAGAAGTCGTGGAACTTCAATGGATCGCTGTTGGGCCTCCCAGACACGACACAACGCGACGTGGTAAGCTTCAGTCTCGAAATCGCACATGTGAGACTCACATTTCCACAGATGACTCCTCGAACCCTCTGTCTTTTAGAGATTCCCAATTTGGGATCATTTTACGACGCCAACGCCAGCGACCAGCAGACAACTCTGGCGTAAAGCACTCTCCAGCAATTCCGTCTCGTTTCCTGAACCTTACGAACTCATTCGAATTTGCTGGTTGGGGTTCTATCACGCGTCTTAAGCTGAGCAGTGAAGACCTCAAGACTGGAGCCGCGCGTATCGACTACATGAAGAAGAGTAGGGTCCTCGGGCAGTTCACTGCGAGCGCATTGGCAGGAAACGCGGTCCTTGGAAGCGTCTTCTACGCGTTGCCGGCCGTAGTTGCTGTTGGAGGAATTTAGTGAGTCGCCTTCTTGTCCTGGACACGATGGAGGAGTAATCATAGCACGCCAGTTCTCCTATCTCCCTCTTCATCGCAACGATGATTTTATTCCTGTGGCGCCCCATTATGGAGGAACTGGCATCTGCCTTACCCATTAGTGGTGCTCCCTATACTTACATGTACGTTTGCCCCTTTCAACATTTACAGCATAGTCTTATATAATGCTTAAAGCCTGAATGTTTCTACAAAGTCCTTCGCGCTTATTGGTGCCGCTCTTCTGCTCCTCGACTTCGCATCTACCGCCATAGTTTCCGCTGCAACGGCGGCCAGCTACCTCGCAGGAGACGTCCCTTCACTCCCATTTCCTCCATGGGTCGGAGCTGTCATCGTGCTTGTTCTATTTACAATCATCAGCCTCATGGGTGTTCGAGAGAGTGCACGTCTGGCCCTGACCGTGCTCTTATTTCACGTGGGTCATCCTTGAAGCTTGACACCCTTTCCGAGTTAGCCTGCTCACGTTTCGCGCCCCTAGGTTCTAACTATGATCGTGCTTGTCATTGTGTCATTCGTGCACTGGGGTCATATCGGCAACTCTCAGCTCAAGGCCAACTGGCACCTAGGCAGGTCCCAGGAGTCGGGCTTCAGCTCCATGGCTCGCAAGATTTACTATGGTGTCTGCCTCGGGATGCTTGGGCTTACCGGTTTTGAATGTACGTCTATTCTTTCTCCCCTTAAGCTTATCCCAACACCGCAAGTCAGGCATCCCTTCATACATCTCGCGGATCAAACCAGGGAGGTTTCCTCAGGTCCTGCGGAACTTGCACGTCCCGGCCATCCTGCTAAACACGACCATGATGCTTCTCGTGCTTGCAATGGTGCCCCTAGATACAATTTTGGGTGGTGCGAACGTCCTGAGTGTTCTCGCTCAAGAAGTGAGTAAGGTCCAGTTTTCTACCTTGTCCGTCGTTTTTAACTCGCACTGGGCAGTCCGGCGGTGTCTGGCTTCGCATCTGGATCGTCGTCGACGCCATAATTGTCCTATGCGGTGGCGTCCTCACGGGCATCCTGAGCGCCTGCGAGTTACTCGACCAACTTGCATTGCATCGCGTTATCCCCCAGCTCTTCCTCAAACTTCTCCCCAAGACCGGCTCGCCATACGTCTCTGTGCTTTCCTTCGTCGCCTTTAGCGGCGTACTGTATGCTTCCTCCGGCGCGAGCCTCACGATTATTTCGCAGATGTTCTCGCTGGTGTGGTTGACCGTGATGGCGCTGTTCCCTGTTTCTCTGCTCCTCCTCAAGTTCAATCGAGGAAGACTTCGTAGAGCAAGCAGGACGAAGCTAGTTGTGCTAGGCCTTTCATTGGCGGCGGTACCAGCCGTGTGGGCCGGTAATGTGGCTTATGAGCCCAGGACTGTTGGGTAAGTACATCTGTTCGAATCTACCATTGCCAGCTCCCTGACGTCGCCACAGGTACTTTGCTATTTACTTCATCACCATCGTCTTGTTCTTCTTCACGACACAGAACAAAGTGCACCTCTTTCGATGTGTTTATTGGGTCTACGACCAATATCCCTCTCTACATAAATGGCGGGTGACGCAGGCTTGGGACCGCAAGTTGATCAACTTTATGACAAGCTTGAAGAGGCAGCCTGTTTGCATTCTCGTCAAAACAGATGAGGTATTTCCTATCCCTCGCAGTGTGCCTTTTCGTTGCTAACCTATATGCATAGATCAATAGCCTCTTCCATATGGTTTTATATGTCCACAAGAACGAAGAGACATCTTATTTAAAAATAATACATTTTTACGATCAAGAGAAGGAGGTTCCGTCAGAGTTGGAGGCTAATGCCAAAAGTACGTACCTATTCCTGATTGATTTAGGATGCATTTCTGACCCGACACCCGTCACAGTCTTGGACGAGGCATTCCCTGAGATTACAATAGATCTTGTGCGTTCCTTGCCCCATCTCGTTCGACCTGCTATTGAATCCGCCTGCTCCTTTCCTAGATTCTCGTGGATGGGACTTTTGATCCAGTCAACGTCGCAGCGCTCTCGCACAACCTAGGCGTCCCCCAGTCGCTTATGTTCATGACTTGCCCAGGACCACAGTTTGCTCATGTTTTCGCTGAATTTGGAACGAGGATTATCTCGCTTTAGATTGTGTATTGATCTATATCATCGTGCTAAAAATCTGGTAGGCTGATTGGAGTCATGACTCATTGGATGATCTAACTATTTAGATGCTCGAGTTGAAACGCACACTGTACCCTGTCAATCCCTTACGATCATGATTGCGACGACTTCGTTATGTTCTTACTGTATTTTTCGCGGGCAGTGTTATTTCTGTGTGTCCTTGGCGTTATAGTCGGGCCGAGATCAGCTCGGCAGTGGTTATTCATACGTGACCTCGATTCGATACAGATCTAATACCCGAGTAGTCTTCTAAATATCTTCAAACAAGTCCAACTGGGAGGATCGTATGAGAGAAACAGCTTCGGCAGACCGTGGCTCTATAATGCAAGGAAACGGAAGCGGATGACTACAGTTAAGGTTGTTAAACCAAAGCAGCAACATGGATGAAATTTCTTACCTTATAAAACCAGATGAGCACTCTCCTGACGGTATTATTGGGCTGCCATCGCCATCGAGGGTTTGCTTGATGTTGAAGGTGGCCAGAATCGAGGCGATAGTAATCCACATAGATTCCCGCGCTGTAGTCATTCCTGGACAGAAGCGACGCGCAAATCCGAATGCCTCAGTGGGATCTTTGACATTTGGGTTCAGTTTATTGACGTCTCCGTCTACCAGGAATCGTTCTGGCTTGAATATACAGGGCTCTGTGCCATAGGTCTGTTCTTCACGTAGCATCGCCCTTGTGAAGGTATTACTTGTTATCCACAAATAAAACTATGACTGAATATAGGGCTACTGACCATGCATTCACGTATATGGTAGACCCTTCAGGAATATGATACCCTTGGTAGACATCATCCTTCGTGGTGCAATATGGGACGCCTGGTACACTATAGGTTAGAAGACACGAATCGGCGGAAGAGCTAAAGCATACCAAGAGGAACCACCGGCAACCACCGGAGCACTTCTTTGACCAAGGCGTCTACATACGGGATTGTTCCGTAGTCCGAGAAATCCGGAAGGCGACGGCCACCAAGAACTCGGTCGACAGCAGCTTGCCCCTTGAGTTGAACGTCGGGATACATTGTCATGGCGAGAATGAAGGCCGTTATCGAAGAAACAGTCTTAGGCTACAATGAGCGAGGGAGGTGTTTTAGTTAAACTTCGCGCTCACCGTGTCTGACCCAGCTGGAGAAGGATCGGGCTTCAAAACTGAGAACATGTAATCGATATGATGTACATCACTCACCAGCGTACGCCGCGGCCAGAATGTTTCTAATAACCTCTGCGTCCTCCGACACAGCTGCGTCGTCGCTGAGCAAATCTCGAGCGATGGAAGGGCGAGCTGTTCCTTGACTCTAGATGATATTATTTGAGTCATGGATTTCCGTCATAGCATCAGAATCACTGATCTTACAATCCAGGATTTAACCAGTTCAAATGGCACGACGGCCATGTTCGTCACGGACTTATTCCACTCTCTGGACTCGACTTTGAAATAAGCGCCAGGGAACCACGAAGGGAGATATTTGAGCGAGGGAATGAAATCCACGAGATACCCATGTCCAGCCTGCGCCATTGCACTCATCCCTTTCTCTGCACGGACAATATGGGGATCCCGACTGTCCTTAACATCGATTCCGTACGATATCGATAGAATCAGGCTGCCGCTCAACCTATGAGTAAATAAATGAGATGGTAGTGTTCAAGATGGAATGACGAAGCCATACAAGCGGAGGTGACTGACGAAGTTTCTGGGTTCGTTCAAGAGATTCTGGAGAAGCCGTCTACTGACTGACACGGACGGAGATCGATATTTGAGCTGCTCAGAGGTCTGGAAATAACGATGAAGAAATTTTCGATGCTCTGTTTCAAGTTAGATGTGTAGGAGGCTACCAGGGTGACAGGATAATCCATACTTACCCCTCCACTTATTACCATAAGGCATAAACGCCACATGCCAACTAAAACCTGTGCTAAGGTCGAGATGAGCTGAGCTTACACCATATTGCAAGAACGGAAACTCACAAGTCATTCATCATCGGCATAGCAGGCCTAGAAATAGTCAGATTTCTCTATCAGCGAAAGATGCGCACAAGGCTAACCTGGAAGCATATGTCAAAGAGCGCCCATTGAGGAGCTCGTTAGCAGCCTTGTACGTGTTTATAACTATCGCAGGGGATCCAAGAATGTTAAGGTGAATGAGATCCGAGCCTAGCGCATCTTCAATATCATAGCACTTCCATGAGTCCGCTAGAATTTACTCACCGTATTGGTATGACCATGCGAGATATCTCTCCCAGTAGTTCACTTTGGGAATATCGAAAATATTGCCAAGTAAAGGTAAGCCAGGAGGTCCAGGAGGTAGGGGGAGTTGCCTTCGCTTCTTGTTTGTCCATTGAAAGAGGGCGAGCGCAGCGAACAGGACACTCAGGTCTAGAAGGGTAACAGATAGGCACATACTGGCAAGGGAAGTTACAGGTAATGGTCAACAGGTCACCTTTATAAACATTTCGGAAGAGCTATGTAGGTGCCGCCGCCGCCGCCATTTTCCGCTCAATGTGCCACCAGTACCCTCTCATCACGCGGCATGTCTTCTGGTTCCAGATAAGAGTCGATTCCTATTGCGATTGTATCGTAACCATTAAGTTAGGTTGGCCTTCCGTTGACGTTGTCTTGCTTCACATCGAGGCTGAGATCGCCGCACTCGCCAAAGGCAGGTGTCGTAAATCCAACAAAGAAAGAGAGTGCTCGTATTGAAGAGAAATTGTCATTACATTCATCAATCTCGCGATCGACATCGAACGTACGGAGGAAGAAATGATTTTATTCCGTTTCAGGGGCAGGAGGAGCGCTCTGAGCGACGTTCGCTTGATATTTCTTCTCACTGATTCCCATCTCCACCTTCAAGACCGTTCTGTTGAATGTGGCCATGGTCAAGCCAAACGGCTTCCTAGCACGAGACTCCCAGCCCTCTGGAAGTCGCTCCTCGACTAAAATAGTCTTGAGGTCATCTACTCGGCCTCCAAAGATAGTCAGAAGCGTAGATGAGCTTTTGAATTTGAGCTAAGATAAGGCGCACAATTCGTTATACTCGAAATAGAAGAGCACATACTTCGAGCTACCAAAGACCTTGTGGAAGAAGCTGAGTGAGAAGTTGGGATTTGACGCTCTCGCCTCGACTCGTCGCTTGGAGGAAAAGTCTGATAAGTCCTTAGGCGTGAGAAGCGCCTTTCCGTCGTTGTCTTTGCCTGAAGCCAAAGATAGAAGCTCTTCGATGAAAGGGACATGGGGTTTCGACTGGTCGGGAACGAGCGCACTATCCTCGCCTATTCAAATCATCGTCAATTCCCGCTCGACAAAATGACAGGCGGCATGGAACACGTACGCAAAAGGGATGCATCGTGTTCTATCCCATTATGAAGGTCAAGCTCAGCGAGATTAAAGGTGTCTTTCCCGTAGTTCCTCTTCAGCATCTTCGCAGCGAAGTTGGGGACGAAAAAGCAGAAAGTGGGGGCGAAGTTGTACGTTGCTCTGATCTTGGTACCGAACTCGTTGAATTTGATGTTTTTGCCATCGCGAGGGAGTATACCTACGTAAGATGAGAAGATCCAGTCAATAGTCAGAGAACTTCGTCTGCCATAGTCATCAAAAGGAGAACGTCGTACCATGGTTAGCCATAGCGTTGAGAGCTGGGCATGAGCAGCGACTATCTCCTTCCATCGGCGCAATGAATTCAGGCCATTTGCCTCCAAACCCTGGATGTCCTTCTGGCGTAACGTGTCCTATTTTGCGGCTGGGGGACACAAGGTTCGCGACTGTTAGCCCAATGTCCCAGGTAAAAACAAAGAGGTCTTGAAAAATCTTCAGAATTGGTGAGATAAGGAACATGATAGTCAATGGACCAGAGGGATTTAGGGTGCCTTCTTACCTTTATACTCATACCTAGTCTGTGCACACGTTCATTCCCGCGGCTCGAAGCGAATAATTTCAATAAAGCGTCGACGAGTGTATGTACCGATTCGGAGGAAGAGCCGGCCAATCAACATGTCAAACTGACGGCGCCCACAGTTACTTCGACATCGACAATGCTTCGAGTGCAAACCTGAAGTCAATGATTGGACGGAGGCTAAGTCTTAGTGAGAAGGGGAGCCGAAATGAAAGATCGATCTTGGCATGGAAGGATCTGTGTTTGAGATATGAATTGTACGTGAGGCATTGAGATAAGAAGTGAAGAAAAACTGATTGTTGGATTGATAGGGTATATTATCCACGACGACAGAGAGGAGAAAGAGAGCGACAGTCCGGTGTTTCGACGCTTTGAAGTCTTCACCATTTGTCATAATCAAACGAACCATGCAGGCGGTTGATTATTTTCATGAAATCGGGCTCGTTATCTGGGGTGATGCATCCCAGCCGAATAAACAGATCCAGGATTACTGAAAGTGCGGATGTGTTGAGACCATTGACGTCAGAGAGAAGAAACATACCTAGTCCACAGTTGGGCTTGAAAAGGCCGGCGCGAAGTTCCCTCAGCAGTTTATCGTGAGACATGAACTACAGCACCGGATTAGTCAGTCGGGATTTCGAGTCTGAAGAGAGAGAAACCTCGAAAGACTCGACTTCTCCATCGAGAGGACGAGGTGTAAAGGGAGCGGGGTCAACAGCAGGGGGGATCACAATGTCATAGACATATCTGCGAGTGGTCAGGCAGGTCGAAGGAAAATACGGAGAAGCTCACTCGATCTCTGGTTGTAGCCAACCTTTGGTCGTTCTGAAGAAGTAGCTGATAGAACCCACCGCTCGGGTATGTTTGCGCACAACATCGGGCTCGATACTTGCTTCCTCCATGCATTCCTTGACAAGAGATTCGAACATGGACATCCCGCTCGGGATTCCCCCAGCTACTGTGTTGTCCAGATGTCCAGGGAAGCTGCTGGCGATTCGTCACAATTTCCTCACCAGGCAAAGGTAGGGACTGACGTAGGTTTGGTAAACGCACGGGTCGGGACCCAGACACGTAGGCTACGTTGACCATCCTCTTGGGCGATCTCGTCGTAGATGCTCATATGCACACCATATGTCACCAGTCCAAAGAGAGCACACGCGGATCGCTCCATCTCGAATGCATAATTGAGACCAGCATCGTGCCCAGCAATGAGCGGGTGATCATGGAGTCCGAAAGGATCAGCGTAGATGGGATACATCTCTGATCTCCACTTTGTCGGTCCACAAACATCAGAGAAAAGGCCCGTATCCCTCCACCTCTCGCACAACTCCTGCATGGCCGCTGTTCTCTTCGCTGGTGTGTCCAACCAAGCCTTGAAGCTGACACTCGGTCCGACAGTGCCATTTTTCAGTGGTACGAAATCCGAAGGCTCCAGTCGCAACGACCATAGTTCCTGCAAGCCTTCCTGTACACTCCTCATGTTCTCCAGCTTCAATTGTTCCACGATGATAGGTCGCAGGAGTCCAATCACCGCGGTATCAGTGGATTCCGAGAGGTAAAGCGGCACCAGAACTTCGGAACCATAAGAGACGTCGTACAGTCCTGTCCCATCGCGACGAATGTGAACATTGTCGCACATATCTACGATATCCAGGAAACTACGTTTTCGGGAGGAAGACATTATGGTGGTAATGGTGGAAGAGACAAATCATTGACCAATCAGCGTCAGCCTTTGTCACTCATTACCTCAGGCAATCATGTGAACGTGACAGGACGCGATGTCGACGCGACTTGGCATTCAACTACTTATACTTACTTCTATACACCGTTCAGCTACTTGATTGGTTCAGTTCAGCTGTTTCACAACCTCCATCAAACGCATTAAAGATTCATGCTTTTCTTTTTCTCTCTCTCGAGCGGCTTCTGCGTCCCTTCGTCGATCCTCCTCTTCCAGCTCAAGTTGGCGTATTTTGAATTTCGTATCGAGGGCCTCGTTTTCGAGCTTTTGGCGTTTGAGAGAGATCTCTGCAAGCTTTATCTGTTCAGATGGTTCTGTCCGCTGGATCTGGGTGTTAAAGACAGCCACATCTGGGTGATCTGGGGACTCGACCGGTTCTTCGGCATCAAGTACGCGTTTGTGACTTGTTTTGACGATTCTGTGAGTCTTGTCATCAGGTCAACAGTCACGATATAAAGTGTACGATTGAATTACCCTGCAATACCCAGCACAGGTCTGAACTTTTTGGGCAGGCCGATTGACTTTGACGTTGGGGCATCTCTGGTGGAGCACTGTCCGGTGTGATCGCCCGATTTTTGCACCTAGGCACAATGGTCGCTCAGGAACTTGTGAAAATATTAGATAAAACTTACAGGAAATCTCTGCTCAGTTGGGCCCTCTTCGTCTCGCTGATGGCTGTCCGTTGACAGGCCTTGCTCACGATTCTGGTCTGGGGACAATTCCTCTAATTCCGTTGCTCAGTAGTACGATACCTTGCGCCATTGATTTCACCGCTCGGTTGGGGTGACCACTTATCATCGAGAAAGAACTGGTTGAAGGCAGGATTGGTACGCCAATGCACATGAAGTCTCTTCCACAACGGAAAACGTCCTAGCATCGCACCTGTGATTCACGAGTCAGAACCTACTTGGGATACGCGATCTATTGCGCCTACCAAGTGTTTTATGTGCCTTGCTCCCTTCTTTGATTTCCTCGTGAGGCAGTCGAGCCGCAGTCGGGCCAATTGCTTGGTTGACCTTCTGGTAATTACTCTTCAAACTTTGCCAGCATCCGATATCAGAAAGCTATTCAAAACACCGAGACAGATGGGGCACGCACTTGTGGAAGTGACAGAGCACCGCATGGCCAAAAGATCTCGGATTTTTGGCAACATCCTTCCTTAAATTTGGGTCCTCGTCGATGGCGAATATCTCTTTTGCCGCCTGTGTGCAGAATTCGGTCCTGTTCCCTTCTACAACTTTGAATATGATGTCTCTCGGATGGGGATTCCTGTCGATCCAGTCAAGCAGTCGCCTGTCTCTTTCTCGGTTATTTCTCCAGTGGATGGATGCCCCTAAAGTCGCCTGGGCGCCCCCGTCAAAGCCGTCGTCGCCTTCGATGAGGTATATAAATATATTGTCAGAATCTCGCTCTCTTGAGGTCGAGGCTTCAGTCAACAACCTACCACCCATACTTCACTGCTGATAAAATATGTAGCCCCTTGCTTTAGTGAGCGCTTTTTGAACGAGGAAACTTAGGGTTAGGGTTAAAAGGAGGTCGTAAGGACGAAGAGGGCTGGCCCGCGAATTTAAATGCTCTCTGCAAGGTGTACGTAAGCCACGATTGCCAACCAAAATCATGCCGACCGACGCCTTCGTATATTATCATCCTTCCATAAAAAAACATTGCGTTGGAATGGCTTTTAAGAAATAATTATCCTTCCCTAATGAGCTGCCAGCGTCAATCGGGCTTCGGCGCTTATTTGCCCTCATGCACCATGTGCTGATCCTATAATGGGACAGACAGTAGTTACTTGTCTAATGTGCATTGCCTCCAAAGCCTTTGACAACTTCAAGCAAATGCAACAAGGCTTCATGCTTCTCTTTCTCCCTCTCTCGACTAGCGTCAGCATCCCTACGCCTACTTTCCTCCTCCAGCTCCAATTCTCGTATCTTGAGCTTGGTTTCAAGACCCTCATTCTCGAGTTTTTGACGCTTAAGGGAAATCTCGGCGAGGCGTATTTCATGGTCCTGAATACTTTGAGTGGATTGGCCCACTTTTATACCTTCAAAGCTGGCCAATTTTGCTTCTGCGAGTTCTACTTGTACTTCGGCATCCTTGGCGCGTTTTTGGCCGGATCTGATACCAGAAATTGATAACCCTATCCTGGAGAGCCCTGTTAATATAAGGACGCACTGAGTGAAATCAATTGAACGGTGGTCTTACCCAACGGACCCCTTTACAGGCTTAAATTTCTTCGAGCGGGTGACCGAATTTGACCTGTTTGATATCTCTGCGGTGCGGCTTTCTTGCAGCGAGTTAGTATCTATCTGAGGGTGTACCTGAGCTTGATGAATCCAACCGGATACCAAGGGCATGCCAGCAACATTGGCGTCAACATCATGTCTTCCGTCCTCGGGAATCAACGCGGTTTCAATTTGAGTTCCTTCTGTTCCGTCCCTCAGGTTTAACTGGTTGGGCGGGCCAAGAGATTCGCTCTGCAGTCGACTCGTTTTTAATGCACTCTTCGTACCGCTAGTAGAAGATGTCGCAGGTTCGGGTGAATCATTTTTCTTTGAGTCGTGCGGGTCGTTCAATTCCTGAGTAGACTCTACTGAATCTGTCTCGTCTTTCCAGAACTGGTTGAAATAGGGATTTGTTCACCAGTGGACATGGAGTCGCTTCCACATAGGAAAACGTTGCAGCATCATAACTGCAAGCGCTAAGTTCTGACGCTTTAATCGTGATAAGTTTTGTCTACTCACAGAGAGTTTTATACGCCCTGCTTTCGGTATCTATCTCTTCGAAAGGAAGTCGAGCGGCGGTCGCGCCGATCGCTTTGTTGACCTTCTGATAGTTGGCTTTCAAGCTTTCAGGAAAAACCGAGATTGAACGAAAGTAGTAAGAGGAATGGTCTTCCAAAACACTCACCTATTGAAATGAACAAGCACTAAGATTCCAAACCCTTTAGGATCCTTCGCCACTTCTTTCCGTATCTGCAGATCCTTGTCGAGGGACAAAATATCTTGGGCTGCTCGGCTGCAGCACTGAGTCCTGTGCCCATCACGTCGTTTGAAGATTACATCTCGTTCGCACTCGTTCTTGTCGATCCAGTCAAGGAGGCGAGCATCTCGTTTCGGGTGATTCTTCCAGTGTATGGATGCTCCCATGGTTGTCTGGAAAGTACCTTCAAGTTCGTCATTCTGATTCCCTTCTAATGGTGCATTGTCAGTCGAGTGAGTCTGGTTGACCTTCGTGAGGACTCTTACCTTCCATAGCACGTTAGCTACAGGTAAAGTGATCGCTCTTCCGGTAGTATCACAAGTCGATAGCGGAAGTACGCGCCAGCGAGTTTGGGAAGTGGGCAAGGAATTTGACGGACGAAGAATTGCAAGTGACCTAAATACTATTTGCCCCAGGCTGTACGTAAGAAACCACAATGGGTATTCTACATTCCAATAGGCACGACGTGATGGAGCCTTAAGTAATTGCCATAGTACCGTCTGTAAGCAGTCCAAGCAAATGACTCAAAGCGAATTATCTTATCAAAAAATTAGAAGCTTGATCCGGGCGCTTATTCAACTGCACAGCCACTTCAATGCATCAACCTCTTAAGAAGCAAAAATTAAAGACAATACAACGGATTCATCAAAGCGACCAAAGAATTACAGCGATAGCGGTAAGGAAAAAAAAACAATCCACTTCATTAAATAAACAATTCCACTGCCCTCTAAGAACCCTCTCCTTCGGTGTCCTGGTTGGGTTTCTTCACCATACCAGTTGCCATTTCCATCAAACGCATCATGAACTCGTGTTGTTCCTTCTCGCGTTGACGTTTATCTTCAGCAGCCCGACGACGCTCCTCCGACTCGAGCTCTAGGCGACGAGTCTCAATGGCAGTCTTTTTCTCAAGAGCCTCGTTTTCGAGCTTTTGGCGCTTGACGGCGAGTTCGGTCAGACTGCGTTCGTGTTCTCGGATAGCGACCATGTCGTCGTTTTGACGCGCGGAGTTATCAGAAGGTGCCGGCTCTTCTTCCAGCTCTTGCTCGCGTCTGCGCTTTCGCTGTCGTTTCCGCCTGTTTGATAAATTTAGAGGAGCATCTTGCGATCCCTGTGATGATTACCAACCTGGTACAATTGTCGGCAACTTCTTCCTCTGGTTTTACAGCGACGTCGTTCTGTGAGAATATCGTACCTTCTAGGTCTTCGACGATTATCGCGTCTCCCTGGTTCTGAAACATCGAGCTAGCCGAACGACAAAATGAGATATAGAAGTTACCCGATGTTGTCCCCCTGGTGTCCCATTACTAACCACATTCTCTAGGGACTCTTGAAGGCCGACCACTTGAGAACGATTTACGTGCCCGCCGTTCGGTTCAGCAGGGTGCTGCGTGCTGGACTGCGATGAGTCGGCGGAATGCTGTCCATAGAGGTGATTAAACGCCGGGATCCTTCTCCAATGTACGTGGAGGCGTTTCCAAAGCGGAAACCATTCCAGCAACTCGTCTAGGCTCAAGTATAAGCATGGAAGGGCGTCTAGGCAGAAGAAAACGACTCGCCGACTTTTTTGTAGCCCTCGCTGCCAACTTCCAAATCTGTATAGGGTATATTCGCGTAATGTGGCCCTGGTTCTTCGTTGAACTGTTGATAGGTAGTCTTCATGCTGTTTCGAGATTGAATTGAATTTAATAGCACCTAGTACCATGGTACTCACTGGAGGATATGGGAATAGGTAGCGCCCGCAAAGTGTTGTGGATCCTTTACAACATCCTGTCGGATTGAAGGGTCTGTATCCACGGAAAATATGTCCTTGGCTGCTTGCATGCAGCATTGGATTTTGCTCATTTTTGCACCAGGTTTCCGCGAACCCCGACCACGCCCTCTGCCAGGGTTGGAGAATATTATTTCTCTCTGGAGTGGGTGTTGATCGAGCCAGTCCATGAGTCGAAGATCGCGGTTAGGATCCTTTTTCCAGCTTATACGACCCCTCTCCTCATAGCCGTCGTCAAGACCTTCATTTCCTGTGACAGCTGGTCAATCTCAAAATGAAGGCTGCTGAAACTGGGCAACATACGAGACATGACTTGGCCGTTTGACAAGAGATCCTGAGGTTTGAAACTCGAATCGTCTGAATCCCCGAGAAGGTGAGATGAAGGTTTCGACGAAAAGATGACGCGTCCTATGGTCACCATTGTGTGAGAACCAAATGCCATCGGGAGTCTCCATCGCAGCAAAGACTAGAATTCAATGGATGTTTTTGCATCACCAAGTGACGGCATGCCGATTATCTGTCCCCTGAGTCCTTGGAATCACGAAAGCCCCTTGAAAGCCTGTCGGTGCGACCTGCCCATTGAATTTTCTAAGTTTTATTCGAGAAACCCATGAGAGGCGAGGATTCGTTGCGTTCGGAATCGAGGGTAAGCTTGACCCGCTCCGTGTCGTTGTTCGGAAGGTCTGGTAGACTCTGTTTCGTAGGCACGTTTCGAAGGTGCATACTAGGATGATGTCCCACCATGTTCGGATCGTGTTCGCGAAATAGATGGATTGTTTGGGATTATCGAGCCTGAGACTACATAGTTCAAGTTGAAGCTTTTAAGGTCGAAGGAGAAAGTGCACAGCCACCAGTAGCTGACGCATCCGCCATCCAGTGACCTAGTCATTGTCAAGCTTCCATTTCTACTCTTTCCGTATTTTACAGTGTACACGCAAAGGCAGCAGCAACACGCGCAGCGGGGAGATAATGCAGCTGACACCGGAACAAGAGCAGCAAGAACGAGAGAACAGCAATCTATTGGCGTCAATCGGGAATGTCGACGCGCAGATCGCGAGGCGCGTTCTGCGCAAGCACAGGGGCGACATGGATAAAGCAGCAGACGCCATACTTGCGGGAGACAGAGGGGCGGAGGCCTGGGAGACGCAACATCGGACGACGCCTGAGCCCATGTACACCGACGGCACAACACCAGTGCACCAAATCACACAGCTGCCCTCGACCTCGGTGATCGACCTGACGGCGGACGACGACGAAACAATGGCCCAGGCGATGAAGATGTCCTTGATGGATCAGTCGAGCCAGAGCAGCGTGCACTTTGGGCCAACCGACCGGGCACCCCACCCAGAGTGGCAGATGGTGCCATCGAACGTATGTGCGTCTCGCTCTGGCTAAAGACATGCTTATGGGACGATAGGCGCCAGTGGGGGGTGTATCAGCGGAGGACAGGGGTCTGGACGATGCTATTCAAGCTAGCCTTCAGGACTTCCACAAGGAGGAGGAAGACACGACGCCTCTGGAACCAGTCCTCAGAGAGGGAAACCGGTCAGTGCTGAGCTCTTTAGAGCTGCGCCTATGCTTATGTTCTCCAGCCCTACGGTTCTGCGCCATGAAAGTCCATCTCTGGCCTACGCTGCATTGGTGAGCTCTTCCGCATCTGCTTCGATAACTTGCTGAACGACGTATCAGCTCCTCCAAGCCATATACTACATCCCGCAAGCACGTTCTATCATATCGACTATGCGTCTCCCAGATATCCAAGAGAGCTTGCCTCTCGATCATGAAGGTGCGCCCCCATTTCACCACATACTCTGCCAGGTTGACCTACTCCTCTAGATCGCGCTCTCTGGAATTTAATCGAACTATTCACCAACATGGATCTGGCCCAGCTGTCCCTTCTCATGGATGTCTCCGTCATCCCATCCTTGCGTATTCCCCCTTTCGATGGTACGCGTGAGCTCAGCCTCCAAACGGCAGAGGTTGTCAGGGAGATCAGCATCTTGATTCAAGAGCACTTAGGTGCACAGGTTCAGACAAGTGGTCTTCAGGAAGAACCGGAGTAAGTCTTTTTTTCTCTCTCTCGTCACTCTTTCCTCAACCACTAGTAGCCGTCTTTTCTCTTTCACACACGGGCGTGTGACGCTCGCCCACAACCGCTCGAGCAAGTTGGATCGCAGCCGCGATATCGGTGTTACAGTCCCCGTAACCTGTGGAGGGGATAGCACCCACAACGATCTCGTTTCATGTTTGACCGACATGCTCATCACAATGGCGGAAGGTGGAGGCTGGAACCACGACGTCATTATCACCCCTTCGGAGGCCCTTGCCTTCGAGATTCGACGTCTGCCTAATGCTCCAGGGAAGGCCTCGCCCGATCCTTTAATCTATCCCAAAACACTATACCTGGATAGGTTCTTGTTTGATAATGTCAGCCTCGTAAACGAAAAGCGGTCAACAGAACGCAAGACGTTGAGAAGGATCAGGGAGCTGAGTGAGTATAAAGAGAAACTCACGCGTCACAATGTAAGCCTTTTCGAATGCGTTGTCTTAAGAGTATTTTCTAACTATTTTTCAGGGCCGGGACACGCTGCAAGACCTGCGAGCAAGCATTCATTACTATGAGCATGTCGCAGATCGAGGAAACGACCCCGTCCGGCAGCGTACCCTTGAACGTACTGCTGCCCACCTCAAGGACGTGATGACCATGATCCTCGGCAAAGTTGAAGGTTCGAGTCGACCCGTCCTTTGTAGGAACCATTGACTAAAATTCCTGGTAGACATCGATCATCAGGTTGAGCTACTTCAAACCGAGGTGGCTGCAATCTACGATTGTCCAGAACTGCAACAATTCGACTACGACCTTCGTTCAGTTCTTGTACACACTGGCCTTCCTGGACGAAAGCAGATATACTCGTATGTCCAAGATGTCGAGGGCACCTGGTGGAAGACGGTCGACTGTGAAGTTACGGAGGTCAGAGACGATTGCGTTTCATCGATCATCCATGCGCTGACCTGGTGCTTGGCCCTCCTGCTACTAGGTCCCAGAAGAGACGGTTCTATCAGACCCCACTGGCTTGCACATGGGAGCAGGGCCGTACATGCTATTCTACAGCCGACACCTGTCAGACGAGCAGTTGCACGAACCTCTGGTGTGGCCGAACATATTCTCTGTTAGTTCATCTTTTGACCCTCAAGGCATTCTCGATATCTGATTCCTGTTTTCCTCCAGAGCGCCGTTGAAGAAAACAACAAGCAGTTCTTGGCCATGGTGCATCCAGAACTAGGGATCTTCGCAAAGGCGTCTGTACCCGAGCCCCCTCAAAACCCGCGACCTACGACACCTCGAGAGCTGCCTTCTATACCCACTCGGCCAGTTGTGAGAGAGCATTCACGGAGTATAACTGCTGATGAGAGGTCGCCGCAACTTCGTTAATGTTTTTCGGGTTTCTGTTATATCACTACATACTACTGTATCAATACTTGCCCATTGTTGTATTCTATGCACCTGACTGCTAGTGTTATTAAGATTCTCGTAGCTTGATTGTTTGAGCGAGTCTTTGTTCGAGTTGAAGTGACTTTAAATTGTGCCAAATGCGGTCAAACATCCATAGTTCTTGTCTCCGACCACCATCACCGTCCACCCTAAGCCACCTTTTCTCAGAGGCTTCCACATATCACGAGTTCTTTGATCGAATATCTCTGCTCAAGAATTCTCGTAATGGTCTCGGCCGATAACTTAAACCTCGACGTCCTTGAGCTCATTTGCAGCTACTTGTCTGGCAATGATTTACCGTCCGTCGCGCTCGTCAGCAAGTCTTTTCTTGCCGGAGTCATCCCAAGACTGTATCACACCATATCGTATCGGATACGACAGCAGAAAGGGTACGAAACAGTGAGTTTGTCGTACTAGATGCCCATGGCCTGCTTGAACGTTGAAACAGGGAGAAACCATGTCCCCATTCGCCTCTGTAATCACCCATCCCCATCTCGCTGTCCACGTCCGCAACATAGGTGCATCGGGAGCTCTTTTTTTGTCTGAGATGAGCAACGCATGTTAAGCTTCATTCGCAGAGATCCGCGTCGTGCCAATCGTGAAGTCATGCCTCCACCCGGTCTTTGTGCGTGAATGCCGAGAAGCACTCAAGATATGCAAGAATCTGCAAGTGTTTAAGTGCACGGTGGCCAATGCGGTAGCGATTCTCCTTCCCTCACTCGCCCACAAGACACGACTGCAAGAAGCGACGTTGTACGCGAACCTCACGACCGACCAAGCAGCAATGCTACACAAGCTGGAGAAGCTGGAGAGCCTGACTATCGAATTTGCGTCATGGAACGTTGTGGACATAATGCCTGCATGGACGGGATCATTGACTAAGACTCTGACCTCTCTCGCGCTCTATGTGAGTACGGTCCTGCCACTCTGATCCGTGTTGCATTTCTGACCCTCTTGCAGATGATTAATGAACTACACGAGGACATTTTGAAGTCGATTTTGACAAATTTGCCGAATCTGCGGGGATTGCATGTAGTTGGTTGCCCTAAAGCCGACCATACCGTCATTTTTCGACAAATTGTGCATACACCGTTGGTAGAGACACTATCATTAACCACTTCGGTGAGTCTGAACCGCTTCATGGCCTTCGGCCACTGACACTCAACATGCTGCAGGAAAACACCGCCCCGTTGACATTTCCGTCCCCTCCAATGCGCCATTTGAAACATCTTGCTTTTGATACACGATACAGCATGCAACCTTCTCCCTCTCCAGCGATCCTTGGATCCATCTTGGCACACATTCGTTTATCTGCACCCCCTCTGCAATCGTTCACCATCAAACTTCCAGAACGGAAAGTTGTTGTTGGCGACCCCTTCATCTCGCAATTGGTGGAACACTATGGTTCTACCTTGCGAAGATTATCCTTCCTCGACTGTGGTGTTAGCCAGGAATCGATAGCCGAAATCTGCAAGAATTGTGTCAATTTGCAACGACTCGATGTATCAATTCCAATGAAAGAATTGGTAAGCATATACGTTTTGTGGAAATTTTATCGCTAACATTAGGGTTTAGCTACCTTTTACCCGAAACCTTTCCCTCTCAAAAACGCTACACACGATTGTCGACGTCGACAACCACGTTGATCATGGCATGCGTCCAACCCTGAAGCAAGAGAACGTCCGCTACATGATGTCAGTGGGTAGCAACCTGAGAAAGGTCGTGTCTAACCATCGCATCTGGACGGTGAGATTCATCTTTCCCTCTGGCTGTCATGTCATCGCTAAAGGTTATTTCTCAGGGTCGATTAGATCCGGTCCAGGGCGTGGTGGTAACGCTTGAGAAGCGCCGGTCTCATTCGTATGGATCTCTGTGGTTCATGCCTCGGGATTAAGGATGTTCGTACACTGATTGCGACCTCCGATAGGTATGTGTATTCCATCACCGGTAGACTGGGACTGACGCCATTCAGGGCAGAGTTTGGCATGAGGGCTGGTTAAGCGACATTTTTCTTGCTACCAATATCAATACAACCGTATGGTATCTATCAAGGTCTACTGGTGATACAGATGGGTATGCGGTGCATGTGTCTCCCGAGAGAAAAGGAAAGCGGAATCAAGCGAAGAAGGAACGCAGTCGTAGGCTGCTCCTTGAAGAATTCGTCCTCATCACGATCTTTCGTCGTCTATTGCCAGTGTGGCACAGCCCACCGTCCCCGCTACGCCGAGCGCGAGGAGGTATTTGGTGGAATGGCCCTGAAACATCAGAAAATCAGGATTATTCTTGTCGATAGGGAAAAGACTCCTCTGACCTCTTTTTCGCCCGAAGGCTGGTGGTGATAGCGGGTTATTTTGGCAGGGCCTTCGAATACCTGGACGAGAGGCTCTGAAGAACTGAACGTCCTGGAAGTCCCCGATGTCGTTCGCTGCCTTACTGGTGGAGCTGCGTAAGGCCAGCTTGACGCAGACGGCTTTGGAGAGCAAAGGCCGCATTTCTCGGACGAGCTGGCCCGTCGAACGTGATAGGTGGTGGTAAAGCTACGGGCGTTGGTCTGGTGTGGGGTGTGGCAAATGCTGACGAACTTTCAACGGTCTTCATTGTCGATGAGGATTTGTATTTGTCGCGAATAAATTCGCTGGATTCAGCAAGCCGTGTTGGGGCGTCGAAGATATCAAAGATTGGTTGGAGGGTGATTTCTTCGACCTCATGGCCTGTCGAGGCTGAGGCAGAGAGGGATGACGAAGAGTGGACGAGTCTGTTCGCTCGAGCGCGGCAAACTGAGGTAATGGCACGTCGATTGGCAGTGAGTGCGGTCATGTCTGGACTTTGAACAGTTGGCGCTGACAATTGCAAACCGCAGAGGTATCGCTCGAGTATCTTTTGCTGACCCTATATATAATTTCACTGAGGAATCGCTAAACTATTCAAGGATGTATGTCTGCTGATAGAAACTGCGCTTAGGGCGACGGATGGGGAATTTTAGGACAAAGACGGACACTGACCCCATCGCTGTCGTTGACACGAAATCATTTAACCACAACCCCACGTTCTTGCGAGAGCATCTGGACGGGAGGCAAAGAGAGGCAGAAATAATAATAACAGCGAAGCGCCCGATATAGCGTTACGAGCAACCTATTGACTCGCATGAACACACACATCTTGGGTAATCGTTGGCGTTTCCTTCTTCGGTTCGCACAGTCTGCATTATTTGCGGACATGGAACGGAATTAGGGACGAGTCAGGGTGAAAGGGCCATTGGAATCATAAAAGATGCCACGAGCAATTTCTTGAGAAACATAGATCTTCTCCTTTAGCGGTTGGGTCGCACTCGTAGCAGCTTGTCAGGCACCAGCTGGGACGCAGTGGCCAAAAACCTATGGATGAAAATTTGGTTCGCCCTGAAGGAAAGTGCAAAAGTTCTTGCTTAAATTAGAGAAACGCAGTCGCTGGCAGAGGTTCCGCATAAACCCCACTCTAGAGAACAATGCTGGGCGTCCTTGCAAGTTGCCTAAAGATATGAAAACTACCTCACCCTCTTGATCATTGATAGACGTAATTATCGACCGAAGAGAATAGAGGGAATGCATCCAAGACGGGGTCAGAAACACCGGCTAGGATCTCACGCAAGTCGACAACTAGCTGGCGTCGTCAAGCGGAGGCCGATTCAAAAATGCAGCTTAGCGAGGCCTACGTCGGGTCAATAAGAAGAGCTAAACGCGAAAAGTGGCCCCTCAAGATCATATATTCCAGACGACTGTTAAGGAGGTCCAAGGGTTCCAGCTGGGAGCCTGAATGAGGGGATAAGATACGAAAGAAGGAGAAAAGAAAGCAGCAATCGGCCATGAGAGGCGCAGCACTATTCCGCGTTCCATTCTTGAAGTAAAGCAAGGTATTATACGACCTCCGAGGAAATAACAACCGGAGAATCACACTGTGAGTCCTCGACTGCGTCGCTCTGAGTCGAAAACGCAGGGTAAGTTGAGAAATCGGCAGATCCTTTGTTCTAGAATGCCGACTAGCATAGCAAGAAAATATCACCAAGAATAGATTCAGGTACCGTGGTTTGGCCAGTCATTGCACTAACGAGTGTTAAAGCTGTTCTTGACCGTCACAGTGGCTGTTTGGGCGGAAGGAGCGTCTGCTGTTTGTGCTTGTTGAATGAACCATTTTCGTTCTTACCCGGAAAGGAGATTGCGACTTCACCAACACTACTTCGACCGTCAACTTTCGCGCCAGTATTAAGCTGTCTTCCTTGGGTGTTGAATATGCAGCCTATACCGATGCAATTGTTGCCTCTCGTTCATAGACGGTACATAACCTTATCATTTTGAGTTCTTCGACTTTTTCTGATAATCTGACGACAAATAGTTGCCTACGCAGCCCTCGAACTCCAGGGTATAGTCTGACCAGAAACCTCCGGGTTACCTCGCTAGTAGGGTGAAGAAAGCTTACCGGCCTTCTCCAGAACTCACCCGGCCATGCTGGAACCATGCTGCATCCACGTGTTGCATGACCTGTCCGAAAATGTTCTCCGAATGGGACTTGGGCAGGTAACATGTTTTTGTAACGGGGTCCTGCTGCGTGCACCCGTTTCCAATCCATGAGGACGATGTTCTGAACCCTCAAATACACACGACTCCTCATCTGCGCCTTTTCCACACCTTTGTCCTCACCACCACCATGTCCTCTCCCGACGCAGAGCGCCGCTCCTCCTTGCCGCAGTGCGGCTTCGGAACGGAAACCGACTTCGATAAGCTCATCGTTCAAAATCACTTTCTCTTCCGCGTATACACTCCAAAGGAACGGTCTCCCTTCGACGATGAGACAGATCCTTTCTTCATCGCTCCGCGGTTCAATGAGCTGGTCGCTCGGTCGCCGCTAGATCTTCCAGATATCAAGTTTCCCGAAACGGCGGTTGGATCGTACGCTGATGTCGCGCGACATATGGATTGGACGACCAAGGCAACTTCACCATACATTTCAACGTCCTTTAGCTTCAGCTGGGCCATCTGGGAGGCTGTCCGTCGGTTTCATGTTGGAGTAAAGAAGGACGTAGAGATAGCTATTATCGACGCAAGTGCTCTTGGTGGTAGGGCAGCTACAGCCGTCCAATTGTTGAAGAAAAGTTCACTGAAACAGTACGTCTACTATATCCACTATTACTCCTATTGTTTCTCATCCGAACCTTAGGCGAGACGAACAGTTTTGGAAGTGGTATCGTTTTTCTAAGGACTCCCAAACTGTCCTCGTGTATGGCATGGTTCCACGACCGGCGGTCCTTGTATCAATTCCACTCCTCCAGATCCTCCGGAAGATGCCTTCGTACTTCCTACGCAAGGATATCCAAATTATCAACGACCGGAATCCCTTGGACCAAGCTGCCTGGGACTACAAGAGTCGTCGACTGAACTACCGCCAATTTTGCCAAGACATGACCACAATCTTCGCGAACCGTCCTGCTGATGTGCAGCTCCGAGACACGACCAGCGGGGCCGTCAGACTAGCTCTGGCGTTCCTACGACCCTTCTTCCATCGCGTTGTGCAAGATGACTTTGACATCGCCCTTTCTTATCTCCGCACCCTTGCGATCTCGATATCCGAATGGCCTAAGGCTGGCTGGGCGCAAGACCACCCAGAAGTCCGGCAGATTGTCGAGTCTATGGTGCTCGCGCTCGGAGAAGAGCTTCGGGAGAAATACGCTACTCAGGAGTGGGAGGAAGTGTCGCGTCTGCGGGTTGTTATCGATGGGTTGGAGCAGACAATCAAGGCACAGCACGTCGAGACGTCGACGCACCCTGCTGCGGCAGAGACATACGTAGACGTAGACGTGGATTCAGACGGCGACTTCGAAGTCGGATTATTGGAAGAGGCCGACGAACCTACGCTCGTCATGCAGGAGCCTCTCATGTCCAAGCGGCCGCCATCACTCCAGAAGATGTCGATCGCGGTGCTTCCGCGCGTACCAATCTCCTTTCAAACTCCCATCACCCCGCCAGACTCTCAGCGCAACTCGTGGTCTATCCCTACCACGACTATCACGGTCCCACTTGGCGAAATCATCTCGACCCACTTCTCCTTCAAGCCAGCTCCAGATTCTATCCAGGAAGCTCAGGGTCATAGTACTGACTCTGTAAAGTCTGTCAACTCACCTGCGTCACCTCCTCCCACACCTCCACCTCGTTCTCCTGTGTTTACGCCTCCACGGCTGTCTCCCGTTGGTGAAACACAAGTGAAGACCGATGACGCGATCCACGAGCAGATTTCGCAGGACGTGGTTGATGAGACATCAGTAGCCGAGATATCCGTTCCAAATACGGCGAAGGATAAACAACCTGCTGAAGAACCAGAGGTAGAGGACGCGTTGTTCGACAATGCTGCAGAGATGTCCTACGCTCCTGCTGAAGAAATCGAAGGCCAGGAGATCGACCACGAAGAAACCGACCACGAAGACAACGAACACTGCTTCCCATCTTGGGCCGCGATGAGCGCAGCTTCCACCCACTCCTCTCCTCGCTCCTCCATCTTCTCTCTTGACACCCTTTGCAACTCGCCCGACTTCCCTGCTAAGCGCCTGTCCATCAACCGAGCTGACTCGCTTGACTACTTCCACTTGCGCTTCTCGCCGCCAGGGTCGGTTGGCGGGCACTCGCGGACGGTGTCGTTCTCGGAGCCGCTGCCCAAGATTCCCTTTTCCGCCGTACCGCTGCCGGTGTGTGTCTCTGTGGTTGAGCCTTCTCAGCTGCCTTTGCCGCCTTCGCCCGAGTCGATGCTCGAGTCACTGCCTTCTACGCGACCAAACACCCCTTCCGTTTCCTCTCCAGTGTCTCTGTCGCCCTCGAGGTCGGCATCGCCCGCACCTTCTATTTCGGGCGCTTCGTCTACGTTGTCATCGCTTGACTCGCCTACGACGTACCGTATGAATATCGAACTTCCGCTGCCGATTGTCCCTGCCTCGACGATCATTCCGCCTAAGGGAAGAATCAGCCTGCTCTCGCCGCTTCCTGAGCCGGAAGAGGAAGAATCTGACAGGAACAGCCTTCGTTCGACCCGTGTTGGGGAAACAGCTTCCTATATTGTAACTGGGTTCCTTGTAGGCGCCTTCCTCACTCTTTTCCTTTTCTCAACGCAGCGCAGGACGCTGCTCTACGTGACATAGGTTACTCAGGTTTGATTTTTCTGTTTGCCATTTGTTCGTGGTCTGTACTTTCACTGGCCCATTTCACTGGCCTATTTATCACATTCGAAGCTGGTTCCTCCCATCCTATTTCTCTTCTTTGTTTTTATACATTTGGTTCTATATTTAGATACAAATTCCACCAGCATCTGTAGTTGTAGCATCCTAGATCCTTGTTGTACATTAGGTATGACCATATGCGATATGCACATTATGCTTCATTTCTCTTTTTATCCCGTTGTCGCTGAGTGCATCAACGAATGGTCTACTTGCGAAGTGCGTAGAGGAACCCGTCGTATCCCTTTTCGCCCACCGTGCTGATGGTGGTAGCCTCAATTTCTTCATCGCTTTGTATCGCCTTCAGCAACGCCCGGACCCCTTCGATGTCTTCGTTAGAAACATTTGGGTCTGACACACGTCCGTTTCGGACTACATTATCGACAATCTGCAAAATAAAATATGAAGTTAGCAACTTGAACAGCATATAGAGGTGCGACGGAAGGGAGATAAATCGACACTGACAATCACACCGCCTTTGCGTAAGAGTCGTTTGGATTCTTGGAAGTAGATGAGGTTGGACGGCTTGTCGGCGTCGATGAAGGCCAAATCAAAGGGCTCTTCGGGTTGCAGCTTTGGGAGCTCTTGTGCGGCGGCTCCTACGACGATCGAAACTTTCTCCGCTAAACCAGCTGCCTCGAGATTCTGGGACGCGATCTAGACGACACACGAGAATAATGCCTTAGAAGACCCAAAGGTATCTCTCGAGAAACGGAATTGTACCTTTGCGTGGCCCTCATCTATTTCGAAAGTCACTATCTTCCCGTCGGCGGGCAGTGCTTTCGCGAACCATATCGTGGAGTATCTATGAAAGAATGTATCAGTATCAATGAGTACAGCAATAAGAGAAACGCGGATAGTTACCCTCCCAAGGTTCCAACCTCGAGGACACGCTTCGCATTAATCGACTTCGCGAGGAGGTTCAGAAGCTTCCCCTGAGCAGCGGATACTCCAATGTCAGGGAGACCCTGCTCCTTGTTGTTCTTCAGTGCCTCCTCGAGTGTATCGTCCTTTGGCAATAGGAAAGAGTTGTGATACACATCCGACCGGGTCCAGTCTTCGATAGTGGTTGGGTGAGGAGCACGTCGACCTGGTGCTGCCATGGTCGAAGGAAGGCGTTCATCGAGGCTAGATGAGGGATTTTATACTCTCAGGATATGTCATAGACCCGATCTTTTTGGATGTTATCGCATGATGATGGCGCAATACATGTTCGGGTAAAAAGGGCCCAAGACACTGAATATGACTGAAAAGTGGGGGTTATCCTGGGTTATCTCTGACTCGAAGCCGAGGAGCACGCATTGAGGTGGTGGAGGTCAAATGAAAGTTGAATGTTCCCCGATGTGTCGGGCAAATACGACTGCGGTCAGATGGAGGCTTAAAATAATCTGATAAGATAATCGGAGCATCCACACTGCGATTCGGACATAAGTCAAAACCATTTCTCCCCAACAACGCGGATAGCAAGCATCTAATCTCTCCTATGACGCTCCCATACGAAGTCTACTTTCGTCCCGGAGGCCCCAAAACCTGCCAGATCGACGTAGAAACGCTGCATGACATTTGGATCCTGCTCTTGTGCCCAAGATTTGTTGTGGTATGTGATCTGTATCGATTCCAAGACCTGAAGCGTGTTCTGAGGCTGGTAGAGGGAGGGTTCGATTCGGGAGCGGAGCATAGAGATAAAGGTGTCGGTCTTGAATTCAATGTTTCCTATGTAAGAAAACGACTTCAAAGATGGTAGGCGTTGGTGGATGAGATGCTCGACAGACTCTCTCTGGCGCGGAAGGGTTAAGAATTGGGCCAGTATGTCAGAGAATATGAAACGTGGGTTTTCGTAAATATTAGTGCGGAGGATGAAATACTGGAGCCCAGGGAGTTCGCGAAGGAGAGAGAGAATTTCGTTTTCGGGAGGATATCCCGCTGAATTGATGGATAGCTTCTCCAGAGGAGATCTAGACCGAAGGAACATTTTAGTTAAAGAAGGAAGCCACTGTCCATTTTCTGAACATGTTTCGACGGTCAAACTTCGCAAGGCCGGCAGCGTCACTTGTCCAAAAAAGAGATCAAAGGTGCCAGCGATACCCCCTTCATCGCAGGAGAGGTCAACTTGAGTGAGGTGAGCCAGACAGTATATTGGTTGAGTGCCTGCGGGTCGGTTGATCAGACGTAACATTTCGAAACGTAGCCTCTTGAGGGATGAAGCCTTGCAAACAATGGTCCAGCAGTCTGAAATTTCTAGAACAGAGTAGATTTGGTGGACCGTACTCCAGTCGATGTCGAGCATTTGCGGCCTAATAAAGCCATCAAACTCGACTGTTTCCAGGCGTGGCGCGTGGCGGAAGGTCCAAAGTAATTCGGCATCCTTCCTTCCTTGGATATCGATGTGTTGAAGGTTGTCGAAATGGAGGATTCCAGATGCCAGCTCTTGGGAAAGTACTTGAAGGGAGTCACTGTTCAATAATGTGAATGATCTCCACCGTGATGCAACACCCAGAAGCAGGCGGATAGTTTCAATCGGCGGTTCCATGTCTTCACTTCCATAATATCGACAAAGGGTGATGTCCAATAGATGACTGGCAGATCTTTTAAGCCACTACTCGAGCAAAGCATGCTGGGCATGCTGCCGTCGCGCCGAAAAGGTTATCGAGAGAATGCTCCACAAGCGCGGTGTCGATTGTACGATCTTCCTCCATGATCTGCAGACACGCCCAAGGAAGAATGGACCCGGAATAGAGGTTATTTGCAACATGGAATATTCCAAAAAATCACCGCGCAAAACAGCCACGTTTTCGCGCACCACAAATGCCCCACCAGAGCCTCAACGCGGACCAGGGGCGAACTTGACCCACGACCATAGCCGGTTCGCTGATGCCTTCACCTCAATTTGGTCATCCTCACTGTCCGAGTTCAAGCTCAACGATCTCATTGACGTTGGTGACTGATGGCAGCCCAGTTGATCTACCACCAGAGTCGACCGGCCGCGTCGTAGAATGTCACTCGTGGCCGTGCACGGTTCTGGGTGCCATCTGTAGTATGTCTGATGTCAAAATCATACATATTCCTCTCTGTGAAAGTATTTCTCCAGTGCCGGTTGGTGGCTCGCGGTCGAAGTTCGGTGTCTTCGTTGGTCCAAGCCATTTGCCAGTGTTAGTCAAAATAGAATCAACACGATAAGAGACCCCCGAAGGCGAAGGCGAAGATGAAGCCAGCGCAACCACCAAACGCCGACAAATGGCACGCAACCCGACGCCCCAGCCATGACGTCTTTGGAATCGGTTCGTACCCACATTCCTATTATAGAGTACATCAGTGCAGGCTGGTCCAGCTGGAGCCATTGTGGAGCGAACCGATATTCTCCGAAAAACGTTACGTTTTCTCGCAACATTTTGAGATAACCCAACTGCAAATAACCTCTAATGCCTGCTTCCCATCTTTGACTCTTGAGCTTGGTGACGAGGAAGAAGACTTCGGTCAGCGTCTCCAAAGCCAGACGCGTCATGATTGGGGTTGTCGTGTTCAGTTCTTCCTTCAGGTCATAGATCCTGTTCTGCATGGCCTGGATCGCATTCTTCGACGCTAGAATATCCTCTTCGATCCTCCGACGCCTAACATCTTCTGTTGGAGCTCGTTTCTCGGTCATGTTACACGGGCAGACAGTGTGGTGAAAAGAAAAGACAAGTATATCTTGCGGAGAAAACTTAATCATGAGGTGAGAAACAACGAGATATGAAGCACGAACGTGTCTTTATGTCACCGTTATGCAATGAACGCTTCGAATTAGTTGAAAAGGTAGGTTGGATCTAGTGAAGTAGTTGAACCAAAGTTGAACGTTTGAACGTTGAACACGGAACAGGCAGAGAGGAACCGTGAATTTGTTGCGTTACGTAATCGTGGACAGGGGCCGCAGATGCTTCCCGGTCGACAGCTTGAACGGTCTGGTTGAACTCACCGAGAAAATAGTATGGCCATGTTATAGAGTAGTTAGCCTCATGTTGAATTCAAGTTGAATCCCAACAGGTAAGACCCGGCAGTGAATCTGTCCTGAAAAGTGGTTTGACGTTACGTGTTGGACGTTGTACATAAAATTCCAATTTCCACTGGCACTATTCAAGAAGATTATCCAACTATATACCGTACCTAGATCGAACCTTTCCTGCTATGATTTCACTTCAGGATCCCAAACAAGGTCCACTACAATCCCAGCAAAAACCATCTTCGCCAGGGCAAAATAAAAATGTTGCATCCTATTCGGGTTTTGTTCCTGAGCCCATGATTTGTTATGATAAATAAGCTTGAAGGATTCCAGTTTTTGAACCAAGGTGGTATGTTCGCCTTCCGGGCGTTGAGACCCAGTCCGAGACTGGATCATGGAAAGGATAGTTTCAGGATCGACTTCAACATTTCCGTTGTAGGAAAAGGATTTCAAGGAAGGGAGGTATTGGGAAATGGGGCGTTCATAGGGTTCCTGTTGCGGAACTGTTAGGAAATCCACTGTGGCATCAGTCAATGGGGTCCTGGAGCGACCAGTTAGCGTTGTACAGAGAGTTAGGTGCTCGAGAGAAGGGAGGAAGCGAAGGAAATCGAGAATTTCATCTTCGGAGGGGTTTCCCGCTGTAGTGATGCTGAGGTGAGTTAGCGTGCACTCGGATCGATCGATGGAATCAAGGAAGGAACTCCACCACTGTACACGTTGCGAGAATAGGGAGACTTCCACCGAAAGATTCTTCAAGGCAGGTAACAACACTTTGCCAAAAAGGGTGTCGAAGTTTTGCCCTTTGCACTCGGAGCGGACGGAGAGATCGGTGAGGAAAGCGAGATCTATGGGTTGGGCTTCTGGGTTGCATAAGAGAGTGTGCTCTTGTAAATGAGTATCTTCGGGTTCTTCATGCCTCATGTCGAACTTCAGTGTCTTGAGGGACAGAGCTTGAGGGAGGACGAACATGCAGTCTGTGATGCCGACAGTAGCATCGAGGTGATGGACAATCTTCCAATCGACGCAAAGATTAGACGCCCGACCCAGTCGATCAAAACGAACTGTTTTCAATCGGGGTGGGGAGTGGAAGTTCCAAAGCAGACATCCGTTGGCATGGCCATGAATGGCGACGCTTTGAAGATTGGGGAAGTGATGGAATTCGGATGCTAATTCGTCACGAAGTCCTTGGAAGGGTCCACCATCGAGTACTGTGAACGATTGCCACTGCGCCGATGATGCGAGTAGTAAGAGAATGGTTTCTTGTGGAGGCTCTCCACTTTCCGGGTCGGAAGTAGTAGATTTGGGCATTGGGCGGTATATTCTGACATCCAATGGGTAATTGGCTGACCTGGTGAGCCACTCCTTGAGCATGCGCCGCTGGCCTTCTTGTAATTCTGTCGAAAACGAGATGGAGATAGTGCTCCATAAGCGTGGTGTCGATTGTACCAACTTCCTCCAGGCTGTACAGACCTGGGCGAGGAGAAAGGGAGTTGGCATGGTCATCTTTGGCATCGTGTCCACAGACTCATTGATGAGAATGAAGATCCTGGCCAGCATCTCCCGAGTAAGACGTTTCATAATAGGAGTGTTTAAGTTCAGCATTGCCTTCAGCTGATACTTTTTCTTGCAGAAGACCTGTATGAGTTTCTCGACATTCTCTATCGCCTCCGTAATCTTATCATAGTCCGCCATTGGAGCACCATTCTTGTCCATTGAGTATTAGCTGACGCGACGAAGGGGCCCGGGGGTTGGGTTGACGTTGAACGCGACCTGTGGAAACTACAACATTCAACAGACATCTCTCCTTATGAGAAAGCCCATAAAATGAGAGAGATAAAACTTACGAGAATATACTCCGTTGCTCAAACTACGCCTCCCAACCCCGCGAGGGCCTGGCATCGGTGGGTAACTTCGATTATGGCTTTGTTTCTCACGCCCGGCCCGCGCCGATCGCTCGTCTGCACTGCAGGTCCCCTAACCCTAACCTTCTTCTTGGCCTTTGCGGATGCAACCACTGTCACACTCTCTCCGACCTATTGGGCCAATTCAAGACACCTTCCTTTCTATGGTGCGCTCCCGCGTCAAACCCTCCAAACATGAGTCTTGCGGCGCACTTCAAACCCTTGAATCCATCAAGAACATCTACCACAACAACTTGTGGGCCCAAGAGCAGGATCCAAACGTCGTGCAGCATTTCTATGTCAACCCGGCATTGGGCGCCTCTGGGCCGAAAGTGGACTTCACCTTCATATGGGAGCCCCACATGGAGGACTCGGATTAATATTAGGTCAGTTTATGTGGGATATCTGTACGGCATCGTGTCCACAAATAGGAAATAAACAACCGCCGCTGTGTGGCGGTGGCGGGCGCTTGATGTTCACTGCGGATGCTTTCGAGAAAGACCTCGGAATAATTCACTTGACAATTGCCTTCTATTGCCACCCTGCGACGCATGTGGACTGCGTGGCCGTCACTTCGACGTCAATAGCAAGGCAGTGCGATCAACATGCCTAGTCACTTGTATACGATGGGCTTTATTATGTCCTCCGTTTGGCACCTCGATTCTCCAATCATGAAAACCTGACCACATGCACCACTGGAATGACCCACAGGCTTGCAAAGGCATCGACTTAATGTCTCCTTATGGATCTATCGGCAACAACATTCGTGATGTTGTATACGGATACAATAGCCTCGGAAATAAGTATAGAAAAAATCAAGCAGTGGCCACCATCAGGGCGAGTCACTTGTTGTCGCCGCCGACTACGCCGCCTTGTGGGTCCACTCTGTATGCAGGTGACAATTGTTTGGAGGTACATAAGGAGCGCTGTGTCGCCACATCATAAATTACTTTTTCCCCTTTTCTCCTCCCAATCCAGAGTCAACCAAAGCTCGCAGCACGACTCTCTGATGGGCGAAGCAAAAGATTTTCACAGAGCCAATGATATCTCGACGATGTTTGGGATAGAACGGCAAGGCATTCAAAGCCAAATCGAAGCGAATGGCCGCAAGATCACCCTCCTTTATGTTGCGCTCAACAGCAAAACCCACATTATGCGACTGCCCATCGAGATGTTGACCGAAATATTTTCCCTCTGCAACGAGAGCCAAGGTCCAATCACAAAGCTTGGGGACTCGCTTCCAACGTCGCTGATAATTGCCCGCGTCTGTCACTCCTGGAGAGAAATCGCATTGGGAACCCATCGCCTCTGGTCTATCCTTACCATCAAATTCTCCAAGAAACGCTACTTGACTCAAGGGACACTCCTACGCGAATAGTTGGCTAGGTCCAAAGAATATCCACTTTCTATATGCTTGGACGATTCGTACTGCATCTACGTCCCGCTGGACGCCTGCTACAACGTCTTGGCCATCCATGCTGAACGGTGGTCTTTAAAGGGAATACGTTCTATTCCTTCCACTCATTCCTTTATGTGTGGCATAGTGGCACATGTAAATTGGATTTCCCCCTCTTGTCGAACGTTCGCATCCGTAGAGACGACCGATTTCCGATCGAGCGAACGAACTTTGATGGCTGGGCGCTTAATTCCCCGTTGGCACTACGTGAGCTACGCATCTTCGTCCCCACCCAGCCTCCGACCTCAGGAAATCAATGGAATATGCTGCAACATTTGTCCGCCTCTTTCGACGCCGCCGGCTTTCTCTCTGTGGCGTCCCTGCTTTTCTCACTCCAAACCCTCTCTCTTTTGATAAAGCCTCCGCTGGATGACTCGGAAACCTTTAACCTCCAGGCTTCTGCAGAAGCCAATCACCTGCCACAGCTCACAGAATTCAAGATATACGTCGATGACGCAGATGGTTTTATCGGCTTGTCGGATGTGTTTTCGAGCCTCTCCGTGCCGGTTCTGCGCCACTTTGAGTTCGACAGTGGCGACTTGAACGGCACCTGGTTTCGGGCCTTCATCTCTATGCTCCGTCGATCCGAGGGCTGCCAGCTCGAAAAGATTGTGCTAGTTAATGAGCAATCGGCACAGGAGGATTTGGCCCCCCTCTTTGACTTACCGGCCCTTTCATCGCTCACGCATCTCCATATCAACGCGAAAGACCGCCAGACCCAGGCATGTCCTCTTTCCGAGATGGAGCTAGAAGCATTGAACCCTCGTCTGACGAGGAACAGTGGCCGTCTGAGTGCCTGTTTGTTGAACCTGAAAGTCTTGTCTTGCAGTGGACATTTTGGCGTCGAGGATTTGGTCAATCTGATCTCCCTGGTCAAATCACGGGCACTATATGTCACGGAGCGTCAGGAGGAGCAACAGTCGATTCCAAAGGCTGGCGAGCTACTAGACATCCAACCTCTCCAAACTGTGAAAATCATTCATCTCGCACAGTCTAGGGCACTTCAGATAATTCAAGCGAATACTCTAGACGCACTGGAGGACCAAACTGGAACCAAGGTTATTCTGCAGTCAGAGGACAAGGCTGAAATCTGTTCGTCAAGGGTGTCGAGTTATTACTTTCACAACTACGACGCGTCACTCTTGGAAGACGCTTTGCTGGGGCGCCGATGGCCCGAATGTGAAAAGCAAGGAAGTCCGCAGTATTAGCTGAGGGAAGGGGAAAGGGATATCCGAGGTGGCGAATAGAAAGGACTTAAGTACAGAGGGCTTCCAAGTGGTAGTCGATTTCTTACTTCTTGTATTGAATTATTTGAAAAAAGGGTTGATCCCAGGGTATCTACACCAAACAAATTCGCTGTAACAACTTCCATTATAACTCAAAGCGGGCAGTTAGAGTTGCCTGGAGAGTGCAGTGACGGCATCCTTCTCAGCTTGGGTGGCGCCAACAGCGTTCTATATCACGAATGAATTTCGTCCGCAAAAGTCCAACGGAGAGCCAAGAAAACTAGCGCACCTTCAGAACCTTGCCCAGCTGGTGCTCGACGGTATCAGCGACGCCGAGCCTGACGCCTTGCGCCGTGCGCACACGGGCGATTTGGAACTGGAGGAAGAACTTGGCGCCCTTCAGCCTCCCAAGGATGTTCGAGTTGGTCGACTGTCCGTAGTAACCATATCAGCGGTGCAAGCGAACAGAGGGATCAAAGGGCCAAACGTACGCGAACGCCAACCTCCATCGCAAGGTAGACGTTAAGCTGGTTCTGCAGCGTCGCCAAATTCGCTGTGGCGGGGTCGGTGGGCGTCTTGAAGGTGTCACTACATGAGAAATCGGTCAGTTGTCGCACATAAAACCAGACGATGCCGTGTGTGCGACCCACAGAGCAAATCCGACAGGGCTCTTCCTGGACGACTGGAAGTCGATGCTCGAGTAGGAGATTCCTCCAGAAGTGACGTCGGGAACTCCTCCGGTGTTGGCGATAGTCCTCGGGCCGCAAGTTACCTGGCCTATATGGGAATAAGAATCCCAGGCGTGCGCCTTGCAAGATGGTTAATGGGGTCTTACTGGCAAGTACCGGGATACCGTTGGCGACTTCAGCTGGGAGAGCCGTCCGGCCAACAACAAAACACGCGGTTTGACGGCGCTCGAGGGTCGGAGCCGCGCCAGCTGATGAAGTCGTTCTTGCATTCAGCCTTTGAAGAACGTGGCACAGGAGTGTACACGCACCAAGGGTAGCTGCGACCGAGAGCGCAGCGACGATCTTAGCAAATCCAAACATTGCGATGAATTTAAGAGGCTTGAATGAAAGGGGTCCGGAGAAAGCAAATTTGCACTTGAGAACGGTATAGACGGCTTAAACCCTCGAGGTCTGCAGGTCTGAATGAATGACAAAGTTCGACTGAACGCAGTTGGGATGCCGGCCCAAAGAACGTGAGGGAGAAAGAGAGGGGAAGGGAGAAAACGAAAGGGATGGAAAACGCATGGTGCGTCGTGCTGGGTGCTTTTTATACAAGGAGCACCCGCGTGATTCGCGTTGGTCGATCAATCCCAGCCGAGGAAGGGGTTGGCATGGGCACTGTTCCTGCCTGCAGTGTTCCTCCGTGTTCCTCCCGGCCATCCGACGTGTGCATGAGATCATACGCAATTTGGAAAAGGGGCTGGAAGCAGTTTCGCAGAAACGGAAAGTCCCAGACTAGGACTCGCCAGGACTCGGCGCCAAATGATGTTCTTGTTGCTGAATTCGCTTGGACTCGTTCAACCACCCTTGTTGAAAACATCAACCACATGCACCAAGTTTACGCAGGAAACCCTTCACAATGTTCACATCACCCAGTCCCTCACCCTCCTCGCCTCTTCAGCTCTGCGTTGCACGATCTCGTTCACTCTCTCGCCCCACAGCTTCTCCGGCGTTGTATCCTCCTTCGCTGTCCCATCTGGTGCCCAACACTCCCTCACATGCTTCTCAGCATCGTTCAGCTCAAAAACGACACAGTTGTCGACACTCAGCGGGCGTCTTGGGTCCCATCGAACCAAGGTTGGACGAGTCGGAACGTCATGAGGAGGGACAATAGACCGGCCACGGTGAATGTCCTCGAATATCAACGCGATGTCGTCTTCGTCAATCGGCAGGCGGCTAGCAGCAACACATGAGACATGAAGAATTTAGGCGACGATCTAGAGAAAGGAACTCACTTTATCTGATGGCCTGCGATCTTTATTTCGCGGTGCAGCAGGTCCCTATAGAGCCTCTCATACAGCTTTCTTCTGTTCTTGATAGGCAAAGGGTTGCTAATGGGTCTATCTGCCAACTCGCACAGGATGTACGTGGCGATGTTCAGACCGAATATCGAGGGCAGCGGACCGAGCACTGGCAGGATGCGCACACGAAAATCGTCAAACGCGCCGAGCTCCTTCACCGGCCCCTTTTGGAACTCTTCTTCAGGTAGCGGCAGGAGCTTGACGTCACCCTGCACTTCAGTGGAGTAGACGACTGGAATGCCTGAGTCGACTCCAAGGAGCCGTAGTCGTCGTCGCACTGAGCGGGCGAGAGGGTCGTAGATAGTATAAGAGATGTCACTAATTTGTATTCGCGTAGGATCGCATTTTGCACCGGCTCCCATCGAGGAAAAAACCTGCTCAATACGCGTCAAAATACGAGGAAGATGAACGGAAAGGTATTGCGTACCTTGATATTGTTATCATGGCAATATTTTAGCAGGTCGACTTTGGTCTGAATATTGTCGATAGCATCTTGAAAAGAAAGTCAGTAAATGTGAATAGGGAGGACCAAACTTTACTCACCCACAACCCAGTCAGCACCCTCTAACAGATCTCCACCTTCATCCTTCCGCCATAACTCTATGCGCGAGTCGACCTCTACCCATTTTGCGATTTGCTTCAGTGCTTTCTCTATGCACTTGACCTTGGGTGTCCCCACATCTGCCAGACCCGCCGTAGCATGTCTATTGAGCGATGAAAGCGTCACGTAGTCAAAATCCACCAGCCGGATTTTCGAGATACCTCTGCACGAAAAATTCAATCCTTGGTCAACAGAAGAACAGCAAAACTCATGAGAACTCACGATCTTACAAGCATCACAGCAGCCCAGCTTCCAACGCCTCCACATCCAACGACTACAACCCTGCCAGACCGAATCTTTCGCATGCCCTCCTCGCCGAAAAAAGCGTAGTTTCGCGCCAGCTGTTCCCGAATCAACACTTCGTCATATTCCCCGCTGCGTCCTAGCCTCACAGCCTCCAGAGAGACCTTCGACTCCGTAGTGCTTTTCGCTTCCTCCAGCTCGGACGAATCTTGCGATGTGAAATCATGGGCAGAAATGGAGCGGTTGATTTCACGGGCGAGCTCTTTTCGCCTAAGACGCCTCGTATACGCGCTGTAGGCTTGCAAAAGACTCACAGTCGCCAAAGACGCTGCTGCTGCTGTTACGATTAGCTGTGTCTTGTGCGAGAGGTCGAGAGTGGTCATATTGCACCGTTAAGGACGTGATGGTCATCGACAACAAGTGTCAGCTTACACTAAAACGTTGTTCACACGGTTATTGACCAGTCAACCAATTCAAGTTCATTGTTGAAGAATTCAATCTAAAAAGTTGAATACCGACTTGGTGTAGTGACGAAAATAATAGTCCGAATCCTTCAACGCGTCCTCGGAGTCATCAGAATAGAGCTCCAGCTTCGTCCCTGCCTCCCTTGAAAGTTCTTCCAAACTAGAACTGTTTGCAATCGCGTCGAGCACCATCGTCATCTCAGTATCTTGGTAGTGATTGCTGTAAGATATACGAACGTGCTGTAGGCTCCTTGATCCCGTTTCCTGGTCCCTTCCGCATTCAGCAAGGTATTTCGCCCGCGACTTGATCAGTGAAACGACACCTGCAACGGAGTCGAAGTTGCACTCGCCAGCGTAAGACAAGACCTGTAGCTTGAGCAAGCATGCCTTCATTGAGGGCTCGTTGGCTGCAATGCGAGGGTTCAGCCTGTCGAGGACCTCGTTGACAAGGAGGATGCTTGAAGAAGTGACGGTGTCGATATGGATACGCGTCAGTGAGGCAAGATTGGGCAAGAGGAAGAGGGTGACGATGTCGTTTTTTGACAGCTGCTCGGTCACAAGGATGAGTGTGTCGATGTGAGAATCTGAACGAGTGATCATCGAGATGAAGGAGGACACCCAGGGATGCTCGGAGAGCCCGGTGTTGAATTCGACGTGGTGTAACAGGGGAACAGTGAGGTTAGATAAAATATCGGTGAAATGGTTATCTTCGTCCGAGTCCGTGAGGTATATACGAAGTTCTCTGAGTTCTGGTAGGGTGAGCGGTGAGCGTGGGTCTTCATGCTCTTCTGCATCGTACATAGGGTGAAGACGAAGCGAACAGGTCCGCAGTGAACAAGCTTCCTTCGCAACAAGTAAGAATCCGCGGACATCGAACGACCCCCGGTCAAGTGTTGGAGAATGCCCCAATTGACGTCGTACATTGAGGGAGTGGTCGGGATGAGAACTTGCAATTGATGCAGTGTTGGAGGACAATTCAAGGACAAGATCCAATTTGCAGACTCCTCGCTAAGATGACGCCTGCCTAGGATATGAATAGAAGTCAGAAGAGGGAAAACAAGGCCAGAGGCTCTTTTCTCCCTGGTATATTTGGAAAGAAAGGCTTGAAACGAATTCCCTTGAAACGCAAGGACCTTCCACCTGCAGCAATGTTCGATCAGCGCGCCGTAATATCCTTCGTCCATGAGCCCACAAGATTCTCCAGCGTCGAGGGTGATGCGAAGAGGATGATTTGCGGACCTTCGTAGCCATTCTTCCAACATTTTCATTCTTGCAGGGGATTTTCGGTCTGACAATAGAAGGTAGATGTCGCACCAGACGCGAGGCGTCGAATGTGTAATTGCCCTCCAGGAGTGACACACCCACCCTATCAGAAAAGGCATCGGACGAGAGGTGCGAGTAGCTCCTATTCTGCTGCAAAATGAGAACATTTCCGCCAACAGTTCGACCGGCAGACGCATGATATGTGTTTTGCTGTTCAGAACCGTGTAAAGACGAATGATTTTATGTTTCTGAGCCTCAATGTCGGATAGAACTTGCTTCCTAGCAACTAGCATATCTTCGTTGTACTTGTGGACGTAGTCCTGGCGTTCCATAAGACTTTAGACGAAAATGAATGGAAAGGGGAGAGACCAAGTTAGGATCGTGACTTTAGTCACACTTTCAGCCCCTATCCGTCACCAGTCACATACATTTCCAGTCTCCTCAATACAATCTCAATATCTCTTCCTTTTTGCTTCCTTTCTTTTTTGTATGTGGCATCGTATACTGTTAACCAGCGACGCATAAGCTGTAAATATGCAGCAGTTTGTACTGAGCTACGTAAAACTGTTAGAATATTGGGAGGCTGTGCGAGCGTGCGCAATGCACCCAACATAGGTACATTTCTCTTATCATTTTGGTTCTACATTCTCTGGAGCTGTGGGCTCCATTTTACATTTATCTCCTTTTATTTCGTAGACTACACTATAGTATATAAGTAGGATACTATGTACCATAGCTACTATCCGTTTGCCTCACGAGCTCACCGAGGTCAAACGGAAATCTCATCTTATCTCGATTTGGATTCCCGAGCTTATTTCAACAAAAACGTTTGGGGTCATTTTGTGCTGATATGACAGTTGCATCTCAGATTCGACTTTCATGGGTGACTGCCAACGACAATGCGGGATGCTGCAGCAGGCTTTTCACCAGCAAGAGGCCATACAGTATTGAAATGGCTTTGGTTGCGAACAATATTCAAGTCTTCCAGCAAAAGCTGGTTGTTCTGACTGAAAGATTAAACACAACCTCCCCAATCATGGTGCTCCTTCCATTGGAATTTGGAAGTGTTGGTTGAGATTTTTTGGTTCTTCATCAATTCGGACCCGGGTTACTTCGGCAAGCTATCAGCCCCATTCAAACTGGCATGGCGAAGGATTGTCTGGTCGATGCTGAACCTGTAGACATCCCTTGAAGTGGAGTTTTAACTTTTTGACAGCGAAGTGCCAAGTCCACCAACAATTACTGGAGGTTTGGATCACCAACTCAGTGGGCGGCCATATGGTTGACCATGCTGGACAAAAATACATGAAATTGGTTTTGTTTCACGAATGTGAGCGATCGGTTCCGATAGTGAGCGATTGGTGACAATCGTTGACAATTGTTAGCTATTATCCACTAGTTCTTACAAATACTCCCGATTCTTTGACATTTGGACCAAATAGTGATGAATGGCTGCAATTTGCCTCGATTCCGCTTTGTCACTTTTGGTCACCATTCGCAACTGTCTACTAGTAACAATAAGTTTCTATAAGTGTTGATGCTACCTACGATAATATTGTAATGGGCATCGCTATTCGTCACGATTTCTGATGCCACAACATTGAATTTTCATTTAGTATGGAGGGAAATTGTAAGAAAAGGGGGCTCATCATCACTATTCACTATGAATTGTAAAGCCATTCAAGCTGCTTCACAACCCATCATAGAAGTTTCTCATTATTTGTCACGATTCGGGGTTTAGACATTGTACTTTCATCAACAGTTAGACCCCACAGTCATTTCAACAATCCTGCTGTTGCAGCTAATAAGGGCTGGACCTGTGTCTGAGTCATGTGCTTGAGCATGTGGCATGATATCACAACAAGAGAGATGAGTACAGAATGTATATACAGTGCGAGTTAAATGAGTATTGTTTTACATGGACTAACACAAGGCAGATTAGCTCTGGAGGCATAGCAGGTGAGTTAAGAAATGGGACAAACACTGATGTGCCTATGGTAGGGTGATCATGCGAATAAGGAATGAATAACACACACCCAAAACACCATTATGAGTGGCTCTGAGGTGTGAGGAAAGGTTCCCAGTTGTGTGGGGGCATGTGCGACTCAAAGACAGATGGTGAATGTGGGCACTAAGCGTGGGAACAGGATGGCGATGACAGTGAGATCGAAAGACAGGGTGATGGTGGGTCAAGGCGGTGAGTTGAAACGAGGCTGAGACAAGAGACAAAGAGTACAAGGGGCAAGGACAAGAGACAAGTGCCCCGAGTGGGCAAATGAGATGAAAACTGTATGTTATTGGAAGAAAAAACTAATTACAGACCTTTTATACCTAAAACAAAAAGATTCCTAGGCATGATGGTAGCGAACGAGTGTACCAAGGATGTGAGCACAGTCTCGTGTCGTCCAGACACATTTTTGAGGAGTGGATCCTTGGCAGGTGACAGATACTTGGGAATGAAACACTTCCAGACATTTTGACTATTTGTGAAGGGCGGTAGTGGGGGGTGCAGCAGCGTCAATTGTTGAGATGTTTGTTGCTGCGGCAGATCATCGTGAACAATTGCTGTTGGGGAAATGAAAGGCTGAGAGTCAAAAATTTGACCACTGGGGTTGAGAAGGCATTTGAGGTGTTGATTCTCATCGTCTAGAGGGAGATAGGAGCAGAAAGTGGCCAAAATCTTTGATATAACAGAGTTGTTGAGGTTGGGAGTGTGGTCAGGATGGAGAGTGCAATAGGAGGGCTTGTACCTGTCAAAATTGGCAATGAATGCATCTGGTGGGCTGGGATATGGGCTAGAGGTAAGTGTGATGCTCGGAGGGGCTGAATAGAATGTATCGGCGGATTTCTCAGGCAGTGGTGCCTTCTTTGAGTGTGTTATCATTCAGGTGAGTCCCCTTGGTCGTATGGGATCACGTGGTGGTTGTTTTGGAGTTATGGGGTCAAATTTCAGCAAATAGGGATGGGAGCTCATACTGGATGATGGTGGGTGAAGTATTCGACAAAATGTCACAGTTGGCAGGCGCTAATTCAATGTCGTTTGCAAGTGGTAACATGAGATACACGGTGCCAAGTTTCTTGGGTGTTTCTTGCTTGAGTGCAGTGTTGACGGTCTTGTCTTGCAAGTAAACATAGATGGCATCTGGTGCTTCTCGAATAGTGCATTCTGGAGCGATATCTCGGTCAGCGGCAAGCACAGGGCATCAGGAAGCAGCAGTGAGGTGGGAGTAACTTCTCCTTCATCTTGGAAAGTGGTGCAAGGCATCTGAGCAAGCATTTGAGCAACAGCAGTGAAACTGGGGAGTTGTCGAGCATGGAGGTGAGATAACTCAGCTTTGACAGTGGCGATGTGATCCTTCTTTGATGTCTGCTGTGTAGATCAAATTTCGGAGGCAAAGAATCAATGGTGGTGGGTGGTGTCGTTGAGTTGAGAAGCATGCTGGTGGCAAGCTGGTTCGGATTTCGACAATGCCATTCATCAATGTGATCTTTGAGCAAATTGCCCAGAATATCCTTTGGAACAAATGCTCCTAATGGAAGGACAACTTTTCCTTTGACATTTCACCTACACTTGCCAGCGTGAGAGTACTCCATGACAAGTTCACAATCCTGCATAAAATGGGCTCTTCCACAAAATCCTGCAAGCTACTGGGGCTGGAGACAACAAAGAATGAGGCTGGCAAGGCTGGTTCGACTGCTGAAGGGCTCCAATGATCGTTTTGGTGAGTTCTGAGAAGATTGGGCCGAGCGCTTTGAGTTTGACAGAGTCTGGTGACGGAGAAGTTGTCAAAGTTGTTGCTGTGGGCAAGGGCGACGGAATATTGCTAGACAATCCATGAAGGGCAAAGTGTGCGGCATCCATAACGTTCTCTATGGTGTAGGGTGTGTCTGGGAAATGATCAGGGTCCTCGATCTCTAGGCATCATGAAACGAGAGACCATAAGTCAGGCTGGAATCCTCGGGTGAAAGGTTCTTGCTCCATTGTGGAAATGTGCCATTTGGTGATGAGAAAGGTGGTAATTGGCAAGATCACTGAGCAAAAGGATCCCAAAACTCATTGTAGGTAGCATCAACACTCAAGAATTTGGCAATGCACTCCCACAGGTCAGCAACATCAAGATCACACCATGCAAGCGCCAAATAGAGCAGGTTCCGCTTGGCTGCCACTCACCCAATCAGCATCCTTCCCAGCTTTGGGGCCTCAGCAGCTCAGCTGATCACACTTGATCTCGATCTGAGAAGCCTTCCCTGGTCAACGAGAGCTTTGATTGGGTCGCTTAATTCAGCAGACTCACCTATGACACAAGGGGTGGCTACGTCTTTCACAGATTGTGGGCAACCAGGGAGGGGCTGACATCATCGAGCCCAAGTCTGATTTATTAGCATATACAACCTTCTGAGCTTTATTATTGCTTTTCCAGGGATTCATGTGAGCCATGGTTAATAGGTCTATCTACTATATAGGTATTTGATGCCTGTGAGGTCCTTGTGGATGGAAAGAATTGTTGGAGAGAGCAAGGCCATCTCGCATCGACTGAACTTCAGGGCCGGTGCAGGCTGCTGGACACATGCCACCTGCTTAGGGTATTTCTTTCACACAGGCATGCAAGTACTTGCACAATCATGTGTATTATGTACGGATGACCATCAGTGACTATACAAATAAATTTATTGGCAGAATATCTGAGCGTCGAATAAAATCGTGAGGAATCGTGAGGAATTGCAAGGAGTCATGAGGAATCATGAGGAATCATGAGGAATCATGAGGAATCATGAGGAATCATGAGGAATCATGAGGAATCATGAGGAATTGTGAGGATCAGTAAGGAATTGTCGACTGCCTAGACAATAAAATCATGTGAGAGAAAAAGTATTCACCGCACATTGTCAAAAATTGGGTTGAATAGAGACTCATGATCCCTTTAAAATAGTCAGTTGTAGCCAAAGATTTTCAGATCTGGTGAAGGAATTTTTTTATCCTGGCTGGGCAGAAGGATTTCGACTCACATATTGTCAAATTGTGACTCTGTTAAAATCCAACTATAGCCTCACAAAAAGTTTCATGCGCTTGGTGAAAAATTGCGGTCTGTTGTTGCCGATTGTTAACGATTAGGGAAGAATCTCTGAAAAACGTGGCATAGAGACCAATCAGGAACGATTGAGGCCAATCGGGGCTGATTGCAGGAGAAAGTAGATTTCACAAGGGGTATAAAATGAAATAGGTGTATTTTTGTCCAGTACAGACAGTCATACAGCCAACCTCTTGATTTGAAACGTGCGTTGTGCAACAGTTTATGGGAACCCCTGGTTGACACTTATCACATCCTCCTTTCAGCAGTGTCAAGGTGGCGGCACTTCTCTGCATATAGTGATTTCCCTGAGCTTTGGCAAGAACTAGCGCGAGGTTTGTACTGCTTTGATTTTTTGCTTACCCTTCAATTTGAAGAAATTCCCTGGTCCTGAGCCAGCTCTGGAAGATCCAGCCCGACTGTTGCCATAATGCGTTGATGTTGCGAGTTCCTTGGGGCGAGATTCAGCACTTGAATGCAACATTTCATCCTCAGGATTGGTTGTCGGTATTGCGTTCTACATGTTATCTTATATTCTGCCAGCTCTTGCTATATCCGTCAACGACGCCCTGTCGTCAGCTTCGAAAACATGCCAATTGTCCTCAAAAATCTCTCTTATCTCTCAATCAAGCCAGAATTTGATGAGGAAGGAAGGGACCCAGACCTACAGCCATTAATTGATGGCATAACCTTACCTGCCCTGAAGGACCTTCAAGTAACACTGTTTGGTGAAGATATTGAATGTCCTCCACAGCTTCTTGACATGCTGCACCGCTCTTCATGCAAGCTTACGATCCTCACATCGGCCTCCAACCTCTTCAGTGGCACTGATGTTGTCTCCTTCCTCACCAACTGCCCCACCCTCATCAAATTTTCCCTTCAACCTGACACTAACATCCATTGTCCAACACTTTCAGATCCCTCTAAGGCACTCATGATGTCTATGTGTTCACCAAATTTGACGGCCTTCAAGCTTTCACAGACAATCAATTTCACGCCATCCACCATGGTCTCAAAGAGAGGGTGAAATGGGCCTAGAAATATGAGGTGCCTCTCAGAGGAATCCCTGTGATCGAAACGCCTCAGGCAAAGGAGAAAGATCCCAACGTGATCATGCAATTTCACTTACAATTCGCATCCAGCCAATGTTGTGATGGCCTGCAATGAAAGGATACGAGGAATGGAATGAGGACCCTTTCCGGAAGTTGGAGGGGAGGATCCAGTGGATGCCTCTTTACAGCTTTCTGAACTATGGCTTTCCACTTTCCAGTCTGTGTAGCAGATCGTAACATATGATCAAAATTTCTTATGACAACTCCAGGAAAAATCTGAGCTGAAGCCCCGCTGTTGGTCTTGTCGCCTTTCTCTGGAGCATGAACCCAAGACATGGTCCATTGCCATTCAAGGCTAAATCCAACATCACTACATTGATCAATGCTAATTTTGATGACCCAACAATGACCAGCCTTTTGTTTTCAATTTTGAAAAGACATGTACTTGTGATTGATGCGTAGTACTATCCCTTTCCAGCTGTTTGCGGATCCGGGGTGTCTGCGTTTTTGGTTTTGGGCTCCACTCATTTGTTGTATCATCCTGAAAAAAATCCAATAAATATGCAATGCTTATATTAAGAGGCTCATCCACTTTTTGAAGGGAAAGCTTGGAGTCTCATTCCAAAATCAAAGATATGAGTTTTCAATGACACCAAAATAGGGCAGTGTAACCAAATGTCGAGTGTGATGGCAGCACCTCAAGCTTGCCTGAAACTTAAAAACTTCATATTTCTCCAAACTAGTAGCATCCGAATTACCGTTAGAAATTTCAGAGGTAGAGCTGTCAGCCTTGCAAAGATAATTGACAATTGGTAGAAATGGTCATTTGAAGAGTGACATGTTGTGATTAATTCAATCTCCGCCTGCACGGCAGTGCACAAGCAGAATGAACCATGTGTGAACAGTGACTGTCTGATCCCTCCAATCCTCCTAGTCTTCGTGATATAAGGCAAAGTGAACCCCCAGAAGAAACCATGCAACGACTACGATGACTTTGACGTCCTCTTCCGGAGCCAAGCGTGTGTAGACGTCAATAATGGTGCAACCCTTGTCATTGCTACCCATGAGCATTTAAAGCGCTCATTTTCCTCAATAAGTGAAACAGCTTTCTCAAAAACATCAATTCGTTGCCCTGCGACAAGTATTCCTGACTCGACACTCGTCATGAGCTCTCTTGTGCCTGCGAAGCTTGGATGCCGATTTGCCGATGTCGAATATGAGGTGTGACCTGTGTGATGTTTCCCGCAAACTCCCAGAATTCACGATTCTACGTGATCGGGAAGCATCCGCTGGGCTCAATCCTTTGAATTTCCCAAACATTTTTACATCCTCCAGTAGCCAAGACAAAAGACTACACTCCCAGCAAGTTTGGTAATTTTTGAGAAAGCGAGAGGAAGGATACGGATCTATCAATCGAAAAACCCGCAAACAGCTGGAAAGGGATAGTAGCTCTCAGACGAATCGGGATTGGGGGACGAGCAGAAAACGGACCGGGCCGGACAAAGTCTTGGTGATGCCGAGAAAACGCCAAGAAAAGAAGTTCAAGTGCCTCTCACTGTCAGTGGACGTGCTCCGTAGAAATTTGTATCCCATCCAGGTTCCTTGACGTGTGGAGTATAAGTACTCTAAGTATTTCAAGAAAGTATCTGGTTCGTTGTAGGTGCGTACTGTCTCTCTTCTTTGCTGTTGACTCGCTCAAGAAACGGAACACGTCATTAGGCATTTGAACGGAACATTTTCAATCAACTCGCTCCAACCTTTCAAAATGCCAGAGAATGTCGTCCTTAGGCAGGAAGTAGAACGAGAAATAGCTGCTACAAAATCTCACATCGAAGATCTCCAAAAGAAGCTTTATGTCCTAGCAGGAAAGCTGAACATGACTTCGTCCATCATGTCGACGCTTCCACCAGACGTGTTAGCAGAGATATTCTTTTTGGCTGTACAGGAAGGCAGCTTCAACTCCGTACCCGTGCCTTATGTTCTCGGGGGAACCTGTAGAGCTTGGAGGAATATTGTGTGGTCGACTCCTCTCTTGTGGAGCTTTCTTATTGTGAAGTTGACGCAGAAGAACGAGCAGGCTCAGCGAACCCTGCTTGAAGACTGGATTAAAAGGTCTGCCAACTACCCTCTGCACGTGCATCTTACTGCTCCAGGGTACGAATCTTCTGATTCATACAGCATCTTGCTACGGAGCTGTGCCCAGTGGAGGTCGCTGATGGTCAACAGTTACAACAGCCACGGTCTTCGATACAAGATGTTAGACGGCCACCCGTTTCCTTTGCTTTCCCATATCTCCCTCTACATCAACCCCCTCGAGCGCTTCCCCTGGAACTTCAACTCTGCTCCCCAACTGCGTGCGCTAGAACTTTCCGGGCGTGGACGGCCTTCCCAGATTATATGTGACTGGGCCGTTGTCCAGGATTTGAAGGCGACATTTGATGTTAACGATTGGTTATCCATTCTTCGAAGTATGTCGTCCCTAAGAACATGCAAACTCATACTCGCGAAGCACCCTATTGACCCCGCGATTCATTTCAATGACCGAGGTGGACCACACAATATCCCAGCTCTCACCAAATTGTCGTTACAGTATATCGGGGCTGAGACCAACGACGAAATTATTTTTCTTCTCCGTAACGTCTCCGTTCCGGCCCTCGAACGTTTAGAAATTACAACGGACATCCCGGATTGGTTCACGGACCTCAAGGAAGTGCTCCTCCGCTCTCAATGTTCATTGACCGAGCTTACCATACGGATCATCGCCTCGCCCGACTCGACTTTCGAAGATGATCTCGTCGAGCTCCTCTCCAGCGTACCCTCTGTCATACACCTCAACCTCATCTCCAAGTCTGCTTTGTCCGACCGCCTCATCAATGCGCTCAACCCCGACTTGAGTCCGAATACAGAAGCCCAAGGCTGTTTACCTAACTTAACGACTTTCTCCTGCAACGGAGAAATCTTGTTCGGCCTCGACTCCATTCTTTCGATGTTGCGAGCAAGAGAGAAGACTATTACGCAAGAGTCGGTCGGCGCACAATCGGGAGCCCTCAAGGAACTAGAATCCTTTACGATTCGGTACAGGAATGCCGCGTGGGCGCAAACAAAAAATCCCAATGCCCTTCGTATGTTTTACTTCGAAATGGCGGCGTTCGGGACGAAGACGAATGTAATGTGGGATGAAGCGGCTTGATTTACGGCACTAGTTCGGTTTATGTCTTCCAATATTGCCAAATTCCTAGCAGAATAGAGCTTACTTTTGCCCTGCTCATGCAGCTCTCAGTCACAAGTGTGCTCGTCGACGAGCCCGAAGGCGCTGTCACATATGAAGGTGGTATTTCCGTAGGTTCCAGGTTGGGTTCTCGAGAGGAGACAAATGCCTTCAGGAGAGTAAATCTTTTATCGACGAATAGGCGGTTCCATCCGATTCAGAAAGTCTTACGCCAGAGCCATTACTGAGCTGAAAATCTATTCAGAAAGGGAACGAGAACGAAATTATCTTATTGAGTAGGCATTATAGCAATACATAGAAGTTCTGGAAATTCCGATAATCTGCTAGTGGAGAACGAGTGCCTTTGGATTTTGACACAGGCTTGGGGGGCGGTCCATAAGACTTCACGCCTAGAGACTGTTCATCTTCACAAATATTCAGGAGTGGACCTTTCTCCGTCTCGCAATCGGTTTCTGCACTACATCCCGGGCTAGAAAAAAATGCAATAGATCAATCAGTGACAACGCCAGAGACGATTGGAAGGAAATACGTACCAATTAACGAAGCATCCACCTGACAGCTCGGTAATATACCAATTGCAACGAACGCAACGTTGTTTGCGGAATTGGTATTTCTTCAACTTTATAGCCAGGTAAAGAATATTTCCGGGATGAACTAACTCTGCCCAGCTGTGCGACACCCTTGGTTGAAACTGAAAGTCCAGGAAGTATACCACATATCGATTTCTTTGGGTGTATCCCTCTGCTGGGCTGTCGCGGAAGAGGGGGTCCATCAGCTGGGTGAATTTCTATGATTTCCGTGAGCAACCCATTTCTCCTGTGCTTGCATAAAGAGACTTACTCCAATAGAACAAAGCTCCCATGGCACCGTAGAGCTTTGTCCAAAGGAGTTGACGATTTCTACTCCATTGTTTGGTGAATAACTAACAGGATGGGAAGGTGAATTTATTTCTGTTGGAACGATCATGCTTCAGACGCTGATAAGCACCTTCTCTTAAGACCTCAGAAAACACACCCACGTTATCAAAAGAAGACAGAGACAACTTTGGTTCGCTGTTATTGTGCGTCTGACAGTGGCGACATAATCTTGCTCAAAAAAGGTCCACCAAATCTTCCGGAAGATGATGCGCATGGAAAGCTTCGCTTGCTGGGATTCCCATCGTCGGAACTGCCGACCAACGAAGTGTGATACGGCTTCAAAGTATGCGTAAATTCATCCAATTTAATAGAGATCGGGGTTGAGAAATAACGTCCCCAATTGCCATACACGCTTGGGCGATCGTTTCATCTTGAGGGTCCGAGGCCTCGCCGACCAGCTCGGCGCAAGCACCTGTATTGCGAGAACAGAGCTTCTGGATGCGCTTTTCGACAATCGCGAGGGTATTCCCGAATAAAGTGAGTTAATTTGGGTGAGAGAGATGATGTCTCCCAGAGAGCCAGGTAGAAGGATCATCGAATCGAGCGGGCTGAAATGGAAGATTGGCGGGAGCGGAGAGTAGGCCGCGATAACGGTTCGCTTGACGGTGGTGCTGAATTAGAAGTAAGGGGGTCGTGTCGAGGTACGATGAGTACTGGGTAATTGACATGTCCTCCAGGCCAGTGCCTAGTCGAGCATAGCACTCGGGTCCGCATTGGCGGTGCATGCATTGCCCGCTACATAGAGTTGCTGTATTCGCGATTCTAGGCCAGCGTATACGTATGTAGAGATTGGGGTGAAGTTCGACGAAAGCTTGAAGCTACTCCATCCACTATATCATGATAATCTACTGAAGGCAATTCTTTTGTCGAAAACATATGACGCAAATCACCGAGAGTATGGATCGCCAGCACACGATTTGACTGTCTGTAGTGCCTGTTCTTGAATGCAAACGTTGAAGCTCAGCGACAAGTGGATAATGCAGAATGATTTAACTTGCATTATCATCATACTTTTTGGATAATTCCTTTCCGATAGAAGGAGAGAAAACAAGGCTAGAGTCGTGGATTAAAGACACTGGGTCAATGTCTGCTACGTTTGGCAGCGTGCTCGGCCTCCTCCTCCTCCTCCGCATTCTCTGTATCTAGGTCATACTCCGAGGTTTGAGATTTGCGTTTCCGACTGTCGGCTGGGGCCCTCTTGTCGTCCTGTTTGATGGGGTGACTCACCCATGCGTCATCAGCAGATTGCCACTCCTCGTCCTCCAACCCCTTTTTCAGTATGTCAAGCATCCAGTCGTGGGACTCAAGTTTCTCCAACTCTTTCCGAACGCGGTCCGAAGCTTGTCGCTTGGTGCCCTCCTTGTAGCGAGTCCCGAAGGCTCCAAACAGCGGGATCAAAACTTCGTTGACGCCGTTTTGATCGAGCTTCATGCCGTAGATGCCTTCTTCTCCCAGTCGCATGAGCATAGACTTGTGCTCCCCGTCTGGAGAATCGAAGGATTTTACGAAAGCGGTGCGTTCGGCGATGGACATGGTACCAGGCGCGTATCTCGCTGCAGTCCACACTAGCACATGAACGAACGACTCCAGGTCATCGCCGATGTTGTGTGGCAACTGGCCAGGACTCTTTAGTTGCCTGACCGATATGAACTGTATGGTGCCCTGTATAATGTAATGAGACACGGAAAGGATTAAACGAAAAGAAGCATTACGGTTTTCTCGTACGTCCTAGCCTGTTTTTCATCGAGGCGTTTGGATAGCTCCCAATCAATGAGAATACCACCGTCCGGGACGAGCACAATGTTTCCGACAGAGATGTCTCGATGAAGGATGCCCGCTGCCGTGACAGCTGCAGCATGTGCTGAGAAAGGGTTAAACCAAGCCGTCGGAATGAGAAGAGGAGCAGCTGACCTTGTACAGCACAGTACACCGCCTGCACCATCCCCCACGTCGAGTCGAAACGGGTGAGTGGGTCGCCAACTGTATCGAGGACGAGACGGTAATGAATGTGGACGCGATGCTTTCGTGGTTTTGGGAAAACATCGTGAGTTGCACCACATTCGGAGTTGCGACCTGGCACATCCCCCGCCGCCAAGAGGCCTGCGATGTGTGGAACTTTGTGTTTATGGAGCAGACGATACGTATCGCCCTCCTTGTCATATCCATCCACTCGCCAGGTGTCCTTGAGCAGTACGACTTTACCGGTCTGGCAATCGTACGCCTTGAAACAACGTGTGCCTCGGCCCAGTGGGTAGATGTGATGCTTCGTGAACGGTTCGCTAACAATGTAGCGCTGATTTTTCTTGGTGTAATCGTCGACGACGAGAACTTTGTACAGAGGAGCATCATCCTTCAAGCCAAGAGAAGAACGAGCTTTCGAAGCATCGGGAGCGTCAGCCGAGATAGGTGTGATGGTTGTGTCGATGCCGCGTTGTGCATCGTCCGCGTGCGAAAGACGCCAGAAGAAAACCGCCAGCCAGTCGACCTCGGTGTAGTCGAACGGCGCAGTGACGACGGCACCGCTCCGCGTGAATCGCATGAACCGACAACGCGCCTTGTTGATATAGACAGCGAATGCATGCGTCCGGAATTGCATTGCTTGAATAGCATTGGCGTAAACGGTAAGTTGTCCACGGGTGTCGCGAGCATTGTTGGCGGCCCGCTCGAACGGTCCGCCCATCCTCTTCGTGTCGAATGGTTCATCTACGTCGCGAACTTTGAGCTCGAGAAATGTAATCATGTCGCGCGCCCGGGTGATGCATGAGTCGGGAGGAGGTGTGCGGCCCTTCTTGTAGCAGGAAATGTCGGGCTTGATGGATCGATTCAACAGAGCACCAGATTCAGGATCTGACACGCCTGCTGTATTGACGAGAGAAATGCCTTGACAGAAGGGCGATAGTGCTTGTATCTGCAGTCTCATGAACTTGAACTTGAGGCTATCCAGATACTGCAAAGACTCACCAGTGGGTCGTACATGTCAGGCTCTTTCGAAAGTTTGGCCACAACTTGGAAGGATTGGCGATTCACTGGTGGCAAAGGTGGTGCTGAGCTCCCTGGCAGGTAGCGATCAAGGAAGTCGTCGACAGCGACTGGACCGACAAACTTTCCAGCCATCTGCAAGGCAGCTTGAGCGAAATCCGGTTGAACATGGACCGCGGTCGACGTGAACGGGGCTATGGACGATAGTCGGTCATGGTCGGGTGTTGTCGTGAGAATCGGTTCTTTGGGTCGTCTGGGAGTTTGGTGGGCCCGTTTCGTGGTGTCGCCGTAGAAGTGAGAAGAGGACACAGTCGCGTTCGCGTCTGTCATCGTGGTTGTAGTCGCGGTCGCTTGAGCTGCTTTGTCCTTTCTAGTTCGGCATCTCGGATCACGACAATGCAATCATATTCACACGCTTCGGTGAGGGCGCTACTAGTACTCGCTACACACAGCATTCATTCTGTCTACTAGTTTAAGACTAAGTTTATTAGGGATCCACATCCAACCTGTTGCAGATGACAATTCATAACAACATATGTTGAGGAATCCTCCGCGAAAACAAGATGGTGCAGTCGAGGGAGCGCTAAAAGACTGTCAGCACGCGCCGGTACTAGTAGAAGGTGCCAATAAGAAATAAAACGTACAAGGATAAGGCATCTTCGGTGTCGAGCTCCGAAAGTCCAGCATCACATAGTCTTTCAGGTAATTCTTCGAGATCCACGAATGATACGACCTTCCTGACGTGGATCGAGAATCATTCCCCTCTAGTCTGTCGCTGTCTTGAACAATTTCGATTCCCCATCCGTGTTGAGGGACAAGGAAGTCGATCCAACCTAGGCATGTGGTACCACTAGACGCCATGTATTCCGGCGTCACATGAAAAGCACCGTCGGCAACAACGCACATAACGCGGTAGAAACCTGTCCGCCAGACAGCTTCGCCAAATACTGCCGACTTGGAGGCTGCCGCAACCCTGCCACGAGCTCGAGAAGTTTCTCGTAGAGTTGACAGAGACATATTGGCGACGACAGCCTTACAGAACGTAAGTAAATCGCTCTCGAGGAACTAACTGGGAAGGGTCGAACGAGCTTGAAGGAAATAGGAGATCCAGGCTCCGAAAAGCGGTGAAGATGGCTGAACACACCGTTCGCACTCGATTGTTTCGATGGTTATCCAGCCTTTCTTGCTCATTTGAGCTAGCAGAGGCAGTCGGGTGTCCCAAAACGGGAGGGAAAAACGGCCGAGACGCAGATGTTCGTGAAGAATTTCGATTTCTTCGGACTGGACGGGGTCGCCGAGGAGGGAAAGACTGCGAGCCTGCGTACTGCAATGACGGACGTTGTCGAAGAACTCTTCGGGTATGAATGCTGTATAGAAATGCTCTAGCGAAATTTCCAAGGCGTCGATCTTCAGTCTTTTCTAGATGATCCTGTAAGACAATTTGCGCAAGAAGTTATCGCGTGCACTTACGTTGACGAGAGCGGTCAGAGCTAACATTGTCTGAACAGGACCAGGGTGTCCGGTAGTGACCAAAAAATATGTTCTGCGAGATCGGAAGCCGGAGGCGTCGTGTTGACTTTCTTTGAGGCGAAGGATTGGCGATAACATGCTAAATATGCGTTATATTCGTCTCTTGTATAACAGAGACCATGGGTGACATCGCTCGAAGGAAACAGACCGGCGAGACCTGGGTCTGGTACTATGATGGGCAGGCGATCCTCTCCTGGCGGCTCAGCAACGTTGTCTCCATATGCAGCAAAGCAGACGACGCGGGTATGCAGAGGCCGGTTTTTAAAGATGATCCAGAGGAAGACATCGCCATAGCAGAGCTGAGCTTCGTCGAGAAGTATCCATTTCCTGGAGGAAGACGAGCCTTCCAATCGAAACAACAAGAGCATCGCGTGGTTCCAACACGGCTACTTCTGAGAGTCGTCTGAGAGAAACACGATGTAGACAAAATTGCGCAACCTACCCTCAAATAGCAGTGCTTCAGCGGTGGCACTGGTTTCCCCCCGTATAAGACGAACTTGAGCATGTCGAACGAGTAAGACCAATCAGGCGAACGAACATGTGAAGACCAAAGGGTAGATATTCCTGGGTATTTGTGCGATATCGTCGATGTCATTATAGATGTCCCTGAGCGTGTCGGCTATGGTGTATGCACAACACTTGGCCTTGAGGTCCTCCACGGAGCTGAACAATGAATCGAGGTCGTCATTTGGTACCAGTTCTGTGGGTTCTAGTGGCTAGAATAGAAGGTTGAGACATAGATTTCGAGCTCATCCAGGAAGCCCACCTTGTAGACGAGCACTCTCTTATATGTTTCTTGGTAGACTGTTTCGTCGACAAAGTTTACCTCGAGGTTCACTGACTCCTTGACACCGTCTTTGATATCGATGAAGAGGACCCAAATACGCATGTTGGTGGGATTGAGAGAGAAGTGTCGGAGATCACGATTCATCTTGCCCCTAGGAATTCAACATCGATTAAGACGCATTTATGCATCATTTTCGGCTCATTTTCAACGTCCACACAATGGGTCATCGGGCCCGTTTCCGTCCGCAACATCACTGCTGTAGAGCAGGGTCCTCGTCGATATACGACTCTTGACGGTCTCGATAGGAGGTCGATACCGGACAATCACGGTCTCACTGGCCCCCTCGACTTCGGGCGCAATGGCTTGCTCAAGAAAATAGGTCTACTGCGGGTGTTTCAGTCAGTTGCTGTTCTCTTTCTGCCGCTATCACTCACCGCTGCTCAACTTCCGCAGTATCTGTTCTCCAGCTAGTTATTGCTCGCAAACCTCGAGGCTTAGCGCTCAGTGCCGAGCGAAGGAGAAACTTTTACGTGAAGCTGGGTGACAAACGGAACGAATTGTAACTGGTCAAATTGGGGCCGAACTTTTCCTCCATTCTGATCCCAACAACGGTCTAGTCAAACCCGAACCGCTCCTTTCTTCACACCACCCACCAGAAGCCAGCAGACGTATAGAGGTGCGGTTGACGTGCGTCGTGGAGAACAGTGAGGAAATCAACTTTGGAACGACTCCAGCGACGACGACGACGACGACAACACGAAATCTCTTCTCATGCCCTTCAGCTCACCCTTGCCATCTCCCATGGCCCTCAACAAGCCCCCACCGAGCCCTTCTATCTTCAAGAAGCGGTCTTCGAGTGCCCTGGGTGGTCCTATACCCTCTTCTGCCGCGTCGTACCTGACTGCGCTGTCGCAAGCTGACGCGCGAGCTCGTAACGCCAACGGTTCTCCCACCTCTACACCGGCCCTGTCGCTCTCGTCTTCCGTCACTTCGTCGTCCGAGGACACAGTGTTGCACGACTACGCAGACAATGATTCGAACGCAAACGGTTTGCTTCTCCCCGCACGACCGCCGACGTCGGAGCAAGTCTTCACAACTGTGCACACCGAATTCGGGCACTGTGCCAACGAGGAGTATCGTACGACCAGCCAGCACCCTCCAGGCACACCTCTACCTCCCCACGTTGAACAAGACCCTCCATATTACATTCTTCTGTCCACCTATATCAGCTACCTCATTCTCATTTGCCTGGGACACGTTCGGGATTTCGTTGGCAAGAGGTTGAGCCCCGCGAGTTACAGGCATCTGATGCCGAGGAATGTGAGTAACTTTTTCCTGCTGCGGTTCGCGTCTGTCGCGGTTTTTCTGTCTAGACGCGTCTCTTTTCACTATTTTCAACCGTTCTGTGCTTCTTTTCTCACACTGGCATGTTTGCAGGGATACGCGCCGCTGAACTCGGATTTCGACTCGTTCTACACACGTCGACTCAAGACCCGTATGGACGAGTGTTTCTCGCAGCCCGTTACAGGAGTTGCTGGTCGTACCATCCTCCTCCTTGACCGTATTTCCCCGGATTACAACCACACCCAGATTTTTACCGGCACACGCACACGCGCACTCAACATCTCGTCGTACAACTACCTCGGATTCGCCCAGGCCCGCGGGGGGTGTGCGGACGCGGTCGAAGAGTCTATCAAACGATATGGCATCAGTTCATTAGGCTCGCGGCTAGAAGGCGGCTCGACGGACCTGCACACAATCAGTGAAGCTCTCGTGGCCAATTTTGTGGGCATGGAGGACGCGCTGATTAGCTCTATGGGCTTTGCGACCAACTCGACGATTATACCTGCGCTTGTGGGCAAGGGCTCGCTCGTCATCTCGGACGAGCTGAACCACGCGTCGATCAGGTTTGGGACGAGGATCAGCGGCTCGCACGTACGCATGTTCAAGCATAACAACATGAAGAGCCTAGAGAACCTTCTGAAGGAGGTTATCAGCCAAGGTCAGCCAAAGACACACAGGCCATGGAAGAAGATTCTAGTTATCGTGGAGGGTCTGTATAGCATGGAGGGGACGCTAGTCAACTTGCCTGCGATTCTGGAGCTCAAGAAGAAGTACAAGGTGTGTTTGAATTTTCCTTAACGCGTTCCTCGTTAACCTTGTCGCAGTTCTACCTGTTCGTCGACGAGGCCCATTCCATTGGTGCACTCGGCCCGCACGGCCGAGGTGTTGCGGACTACTTTGGCGTCAACCCGAGGTCGATCGACATCCTCATGGGTACATTCACTAAGTCATTTGGTGCTGCCGGCGGCTACGTCTCGGGCAGCAAGGCACTCATTGACCGCCTGCGTGTGTATGGCCACTCCGGACCCTACGCGGAAGCGATGACGCCTTCGGTGCTGACGCAGGTTGTAGCAAGCATGGCGAGCATCATGGGTATTGCGCTGCCTCCAGAAATGGCCTCGTCGTCAAAGCTTGCCATCGAACAGGAGTACCACCACCCCGGACCTGCACCACCCTCGTCCCTGCCATCCTGGCTCTCGCTGCCCCCGAACCTCGCCTCGGGTGCTGAAGGCTCGTCGCGCCTGCGCCGACTCGCGTTCAACTCGCGTTACCTGCACAACGGGCTGATCAAGCTTGGTTTCATCACGTATGGTCACCCGTCCTCGCCGATCGTGCCGCTGCTCCTGTTCAACCCGGGCAAGATGAACATGTTCCATCGGCTGATGAAGGACAGGCAGACGCCGATCATCGTCGTGGTCGTTGCGTACCCGGCGACGCCGCTGGTGACGAGCCGTGTGCGGTTCTGTGTCAGCGCGGCGCACACGAAGGAGGACATCGATACGGTGTTGAAGGCGTGCGATGAGGTTGGCGATGTCCTGGACTTAAAGCATGGCCTTCCGAAGAGGCAGAGATGGACTGTGGAGGAGATTATGAAGAGGGCTGTTGAGCTCGGGACCATGGCCTGAGTTGGGGTCGCCTAGGTGGGTCGGGTCGGTTTCAAAGAGAGGCAGTAATTTTTTCTTTTATTTCCGCTTACTTTACTATTCCTCCACTTCTGCCTGCCTGCACTGACCTCGTCCCCTCTTCATTGTAATTCTGCATTTCTGGCGGTCCCAGCCAGACCTTCCTCTTTTCTTCTCCCCTTCCATTGCCTCCCTCTTGGGATATTGCATGCTTTTTTTATTTTATTTCTAATGTCAAGACCTGCTGGAACCCTTGAGCACCGTCGTACATACATTACTCACCTTGTTTTTGTCCGGGCATTTTCGTGATGAGAATAGATATCATGCATATAGAGAAAACGAAAAACCTTGAATTTAGATACAATAAACCCATTAGTGTGTGCAACCTGAAATTGTCCAGATTTCATTCATCTTAAAGGCAAATGGATGGTCCGAACGATGGCCGAGTAGAGTTATTGTAGGGTGGACATGTTAGTTTGTCCTTCAATTTTCTGGTATTGGTGGTCTTCTTATGCATTTCTCACCCGACTAACCTTGATCTTAGTGTTTCACTCAACATGCCGTCTTCTATCGATTCACTGACCGATGAGCAGGTGTACACTCTCATAGCCAACCGCACGTATGAACAAGCCATAGGAACCATGCCTAAAAATCTTGGCTCTTTCGCTGCCGCCTGGCGGATTACCCCCGACGCGGTTGTAAAGAGGTCCTGCTCCTCGAGCTCGTCTAAACATGAAGCATTTATAATGGACTATGTGCGGAAGCAGACCTCGGGTTCCGTCTACATCCCTCAGGTACGCAAGGTCTTGCCGACGCGCAAACCGCCAAAGTCATCAGGAAATCGGCTGGTGGCTACATAGGCCTATTGAGCCTACATAGCACCGGTTGTCTTTTAGGTACCCCCCTGATATATTGGGGGATATAGGCAAGGGCCCACCATGACGTTGCGCGGGTCACTGAGATCGTTGACAGAGGACGAGAGGGAATGACGAGTCGAATTTCGGGCAGTGAAAAATGCGACCATGCTCCCGATGTTCGAGAACTTGTTGGTAGTAGCGCTGGTGGTCCTACCATCGAGCCATTTCCTTCAAGTAAGAAGAGAACGGTCCGGCATCATCTTCCGTGAAATAGACACCTCAATTGACACTTCAAAGGGTTCCCTGTTTTCTCAACTTGAGCCAGGGCAATCGGGATAAGGAAGAGGGAGCTTCTGAAGCTGCTGAATGTAGCTGCGCAGAACGGATGCAACACGATGTTGTTCCATGGCGCCCATCTTATCCCATGCAGTGCGCAACGTCTCCCCGTCGATATAGTCCATGACGATACATACTCCGTTCATCTCGAAACCCTCGTGCGCATGCCCATCATTTTACAGACCACTGTAGCGGGGTTGCATACGCGCGGGGCAGGCCACGGTCATTGATCATCCGTGTAAAGAGGAGACGCCAATACGTTCGTGGCCGGTAATCCTCATGGGCAACTGCGCCGTCTCCAGTGTTTCCGGTAGCCCAAGGTCGTACGTGCCATCCCCTTGCGCCACAAGGAACAAATTCCTCCAATTCGTTCGTATCGACAGGCCCACCAGGTCCATCGTCCATTGTTGGAACATCCGGTAGCGTGACACAATGGCCTCTCCTTTACTTGAGAGGCGGAAACAAAGTTTTTACCACCACTTAAGATAACTGACGTGTTTCATTCGGGAGGCAACGCAGTTTCTCCAAAACGAATTCGGAAATCACCCAACTTTTCCTTGACCTCAGCAAGTTGGCGATACCATATTGATTGACAACAAAGGTGGACCAAGAGGCTTCGAGGAATGAATCAAAGCCCAAAGAACTTGAAAGAAACAGAGCACGGCAAAATTGAACGTGGGTTAGTCATCGTCCACCCAAACGATGTCGAGCTTCGTTCCTAACTGCTTCAAGGACACCAATTGCGTGTAAAAGGCTTGGAGGTCATTAGGGTCCTTCTTGCGACCCCAAGAGATGTTCGAATACTGAATTCGAAAAGTTTCCAGCCTCTGAAACGATGCGGGCGCTTGATTCGAAGCCCGCAGCCGCTCTCTGACCATCGAGAGCATGGATTGGAGGTTGAAGGTGATCTTGCCATTGAATTCCAGAGATGTCAGATTGGGAAGTGAAGCGTGCTTTGATAGCGACGGGTTGAGTACGTTTATGGTCTTGTCAGATATGATCACTCCTTGGCGCATGGCGAATGTCTTGAGAGAGGGGAGCAGGCGGAGGAGCTTGACGAGGTCCGCTTCTGCAAAGTTGTTGCCACTGTTATCGATGAGCAACGTCGTCAGCTGACAGGCGGAGCGCTTCGGCATGTTGAAGAACTGCGGGATCCAGTCCTGCTCTATATATTCGAGGCGGATGTCGAGGCTATCGAGGCGTGGCGCGGTGACGACGTCAAGAACCTGCGCAACGGCGGTGCGTTCTGACAAGTCTCCATCTATGGAGATGAGCAAAGCAACGAGACGCTGGAACGTCGTCAACTTGGCGGGGGGATGAGGTCTCGTGTGCTCTCTGTCGCTGGCCAACCTCAGCTTGCAGGTCCTGAGGGAGGGCATTCTCTCGAGGCCGAACACCCAATTGCTCGGGTCGAGATAGGCATCCATATGTTCAACATGAGAAAGAGAAACCTCCAGCAGGTCGAGAGTTGGACCATAATCGATTTTGAGAGTCTTGAGCCGATCTGCACCGGAAAACCGCCAAAGGATGCTGTCTGAGGCGAAGGAAATTTGTAGAGAGGACATCCGGTCGAATCGATACTGAGAGTCTTCCAACCGAGAACACAAGCTTTTGAACTTTCCACTCGCATAGAAGCTCTCCCAACGTCCTGACACAGCCAGAAGCGGTTCGTAAACTGTCGAAGGCGTCGGCCAATATGACTGGAGGTAGATATGCAACCCAAGCGAAGCAGACCTCTCCACCCAATCCTCGAGCAACTCCCGTTGAATCTCGTGCTTCTTCGAAGAGATGGTAATTGAAACTACCGTCCATAAACGCGGCATTGACCAAACGACCTTCCTCCATGCTCTGGAGACACTGCCAAGAATGAACGAAGGCGGAACGACTTTGTCGACATTGAACAGAGGTTTGCGCGTCTCGACGACCAGCGTGAATATTTCCGCTAAGACCTCCAATGGAAGGTAGGCCATAATGAGCGAGGTCTTATTGAGGCTTGCCTTAAGCTTGAGGAGCTGTTGTTGAATTTCCGTGAATTTTTCATTTGCGACGGAGACCTCGCGTTCAAGGGCTTCCCGCTGAACAATTCGATTGTGTCGATTGGCTGGGTTTTGAGCCATGATGCCTAACTCTCTCCTGAAAGCAAGAAGATCTAGAAGATAAACTCGGTCAGCATGTAGTCGGGGGCACAAAAAAGAGGAAGGAGGGAAGGACTGATGATCGGCTCCCACATGTATGTATAAGTACTGCTTGACGTCTAACCACCACCATCATTCACGATTGCAACTCGAACCGCGCCTTCCGCGAGGGCTTTCTGTGATCCAACACCCACTGAGAAGGTCAGAAAGAACTCCATTTTCCCTAATCTTCGGTTATCTCTTACATGTGTTCCAGATTACTTCATGCAGAGATGTCCTGAGCTCAGGAACCTACGCAAAGCACCGCGCTTTATCTCAATCTTGGTGAGCTTGAAACCTATTTTTTCTTTGTCCAAGCCTGCGCTGACCGCATACAAGTTGCGGCATCAGACACCTGGTTCTCCTGCGGTGGCAATTAATCCATTCAGTGCCGTTGATGTTCTCGACCCAACACATCCAGGGCTCAAGAGCCTCAAATACCTCCCCCATACTAGAGACAACGCAATTGGTGTGAAGATCTTCCCAATATCGCTCCTCAACAAGCCGCAGTTGGCGAACGGGCACCCCTTCGGTCGCAAATTTCTTACTTGGATAGAACGTGTACAGAAAGCGAAGGAGGCTGGAGTCAAGGTTGTCTATGTCGGCGGCAAACCCGCTTTGGCGTGGAAGTCGGGAGAGCTCGTGGGCGAGGACGAGCAGGTGTATCCGGAGCACGATCACAACACGTTGGACATACCTGATTGCAAGGCTACGCCGAAAGGACGTTTACTGGATATTGCACGGAAGAGGGCTATGCGACGCGTTCCGATGTCATATTTGACCGCAACGAGCAAGGCTCGCATGGGTGCAAAACGGTACACACGTTGCCAGATCACTCGACGTATGAAGGTCGCGTCGAACCTCATTGTGACGCGAGGCGCTTACTTTGGAGAACCTGCATTGAAAAATGAGGGCCCGGCGAAGGAGGATGTGAAGACCTTGGGTGTTGGGATTAAACCGAAGCGCGTCGTCATGCGATTTGACCAGGAAGAGGCGAAGTCGATGGGCAGGAAATGGATTATGCAGGGTAGGTGTCCACTTTCTGCGCAGTTTTCGAAGCTGAACCGTTTTCAGGATGGTCCTATGTTTGGTTCCCGACAATGGAAGTCTACCGAATGCCATATTCAGAACTCATCCCCCGCCTACGACAAAAGCTAACTTTCCTCAATAAACGGGCTAACGAACTCGAGAAATCATGGTTCATCAATGCTCTCAGGAATGATGGACGTCCTAGTAGATCCCTGAGCCGTATCAATGGGAAATACACTGTTCCACCACCGCAAACGAGTTCGGGACAAGGCCCACAGCAGCCTCAAGGCTCCAATGTCGAAGGACAACCTCCTCAGCCGCCTGAACTGTTGAAGGAGCCCGTCAAGCCGAAACTTCCAGTCTCAAAGCCCCAACCCATCCAGCCCGCTACCGCACCGAAGAAAGTTGTCACAACCTTCGATAACAACAAGTGGAAGAAAGAGCTGATGGATGGACTGGCCTTACTCCAAACATCACTGGCTGCTGCTGAACATCAAGCTCATCGAGGTCGAAAACCTGTCGGCACGAGACAAACATAGCTGCGGCCAGTGCCTTGCATAAGTAGGCAGGACCAAGTTTTGTAAACTCTGCTTTCGCACCAATGCAGTTCTTCCGATTCTACTTTAGAAGGCCCTTGGAAGTACACGAAGAACAGCCAGTTGTCCTGTTGTTTTCCCTCCATCGCGCAGAACTGGCAAATCCAAGCCGTTGACATAAGGGTACTTACTCTCGTGGATAGGCGGCCTTTGTTCAGTGTGAACTAGAGAACGAATGGAATCCTTGGAAGTACTCAGTGGGACGGATGTCGATTCTATCCTTGCTTCAAACAGGAGCCCGGAACTATGGGCCGGGGCACGTTGAAGTGGAAGCTTGAGCGTTGGCCAAACCCTGCCGAACCCCCTTCCGAATGCCTTTGTGAACGCATCGGGTGTGTATCCGCATTTGTACGTTTCATTTATTCCTGTGGTGTGTGGCGGGATTTCTGATTGTGTGTTGGTGGAATAGGATGTCCTTCCTTGGAGGAGGCCGGTTGTGCATTTAAGTCATACTCGGCCCCGCCTCAGTTTTGTATACCTGACCCATGAAATCAGTGGGTTCAACTCGAAATGAGTGCGTCCCATTCCCGTCTCCCGTACCCAAGAGCCCATCTCATCAATACGCTTCTTTCTGACTCCGTGAAGACATCGAGTTCTTTCTCAGTCCGAGAGAAATCCACCGGCACCTGCACGCCATCGTCACTCCCACTACGGATCGAGATAGTCTTTCACCTACCATGCCGCTGAAGATTCGCTCCGTTAGAAGTGGATCAAACTGAACACTGCTTGGATAACCACGGTGCCATCGTGTTCTCAGTCTCCATGCACCTGAATGTCAAATCAACATTGCTCTTCGCTCCTAGTAATACATTGTCTCCCTTTCCATTTGAACCCTATCGCAATCGCCACCAAACCAAAACACAATCGTCCCTCAATTCTTCGCAATGTCAGCCAGCTCGTACAAGTATGTGCCTAGCAGTTTGGATCCTTCGATGAAGTTGGACCTGTCGAGTTTCTCGTTGGTCGAGCTACAGACGGTAACATCAGTTTCATCTTCCATCCTATACTGGCAAATCCAACCCACTGTGCACCATCATCTCCTCGCCCCATTGGCAGCAACAACACATTGACTCCCAACGACTCCGCGAACGTCAGCGTCACGGGAATTGACCCACCTTCGCGTGTTAGGTCGGGGTCCTGCTTGTACACAGCCTAACATTTCATGAGATCAGCATTGGGCCGGGAAGAAACCGAGGAAACATGCCTTAGTGGCCTTCTTCGCGGCCTCGAAGTTCCAGTGTCGGTGATCAGCGACCCAAGGCTTGCCACCGTGCAGGTTCTCGACAGACAGCTTGTTCTTGCTGCCGAGCTTCGCAAACGCCTTTTCCAGATGGTCAATCACCAGCGGATCGATGGCTTCGGGTGTCTGAGGGGGTACCAGGCTGCCCAAAAAATATTTCATCCCGGATGAGAGCCATACAGGAGAAAGAGAGGCTTACCGAATGCTGAACTTCCCAGACACCTTGGCTGGGATAACAGTCTTCGCGCCAGCCCCGCTGAAAGCACCTTCGATGCCGTGGATCGACAGACTGGGTTCGCGCATGCGGCCCATAAGCACCGACACCTTATCTGCGGAAAGGGCGATCGATGCCCCGGCCGATTCTTCAACGTCAGCGATGCTATAGTCAAGCCCAGCATAGATGGCTCTGGAAAGAAACCCAATTTCAGCATTCTAACACTGGCTGCGAAAGAAAACCGTACTTCTCTTCCTCGTCGGCCCTTGGTACCATGTCGTCGACACCCTTTATCAGGATGTCGCCCTGTGGCGAGACGAGTGTACTTAGGAGGCTGATGAGGTCGGTCATGGGCTCATGCACCGTCCGGCCGAAGACGCCAGAGTGGAGGTCGCGTGCAGGGCCGGAGATGGTAACTTTGTAGTACGAGAGACCGCGCAGGCCGTATGTGAGGGCGGGGGTGCGTGTGTTGAGCCAGTAGTTGTCCGACTAAAAATCCTTCAGAGATATTTTCATGGCTAGGTTTGAGGACCCACAATGCAGACGCAATCGACTCCTTCAAAGCAACCTCCTTTCTTTGACTCGCGACGCACAAGGTCGTCGAGACCTTCACTCCCGCTCTCCTCCATGCCCTCGAAACAGAAGACAAGGTTTACAGGCAGAGGCAGCTTGCTCTCGTGGTGGTATTGCAGTACATTCAGCCAGCCGAGGATAGGACCTTTGTCATCCGAGCTACCACGTCCGATGAGACGTCCTGTCTTTTCATCCACGACCAAGGTGAATGGATCGGTATCCCAGCCGTCTGACTTGTTTGCCTATCTCTCATGGTGAGCCTAAGATCCAGCTGTCCGGTAAGATGTCTACACACCGGCTGTACGTCGAAATGTCCATATATCAATACCGTCTTCTTGCTACTATCGCTCCCAATCCGACCGAGGATCGCCGGGGGCAGAGGCAGGTCCTCGCCGTCCATCTTGTGTCTCCCGAGGTCCACAAGCTGGGTGTCGACGCCCAACTGCCTCAGCTGAGCATTCAGCCAGTCTGCCATCGCGAATACATCGTTTCGGTGCTTTGCATCTCCAGAGATTCTACTCCAGCATTAGTTTCGCCTTGGACCAATGATGAGTGCTGGATTTACGATGGGATCGCAACGGCGTCTGCGAGACGCTTGATGAAGATATCCGCTTTGGCGTCAATGTAGGTCAAAAATTCGGTTGGTGCTGGCATTGTGGGTGGTCGTCGTCGTCGCTGTTAGAGGAGATGAGAGCGATTACGAGTTAGATAAACTCAAGCTCCGGTTAGATAAAGCATGGTAACAGCCATGAAAGAGATGCTTATGTCATCACATCCTACTTTCTTCTCTTCACTAGTGAGTTGGTCAGTTACGCGATACAAGGAAAGCATTCAAGCCTTACTGACATCACTTTGTTTAGAACCCGAAAAATGTCCAGAAGTGCTGATGCTTGGGGCGATGAGCCTGTATGTTGCATTGGCTCTTGCCCGAATCTCAAGGACAAGGAATGACAGCCATCTTAGGTGCCTAATTCTGGTTCAATCGCGTCCACTTCCGGGTCTTCAGTCGCATTAAAAGTCAAAAAGCCAACAAAACCCGTCGTACGCGACGATTGGGAGGATGACGAGGAAGAGGAAGACGTTGGTCGGTCTGTAGACGCGCAGAACAAGAAGCTTTGGGAGGACGCGTAAGCTGCCTCACTTTCTCGCGTATCGCGTGTAGCTGAAATACTCCATGGTCACAGGAACTCGAGGGAATACAGACCAATGCCTGCAGTCATTATATCCGCTGGATCTTCGAGCAGCAGCTCTGCGCCTACACTCCCGCTCAACCAACCGCCGGCGATGAAGATCCTGAAGCGCCCATCACCATCTGTATCCCCCTCTCAGTCTTCCTCGAACGCGAACGCAGCCTCTGCCGAAACATTTCAAGATCGTGAGGCACGATATCAAGCCGCGCGCGAACGAATATTTGGCCCGTCCAGTGATAGCTCTCCTACTGAGGGCTCAGAGAAGAAGAAAAATCCGTCTTCCCAGAAATCTACATCCCCAACCTCCCCTCCTCCTCCTGCCAATAAGGTCGTTCGCGAACCGCGAGGTCCAAATTCTGGCGGGATTAGCGCCGGGAACCAGGGCTTCAATGAGCGCAAGGCCAGACCTCCACCCAATTCTTCTCCCATTTCACCTGCGCCGCCCTTGTCGGATGCCCCTGCACGCTAACTGGGAATGCAGCATCTTGTTACATGGACTTTTGACGGACTTTTGACGGACTCTTGTATTTTTTTTGGACTCAATGAATACTCACTTGCGACCGGTGAGCTTCATGTTGTCGATCGTGCAAGGACTCTCATGTTTTTGTAAATGGGGATTAGATTGCGTATCTATTGGTTATCGTATTGAATCCCGCATTCATCCGATGAAGTCCACGGAAAATTTAAAATTATATTATCTAAGGGTACACCGAAGACGGCTCGACCTAACGCACGAAAGCCCCTCCCGAAAGAACAGCGCTTGTTCTTTCGGGAGGGGCTCGCGTACGGCATGAGATGCAAGAAGAAATCTCACTCACTGCGCTGTCAACTTACTCGGAGTTTTCTTATCATTTTAAATTCTTTTTTCGACTTTATCTTCGTCCTCGTTGGAGGTACTTCCTTGCCGACCTCGTTGGAGGCTTTATTTATTTTTCAACTTCGCCTGATTGTCTTCACTTATCCCTCACTCCGTCCATTCTTGACGTGTCGCCAGGCTACGCCGCGAGGTATTCCCTGATATTCCCTCCTCTTCGCCCAGACACGATCTTCGAACAACACCGCACTTGTTAACATCGCAGCGGACCAACGGTGCCCCAGCCCGCGCCCATCAACCAACACTCACGCACCTCCGGCGAGCAGTCGATGTCATCCCTTGGTATTATGTCAAGGCTTGGACAGACTACCCCGGGCACGCCCTCGTCGGCCATCTGGATTAACCAGCGGACAGGTGGGGGTCTGTGGGCAGAGAGGTCTTGCTAGCGGCGGCGCCGTCACAGACGATGGCGGGTTTTCATTGGTAGCGAGGCGAGAGACAGCGACGGTCGGTGTGCTGTCTGCAGCCAGCCCCGGGTGTGTGCCCCCTGCGCCCGACCAATGTTTGCCAAGTCTCATGCTGGTTCCCTTGAGCCTATTTGACGTAACATTCGGCGGCAAGGGAGAGGCCGAGTGAGAAGGCGAGAATGTAGAGACGAGGGAAGGGAAGGGTATGGAGGAGATTTTAGGGAGAACTCGTCAGAATGGTGCCAGGAAAGTGTGCGTAGAATGTACCCACTTTTGATGATATTTCAAGTTATATCATATTTTTATGTTGCTGTGGGGAGCAACGCCGACACACACAGCGTCGACAATAATAAACAAGGAGGGGCATAAGAGAAAAAAAGGGGAGACGTACTTCTATATGTCTTCGCGTGGCTCGCACAGCGTGGTCGATAGGTCGATGATGTAGCAAGGAAAGAAGCGCGCAAGAGAGATACTAGAGCGAGAACGAAGCGACGAGATGCAACCATAATTGTAGAGAGGAAGTGGCCTACCTCGCAGACAATTGAGAGGGGATGGTGGTGGTTCATGAAGAAGGCGAGGCGAGGGGGGTGTCAAGTTTTTATACTCCAACAGCACAGCACACAGCGCGGATGGTCATGTTTGGCGCCCGTGCCCACGCGTGATCGGGTCGCATCATTAAAGTTATCGATTGCACAGCGCCAATCCACTGGCGTGCCCGTCAGACGTTCTAGGAAGGCACTGGAAGCACAACCCGGGCTTCCTAGCAGCACAGTCACAGCCTGGAGAGAGCTTGTTTGACAGACCGGCCCCAATAGAACCCGCGTGAGGGTCCCAAGAAGTGAAAACGGGCGAATGGGATGGACGCACAGCAAGCACGCAACGCGTGTTTGGACCGAAATAGGTCGATAGATCAGACATGAGGCCGGTAGGCGCCTTGGAAGGGTTCAAGAGGTGTTAAAATACCATATCGATGGGAATGGGGTGTGTTGTTCTGACTCCTACTGAATTGCTGTGGAGGGAGTCGGCTCAGCGCCCGTTCTAGTGTTGCTGCCTCTTTCTCTGCTCCTGAGACTTCGCGCGAAGACTAAGACCCGTATTAAGCACAGAAGTTCTAGGCATGAGCGGCTCTTTGAACAGGTATCATAGAGCGCGCCAGCTGCGAGCTGCTGCACAGCACGGAAGAACCATTGTTGCCGAGCAGTCAGCTTCTTGGCAGTCCAATTCTCCCGATGCGGAGTTTGACCGGCGAAGGATCTTTTGCGCTCAAAAATACTCCCCGTAAGCAGGTCAGGAAGTCGCAGAATGATGTAGTTGCCTCGTTCACAAGTGCGGCGCTGTGACATTTCGCCTCAATTACCCATTTTAGATGATGTTCACATGATGAGAACTCGGAGAGGGGCGTCTCAGCGTTGGTGTCCAGTAGATTCTTACATTGTGGAGGTTTGAGATACCCGTATACAACATAGGAGAATGAGTGATATTGTGATAGACCCAGGACACGAGAATTTCGGGAATTAAGAGGCAGTGTAGATAAGCAATGAACTTAGCAAATTAGCACAGCAGGAACTCTGCTTGCGGCCACTAGTAGTATGTAAAGTATCACATAGCAGTAAATCGCTTTCCCAAAACAAAATCGTAGATGTCCCATCCCAATCGCACAATCCTTTGAACAAGATCTGGGAATATCACGGTCACGTGCTGTACATTGACGCGTCGCATTTAGGTCACATGCGTCGAGGTGGATTGCGGAAGGTGGCACTGGTTGTGGTTGAGAAGGAAAAGTCACGGTCACGCGACGGACGCGTCGCGACACGAATTAGGAAATCCATCAGACGCGTCACAGGACGCGTTCTCGAGGCCCAATCGTGTTTGAGGGAACGCTGAAATGAAACAGATTCATTTCCTTGTAACAACTAATATTATTATGAGGCAGTTCAGGATTTTAATCGTCTGTGTATGGGGTCTAAAATACAACCGTCGAGACGGAAAGGAGCTTCAAGAAGAGTAAGCTCGTCAAAACTTGAATCGTCTATAGGCAAAAATCATTTCAAGAAAAAGGGCTAAATTGTAGCTAGGTAAGTAGGAAATATGTAGAGAGAACTGTCCTGAGGAATAATACAGAGTTGTGCATATTGGTCGGGATGGTTGTATATCAATTGCAACTGCCGTTCTCTGGTCAATTGAGAACTGGTAATCACCAAGGAAAATCGTCCATCTAGAGGGTGAGATAACCTCGTCTACGTCTAAGCCTCCGGGCGACGTCTGCGTTCCGGGTTAACAATCGGGACGGGTGAAGGCACTCCACCGCGCCCGTTCTGGCGTGCATAATCTATCATAAATAATTCCCATATCACCGTCAGCCCTCACTACCTCCAACACACACCACGAATAACAAACGACTTACTCGTCCTAGTCCCCCTCCTAACAGGCGGTGCGAGAGGCAAGCCTTCCGCCAGGCGACGTGCGTTAGTTAAATCGGCGATGGCGCGCGCCTCGAGTTCGCGCTCTGCTGCCGTCCTCTTATTCAAGCTCCTCCCAGACAACCCCGGGGACGGCGCGGGCACGGCACCGACGAGCTGGACGGCGTAGCCGAGGAAGAGGGCGGAGAAGAGGAGGGTGGTGGTTAGGAGCACGAGGATGCGATCGAACATCGTATATGACCCGGGAGCAAGTTAGTGCGGCGTTTTTGGGCTGTGGCGCTGTGCCCGAGAAGAGCTCAAGGTGAGGCGAGCGGAAAAGAAAGAGGGAAAACGCAAGGCGATGGTGGTGGAACGTTTTTGAAGAAAAAAAAGATAAGAGGGATCGAGAGGGAGTCGGACCTGAGGCGAGAGGGGTGTACCTGCCTCCTTCACTTCGAGCAACCCCTTTACTTAAATAGCACAACAAGGTAGCTAGCTATATTTGTGGCCGAGGAGGCGGACCTGATGAAGATTGACGGCTTCCGAAACGATTGTCACTGGGCCACTGGCGCGGGCTATACTCAGGGTCGCGGCTTGGGGATTGTAGGTCCTGATAAGCCGAGCTACGTTACATGTATTAAAAGGCAGTCCATAAAAAGAACTGGAACGCATGGAGCCCCAGTCAAGGTTTTGGAACCCAAGATATCCTACTGGCTATGCAGGCTCGAAAGCACCTAAGCTGACTCCACGCTAATGATAATAACACTTCCAACAATGATCGTCTTGAAGATATCGCGATGATCAGAGCGTACTAGGCCCTCCAATTGTCACCTATACTAGCCCAGTGCTACTATCAGATCTACAACTCATCCCTCGCTACCTCCGCGCAGCCTTCGCACCTGAAATAACGCGTCTTACGGGGTCTCCGAAACGCCATGTTATCGTGGAGCACATAGCCAATTAGTTGCCAATACACCGTCATTAACGTGCTATCTGTGCTAATTGTGTGCCGTAGACCACCGGTCGGAACAATCGGGTCCGTTCAGAGGAGGATAGGAGGATGCATGGTACATTGAGCGGGTTGCGCACCCCCTATCTGTGTTTATGCCTTACCTACCGGCCTCGGGTTAGTTAAAATGATAGTCAGAGTTAGAGTGGACACTAATGGCCGTTTTACAGCAGTTCTCTGCCGCAGAAACGTCCGCGATATCATCTCCATGGTGGTGTGCGACTGCATGAATAGTGAGGCAGAGCTTATAGCTTACTAGAACCAATCCTTCAGGGTATCCCGGGCCAAGAGTTCACCCAGAGCAACATGATGCGCTTCCGGTATTAATTCTTCCGAAGAAGGAAAGGAAGGTAAGTAAATCGCCAAAAATGGGTTGCACGACGCCACAGAGAGTATGAGGACGTTCCGTTATTCGAAAGTTCGACCCGTTTGAGCCGTTCGAGACGTGCGAGCCGTGCGAGACGTACGAGCCATAGGTGGCTGTGACCTCAACCCCTCAGGGCCATGCCAGTCAAGTGGCCCCAGCAGAAAGTAACTTGAGTAGAAAATAATAATTATGATTAGCTCGCTAGTTCCTGAGACTATATAATGCCAAAGGATAATCTGATACAAGCTCGACAGCCCACAAATTAAACTGGGTGGGCAGGGTTAGCAGACATTAACTGGCCTCGTCGATGACGGCGGACAACACGGAGTATTCACTGCTCCTTCGCAGAAGACCCCTCTCAACAATTCAAAACTGTCATCCTTCATAATTTAATGAACGTATATCTTCAATTTCTGGCATGTTAATCTAAGGTAGGCGAGCAAGCCAGAAAAGCAAACAATCTAGGGGGGGCTGACGTGAAGGCAGCACAACCGCCCGCCCAGCACTGTCACAGGCGTTCATCCCGCCATGTAAACTCGCCGAGGAACAATAACAGAAGAAATGCATTTAATTGCTATTTACAACGGCGGGATGAGGGTAGCTCTTGGCGGCAGCATGGCTCAGAGAGATGGCCACTACTAGTACTCCCCAGGTACTCCCCATACTATAACCATATTCCTTGGCGCCCTGTCCGTCATGCCAATCCTTGACGCCAACCTTCGCTCACTCGAGCTCCTCCTGCTCGTCCACTCAGAACGTATCGTACCGTTGATGTTCGTGTTCGTGGGCAGTCCAGTTGTGAGGATTCTGTTGTCGAGCGTGAGGTGGTAGTTGGGTTAGGTGTGGGGATGGCGGGACGGCATACGAGTAGGGTCGTACGAGGAGGGTAGAAAAGGACGAGGATGGGAGAGAAGGGCGAGGACGGCGTGGGCAAACGCGAAGGTCCGGATGCGCGCTGTCGCGGCTGCCCTCCTCCTGTCCCTTGTTGCACTCGCGGTGTCGTGTTCAAGCCCGCACGTCCAGGCCTCTCGAGCTGTTGCGTGTTGCCAAAGATCGGGTTGGCGGGGAAGATGATGGTAGGTATCTGTGGGTGCTGCATGCGAAGGGTGGAATGAAATGGGGAAGGCGCGGTCAGAGGGGTTGGCAAGCGGAGGGATTCGCACTCACCCTTGTCTTTCTCGCCCTCGCCTTCCTAGCCCCTCCTCTCCCTCTCCCGCTCCCTCCGTCCTTCAACTCGCCATGTCGTGCTCAACTTCGTGTCGTCACCGACCTCGTACTCACCCAGTGCTACTTCCTATGGCATGTTAGAGAGGGAAATATCCTGTGATTTGCTTCAGAGGGTGGAGGACACTGACGGTGAGGCCAAGGTGGGGTAGACAGCGGTGTCGAGTGGTTGGTCTCTGCGTTAGCTAAGCAGGCAGGCTCGTACGGCTCGAACGCTCGAACGGCTCGAACTTTCGAATCCCGGAACTTTCTGGAGAGTATAGTACAGAGTGTGGTAGAATCCAAAAATAAAAATACACTAACCAATCCTTAGTGAGTAGATGACGATGAGTAGATATTTTCCCGTTCACAGATTATGCCCCAGCTTGGTCCTCAGCACCCTCAGCTTATCCATGACCGCATCGCCCTCGATGTAGCACCCCTTCAGCCATCTCCGTGGCGCGTCATCTTCCTGCTTCGCTTTCCCGTTCCCGTTCCCGCAGCGATCTTTGAATGCAGTCCGGGCGTGCAGCACTCGTCGATTATCAAAAATCACCGCGTCGCCCTCCTCGAGCGTATACTCCAGCCTTGCCTCCTTGTCCTCGAGATACTTGACAAATTTCTTGAGCGCACCATAGAATTCCTTCGGGGTGTCGAGGGGGAGCGGTGCCTGGAAGGGCGGGGAGTAGTTGATGTATGCTATGCGCTTCTTGGGCTTCGCCCCGGGCGGGGTGGGGATGAGCGACTGGGAGGGCCCGGTCTGGATGGTCGGGTGTGTTTGGTGTAGGTGGTGCCCGTCGTTGATGTAGTGAAATGCGACGGGCGTCTTGGTGAGGAGGTCGAACTCGGCGGGGTACTTCCTACGCGTGCACGCGGCCGCGCGCAGGGAGTCGACGAAGATCGAGGTCCCGCCTACGACGCGGTTTCTTAGGCAGTGGAGAACCTGGTAGCGCGGTGGGTTCTCAAAGTACCTAAAGATAGACCAACGACGTGAGTCCCTCCGCATATAAGCGACGAGAAAGACAAAAGGCTAAACTCACAGCAAATCCTGGTGCAGTCCCAGGTCCAAGTCCGTATACGCGATGTTCTTGCTATCCCGCCGACTGACCACGTCCCACACCTTGCCATAGAATGTCTCCCTAATCTCCCCGAATTTTTCTGCGAGTGTCTTGAGCTCGCACTCCCCAGGGCCCGTGCGATCTCCCTCCACCGTGCCTTCCGTGGGTACGCCCTTAACAAAGACCAGACCATCCCTGACGAGCTGCGTGACCGCACGGAGCTTCCCCTCAGGCGTGTCCACGTCCTTGTACTGCACGAACAGATCCGGCGTCGTCGAGATGTCGAGCACATCGTCCCGGATCCACGCACGCCGTTTCAGCGCATCGTCGTGGTGGAACTTCTGCAGCGCCGCCTTCGACGCATACCTTTCCAAGAACTCCTTGGTGTACGTTGAGCGGTGGCCGTCGGTCCATGCGATCTCGATCCCGTCGAAGTCGTTCCCGCTCTCCTTCGCCACAAGCAGCACGCCCGCCTCGCCCCCAGGCCGGATCGCTTCGTCGACGTCGACGGTCTTGGTCAGCTTCTGCTTCGTGCTCGGGTGCACGGACTCGGGCGACTGGCAGGCGTCCCGCAGCCAGACGTACGGGAAGCTGGTGTCGTTGAGGGCATGCACCGTCAGGGCATCGGGGCCTTGTGTGAGCGTCGTCCAGGTCCGCTTCTGCTGCTGCTCGGTAGACTTGAAGCGGTGGCTGCGTCGAAGCGCTGCGCTCCCCGTCGTACTCGCAGCTGCGGAGCGCAAGATCGACGGCGTTCGAGAAGACAGTGTCGAAAGCATCTTCACTGCAGATGTAGACGTAGCTCGAGTAAAACGACGGTGAAAAAAAGGAGATTTGGCGACGAGTGCGGGGTAGTCTTGGGTGTGCGGGGTAATGAGGAGAAGGGCGCCGTCGAGACCCGCGGGGTTCGTCGAGCTTCTTAAAGTTCCAAGCTGAAGGAATAGAGATGTAGCGGTTCTCGGCCAGATTACACTGGATTTTATCGGCTATCAGTTACTGCACCACGGCCCGCTGTGCTACTTCCTCCGTCGTTCTCAAGTTACTCCGCCACGGCATGCTCCAGGTTAGAGATATTCCGCGCGTCGTTTGAGCAGGAGTTGGCGAAGATCTTAGAATTTCGTAGTCTTAATGAAGAGACTAGAAAAGCGTGACTGATCATGGACACGACCTTACAAACACAAGTTTAACCTTCAGAAGATCTTCGTGAATTATTCTCACTAATTTCAAGAGTCGATGAGCTCTATCTGTATCATTATTACTTAAAAACAAGTCCATAAGGTCTAAATGTGTCTACAGTATGTACGATGGTATGTATGATTTTCAATCGAAGATGAAGGAAGGGGGGTTATTAAAAGGCGTTCTAGTAGAGGTCGTGTGTAATGGCATGCACCGAGAGTTGTTGAGGATTTCCGATTCCATCTACTCCGAGAAAAGAAGCACGATACGAATGGAAACGGATTTAAGCCACAGCAGAGGGCCGTCCAATGGTCGTGACCCTGAAGCCGATCTTCCTCAACCTCTCCGCGTCGACGAGGAGGCGCCCGTCGAACACGAATGCAGGCTTGTTCATCCCCGCATACACCGCCTCCCAGTCGATGTCCTTGAACTCCTTCCACTCTGTGGCGATCACGACAGCCTCGGCATTCTTGCACGCCTCCAGGGCGGAGGAGCAGATCGACACCTGTTTCTTGACTAAAGAATTGGAGCACGTTAGAGCATGTTCACATGTCGACGACTATGCCTGGAAAACATACTCGTCTCAAGCGGCATGAGCGGGCTAGCCTCCTGGAGGTCCATCCAGATCTGCTCCGACTCCACCTGCGGATCATAAACGTTCACGAACGCCTTCTCCGATTGGAAGTCCTTGATGAGCGTGATGGCCGCAGACTCGCGTGTGTCGCCCGTGTCCGCCTTGAACGCGAAGCCTAGAACCGCGATACGCTGGACCGTGCAAGCAAGTTGAATACCACGATTCAAGTAAAAGTCACGGACGATGAACGTACCTTGCCCGTTATCGTGTTGAATAGCGTGTCCACAACCCTCTTTGAGAAGCGTCTCTTCTGATACTCGTTCATCTCGACCACCTGGCGCCAGTACGCCGCGACCTCGGGCAGGTGCAGGCTCTCGCTGAGGTACACCAGGTTGAGGATGTCCTTCTGGAAGCACGAGCCACCAAAGCCCACGCTGGCCCTGAGGAACTTGGGCCCAATGCGCGAATCGTAGCCGATAGCATTGGCGACTTCATCGATGTTCGCTCCCGTCGCCTCGCAGATCGCCGAGAGAGCATTGACAGACGAAATGCGCTGGGCGAGCATCGCATTCGCCGCCAACTTCGAGAGCTCGGAGGACCACAGGCCGACAGTCAGGATACGCTCTTGCCTGTTTATCCATTCCATTCATCAGCAAATTCACGAACCGAACACGAGATGGAGGCGCGGACGTACGGGACCCAGTTGGCGTACACCTCCTTGAGGCTCTCGCACGCGTCGATACCTTCCGGCGACTGCAACGAGCCGATGAGCACGCGGTCAGGGCTGAGCAGGTCGCTGATCGCCGTGCCCTCCGCAAGGAACTCGGGATTCGACAGGATGTCGAAGCGGCAGTTGGGCTTCGAGTTGGCCTCGAGGATCGTCCGCATCGACTCCGCTGTGCGGCACGGCACCGTACTCTTCTCAACCACGATCTTCGACGACCGGGCGACGGTCGCGATCCTGCGAGTGGCGAGCTCGACGTAGCTAAAGGTGGATTGGCGTAAGAAGAAAGAAAATGGGTATCAAAGGGGTACATACTTAAGATCAGCAGCGAATCCAGCACCGACACCGCTCTTCTTTGTAGGCGTGTTGACGCTGACGAAGATAAGGTCGGCCTCCTCGATACCCTTGTCGACGTCGGTGGAGAAGAAGAGGTTGCGGCCACGCGCCTGGCGGACGACGTCGACCAATCCTGGCTCGTAGATCGGCAGGCTGAAGTCTGGGCTGTTCCACGCATCGATACGCGCCTTGTTCAGGTCAACGATGGTGACCGTGATGTGGGGGCATTTGAGCGCGATAACGGCACACGTTGGGCCACCTGTGAGATAACGGCGTTGAGTGGGTTGATATGGGTAAAGGCGGGTGAAAGAAACGCGTGGGCGTCGTTGCTGGCGGGGTTCCAGGTCCCTCTGTGATACACACTGAGCCATCACATCAGGCTATTCGTGTCCCAGTCACCTAGCACACTGGGAGATAGGCCGCTCCGACACGACACGAACACTCTGAGCCCCACTAGCCCTCCTCGACGCGTATGCGCTGGCAGGAAAGCTCCTCACCGACATAGCCAGCACCAACTGTATCACGGCGAGATAGTCAGTATCCACGAAACCCCTGAAGGCAAGTTCGAATACTCACTGCAGCAAATCTTGGTCACTTTCACGGGGGCCATTGTGTGTCGTTAGGAGAAGGGGGAAGATGCGTGGCGGGGAAGATGAAGGTTAGAAAGTGAGTTGTTATACTACAAAAATGTTAGAGCTTTATATCACGATCATTCGGCGACTAATCCTTATCCGGAATCAATAATCGGCCGTCACCGAGGTCCCTGGACCTGCCCGCAGTGGAACCCGCCAATCCTTAATTCATCTTGAATGAGTTAAGTTTAAGTGTTGCAGGATCGCCAGGCAGTTGACGAAGGCCTGCAGGAGTCACGTTCGAGGGGCCGTTCACAAATTTTCTGAATGAAAAACCCCTCACCCGATAGACTTCAGATGAACATGGTACGACAAAAGAATACCTCTTACAAAATAAGCTCTGCCGTGCTAGATACGCATCACCCCTCAAATAGCACCTTTCAAGCATGCTCATCACAGTTGTTACAACGGAGACGACGAGAACATCGCGATGGTTCGGATGAAGAACAAGGAAATAGAGTGAAACCGGGCAGCCTGCAAAACGTCATAAGATTTTCTGTCATCAACGGAGGAACATGGCGAGATGCTGCGATGGTTCGAAAGTAAGCCGGAAGCATGTCCACGGGTCGTCCGCATCGAAGAAACGACTGAGCATTTCTGGAGCATTTACTGTATAGACACTGCTTTTGAAAAGTGCTGGTTGGGCAGCTATTTAAATGCCTCGCGTTAGCTCATGAATAACATTCCAGAGATGAAAAATAAGATGACATCTGAGAAAGTCGGATTTGACACCGCATCGCGGAGAGTGTCAGCCCCAGGATCTACTAGCATACACCCGGCAAAGAGGATGTTTCAGTCTATAAATCCAACCCAGAAGGCGAAGAAGCGTCTAGGCTCACCAGTTGGTCAGGTTTTTCCGCCCCAAGCCGGCGCACTATAATCGTAACGATAATAGAGTCGTCGTCGGTACTTCAAGCAACCTACGACCACGCCAAGCCAGGGCGTCCTACCTGAATTGACAATCACTTCATATATCTGGAGGATGAAAGGCCAAAGGTTGCTTGACCTGACTGGTCATAGGCTCCAGTTAGAGGAGTCCTGAGGATGCGGCGTTGTGTGCGACTGTGTTAGTCGAGGAGATAATCGAGTCGGAAAGTAGGATTGGTGCCTTTCGGAGTGTTGTCGTGGAGCAAGAAAGTAACTGTACGAGTTCCATAGTGTTGTTTTCGCTCGTAGAGGAAGGAGAAAGCAGAATATCGACCATCATGTAAGAAAGATGATATTCCTTCGTTCCCGTACTATGGTTCTCTGTTCCCGGACGGCTGGACGCCCTATGATGAAGTCCAAACCAGTGAAGAGTTCCAAGACTCAAGTTGCCAGAGAACGTGTGTTGGTTTAGACTTTGGAGTTAGCCGCCAGCATGAAAATGGGCCCATTATGTGTGGGAATCGACACCGACAAGATGTTTGTGCGAGTGCCCAGTGTTTGAAGGTGGAAGTTGCGCGGCTCAACCGTCTTTCTTGAGCAGAGCAGAAAAAAGCCGGCCCTAAACTCGACGCGACCTGTGACAGACGCGTGACATGGCGTGCCGTAAGTAGCCCCTGAGTTGCGTCGCGACGAGATCCCTCAGCTGCACAAACGCCAAAATAACAAGTATCATCCTGCATCCAGCATATAGAATCGACGTGACACATAACAAGAGAGATACTAACTTATTCCCAATGCTCTTGGCCCATCCTGTCCTCCATGTCGAGAGAGGTACGACCTCGACGGAAAGCCTGTCAGGCAGGCGCACAAAGCAAGGAAAAGGAGTGGGATAAGTGTTATTGATGAGGACGCAACGAGCCAGGCTTTTCGCTCCACTGACACTGAGGATAAAAACGTGGAAGAGGAGGACAAAGGCGAGCTAGCCAATGGCATGGGACGGATGGTCCATGCCACGCAGTAAAGTGCATCAAATATAACAGCGATGAAGGTCGAAGCAAGAACCGGGATGGTCTGAGAGGTTTCTGGGGGGGGCGCAAGCGTAGAAAGTCGGCAGATGCGTTGTTGAAAGGAAGGGCCATCTAGGAGGGCTGTCGTGTCCACCCACCATGTCGCTGAATGGGCGAAGGATGGAGGAAAATGGAGTATGGTGATCTTTACTTTTATATTCGAGAGGATGGTTGACTGGGGAAGTGCCTACGAAGTGAAATTCAGCGATATGACGTCATGAGCCTCTCAAGAAAGGACACGCTTTACCTTCTGAATCTTCCCCACATAAAACAACAGGAACGGGACACCTCACATCGAGCGGCTTATCCCACCAAAGCCAATACATCCCCATTCAAGCATGCGAACGCGAGCGTGAGGAGCTCCAGCTCGGCCACTCTCTTTCCCTGCGCCATGCGCATCAAGCACTTGCCTATAAAGAACGTGGTGCGGGAAAGCACGAGCGCTTTGGCAAGACCGCTGCCCTTGCTCTTATCCTCGATCTCTTGAAGCGGGGTTGACGGCCACTCGATCGTGTCTTGGGACGAGAGCCGCTCGAAGGAGGGCGGTGTGAGGGGCAGATTGGTGTACGATCGGGGTGGATGAGCATGAAGCCGCCCATTTGAAGGAAGTGGGCCTGTGTCGGCACCCAGCCTTTCTCTAATCCACGGCTTGGGCTTAGAAGTAATGTTGGGGTGCAGTGCCACCCATGTGCAGGCTATGATAATTCCGATGCATGTCCAAAGGATGCGGACAGGCGAACGTAAGGGGTCGGGACAGGGAGGCTCCGAAGGTGTTGATTCGTTTGCGACGGACAGACATAGGAAGTGCCTGGGCAGCGAAAGTGAATATAGAAGCCAAAAAAGTGAGACGGAGGGTGTTTGAGTTGTGCATTCTTTGCGTCCCTCGCTCACAGATCAACAGAAGGGGTGAAAAAAGGCATGAAAAGAACCCCTTATATGCGTCTCCTCCCAACGGCACTGTCGTTCCGTGGGATTTCCGGCGGTATTTGCGCGTTTCACAAGTTGGAATGTGCACCAACATGCCCGTTTGTCCGAAAACGTGTTTTGAAGGCATCTGGAGGAAGGAGAAAACGAGGTGGATCTCGACAGAAAGAACAGAAGTGGGGTGCAAGTGGAGTCGGGCCGAGAATTGGGGGAGTTACCAGTTACCTTTCCCATCGTCAGGAGGTCAGCCAGGAGGATGGTGATGAGCCGGACTGCTCCCTGACCCCGGTAAATCCCTTTTTTCGACCTTCATCATCACATTCTCGTCGTCCCCTCGATCCCCGACACCTTTCCCATTGAGCCATATGATTCCTCGACGCACCCGGAGACCCTCAGCCAGAACATCAGCAAGCCCCATGATCAGCCCACATGGTTCCAGTCGAAGTGAAGCCTCGACGCGCCACCCTTGCCATATCAAGACCATCAGCGCAGTCGTCCGTTGCGTCCCCTCGTCATTTGATTAATTTTTATCATTCTTATTTATTTCTGTGGAAGATTTTCTCTTATTCTTTATTCCTGCAGCCCGGTTCGGAGAAATACCTCACCGGTGCTCCTGTTTTTTGTAGATACAAAATGTCTGTACTTACTCTTTTCCCCCAATAACATACAGTTCCTCGTCTCATTTGCCCACTCGGGGCACTCATACCTCGCCCTCGTCTCTCGTACGCCTTCTCTCGTCGCTCTCAGCCTCGTTTCGACTCGCCATTTCGACCCACCGTTGCCCCGTCTTTCGATCTCGCCGCCATCGCCATTCTGATCCCACGCTTAGCGCCCACCGTCGTCCCCCGTTTGCTGGTCGCGCGTGCCCACTGGTTAGAGCCGCACAACTGGGAACCTGTCCTCGCACCTCAGAGCCACTCATTGCGGTGTTTTGGGTGTGTGATATTCATTCATTATTCGCACGATCACCCCACCGTAGGCACATCAATGGTCCACCTCTTTCTCTTGCACTGAGCTCACAAAAGAGCTTCCCTGTTGTCTGAAGTGGAGCTGTTCCTCGAACTGTGCGTTGTGTCGGAAAATTTGGAGATCCACAACAGTGGTAGCAGATCTGCAGGACGGCGTGAAGGCAGAGTCAGAGCAAAACACTATTCGCTCCAACGTGGTCACCTCCCATGATACGCTCCGTCCTTGCTTCGCAGACCAGTATACTCTCAATGGTCTCTTTCGCCATTTCGCTTTTTCTGGGGTCGCTATTTTCGGGATCCAAATGCAAGAGTGCCGCCCGTACGACGTCGGACCGCCGAAGGCGCGGTCCCCAGATGCTTCCGGTGTAGGCATCGACCAGATTGACTCTCTCGAGCTGCTCCATGCCTACATAGCGACACTTTCAGAGCATAGACTGGAGGCGTGAGACCGTGGCCTTACCTGGATCGAGGATCAGATTTGCGATCGTCACTGAGGGGAGAAACACGACTTGGCCCATGTACAGCAACTCGAGCGATGGAATGACAGGGAATCCCTCCTCTTCGAGAGCGTCGTCCACTTTGATGTTGGCTAAACGCAGCTCGGTCAGGTTGGTATACGTCGATAAGGCCTTGAAAAGATGAGGTATGGCATTTGGAACAATCTAACCATAGGTAGGAATAAGTACAAAAGTTGTTAACAAAAAGAAATTGGCGTACAGCGATTGAGAAATGGTGGGGAGGATCCGGACCTGTCCAGATAAACCGTCGAGGACTAGAAAATCCCTTGCATTCAGAATTGCATCTATACAAGTGCCACGTAACGCACTTGATCTGAGAGAGAGCACTATAGATTCTCTCGATCCCGGGATCGTACATATGGGAGTACAAGCGCAAGAGAAGAAGATCCAGAACGAGTCTTCCGTTCTGGTCTCTACTGACCTTGGGCCCGTAGCTAGCGCTCCAGAAGCACGTCGAAACCAGTGTAGAAAAGTCGGAGAAGACGATATTTGAGAAGTCGTCGTTCGTGATATGGACCGCTATTGCACGAGGAGCATAAGGAACAGGAGTCCGACAGTAAGTCATAGTGAAGGAACGAAGCTGAGCACGAGATGTGAAGGTTATTCCGGCGTAGAGAATCTGCTGGACGATGTCCCGAAAAGCTGAGCAGGAGGTCAGGAGTGCCATGGGGGATCTAGAAGATAGGAGTGACATTTCGACTATCTCTTGCACTATCTCAGGAGGCAGTAAGGCCATAGCAACAAGTTTCCCCGACTTGATGTAGACAGAAGTTGAGATTCAGAGGAAAGCGATATGTACTCTATAGTTGGTTTGTACGGCTTCACGGATCAAATCAGGGCGGGCCGGCACTTCTTCCACGTTCTGCGGCAGTATTCACGGGCTTTGTTGCGGAATTTGCTGAGCTCACAAGAATATGTAGCGCCATACTGGACAAAAAATGCATATTTACATTTTTTTCTCATAAGTCCGTCTCCAATCTGTCAGATTCAGGTGGAATTCGTCCAATACGGTCCCAATCCGCAAGAAACACACCGATTAGACCCATTTCGGTTGCCACCCAAAGAAAAAACCAAAACCCCTCCCGATCTGCAACACATCGCCCCGATTCTGACCGATTCTGACCGAAGCCATAATTTTTTTTTAGGTCGCAAGGTCCCAAACGGTCGGATTCGGGACAAATCTGACCACACACGAGAAATCTGCAGAACGATGTGGTCGGATTCGGGACGAGGCCTGATTCCACCTGTATCGGAACGACCGGTCATTAAAAAAAAGGAGAGTCGATCTGGCCGAATCGAGCAGAGACGGTACGAAGACGGCGGATCCGGGAGGATAGCATCGGTTTCGGGACGAAACGGGCAGATTTGGTCAGGTTTCGGCCTAAATTAGGCCTTCTCATAAAAAAAACTTCGATCATGTATTTTTGTCCAGAACGGACCGTCATACAAGAAACACAATTCAAACGTATTTTATAGGCATAACGAAGTAAGGGTATGTTTCGGTATGTACGACAAACGTACCAATATATTTTGGTCGCGCCCAACTCAGACTCATCTTCACCATTTCTCATAATCAGCCGAACCATGCAATCGATTCATCACCTTTAAAAGATTCGGCTCGTTATCAGGTGTAACATAACCCAATCGAATAAACAGATCCAGAATTACTGTAAGAACCAATTTATTGAGTCGTCGAAACTACGAAATGGAAAACGTACCTAGACCACAATTGGGTTTGAAACGGCCAGCGCGAAGCTGCTCAAGGATTTTTTCATGTGGCATGAACTGCAGGACTTGGTAAGTCGAGCTGAAGCCTCAGTCAACGGTTCGACAAACCTCGAATGACTCGACCTCTCCATCAAGAGGACAGGGAGTGAACGGGGCACGGTTAACACCTGGGGGAATGGCAAGGTCATAAACATATCTGTCAACCTTAGTTAGGCCTACAATCGGCTGGGATGAGCCACAGAATTTACCCAACCTCTGGCTGTAGCCAGCCCTCTTCGTTCCTGTAGAAGTAGCTGATAGAACTGACGGCTCGAGCGTGCTTTCGCAGGATGTGGGATTCAATGTTGGCTTCCTCCATGCACTCCTTGATAACAGCCTCGAAAATGGGTATTCCACTCGGGATCCCACCTGCTGCCGTGTTATCTAGGAATCCCGGAAAGCTGAAAAATATCAGACACTGATTAGGGCATGCTAGACCTCAACAAGAAGGCACTCACGTAGGTCTGTTAGACTCTCGAGTTGGAATCCACACGCGGACGCTACGCTGCCCATCCTCCAGAATTCTCTCCTCATAAATGTTCATGTGCACCCCGTATGCCACCAGACCAAAGAGAGGGCAGACAGAACGCTCCACCTCAAAGGCATAATTGAGGCCATCTTCGCGTCCGGCGGTGAGTGGATGATCATGGATTCCATAGGGGTCCGCGTAGATGGGGTACATCTCCGATCTCCACTTCGCCGGACCGCAAATGTCGGCGAAGAGTCCAGTATCCCTCCACCTCTCGCATAGCTCCTTCAGGGCCGCTGATCTTTTGGTTGGTGTGTCCAACCAAGCTCTGAAGCTGACGCTGGGCCCGATGGCACCATTCTTCAGAGGGACGAAGTGCAAGGGTTCGAGTCGCAAGCACCATATTTCCTGTAGGTCTTCTTTAGCCCTCCTCGCGTTCTCGAGTTTCAGTTGCTCGACCAAAATGGGTCGAAGTAGTCCAATAACGCCGCTACCGACATTTTCAGAGAGGTAGAACGGCACCAGAGCTTCAGAGCCGTAGGAGACATCGTAGAGTCCTGTCGCGTCGCGGCGCAGGTGAACATTGTTGCAGATATTAACGACGTCAAGGAAGGTGAGAGGCATTCTGAAGACAATGACTAAACGTAGAATACAAAGGGAAGTTATGTGCCGTTGAGGGTAAGTACGTGGTGTCAGCGTGGCTGCCGTGGCGAAAGGTGAACAAAATCTTGTAACTTGTTGTGAACAACAGAACACGTCGCTCAAATCGTTCACGGATCAGGCAGGCAGATCGGCAGCATCCATGGCGACTGTTCGTGTGTCTAGGCTTAGTCGACGGTGAACGTTCTTGAGTGAATGCGTTGGTAAACGACACTGTCGCAGTCTTCGTCGATTTTTGAAGCAAAGACAGCATCTCTAGAGAGATCGCCTTCAAGCAAATGAGGGGCTTCTCCAACCTTCTGTCCGTTTCTGCAAGCCCGGAACTGTGTCATAACCCGTCGTGTTGAATCTTCATACGCTCCGACACAACAGACACCCAGGAAATCAAAGGCTAGCTTCCCGAAATCGAACAGCAGATCTTCACGTAGCAGCCACATTGCCATCGACGCCCGGAAGAAGCATCTTTCCAGGTGTAGTGTTCAGGTTTGTGGCAATTGGGGTCTCAAACTTGATCGCCCACGTCGGCGCACCCGTAGTTCCCCTAGCGAAAGGAGATCTAGTCGTAGGAAGCAAGCCGAGGAAGGACCAATGCAAGCTACGAGGCCAACTGTCTGATGTCGGCGGGCGTAGAATCGATCCATACTATAACACTTTAAAAATTGAGAGTCAGAGCATGGTCGGAGAGGTATTATGAGGAAAGGTGGGGCAAATGGTAGTACGTACTGCAAGTCCCATGGATGATGCTCAACAGAGCCTGGACGAGCCACTCTGCCAGCCGATGACGGACTCCAAAATCTAGCATATGTTCATGTCAGCATGAGTAAATTTTGGAGAGAAAATAAACGAACTTACCCTTCGCCTCGTAACGCCTGCCGCGTAACTGACCAAATCACCTTGGTATCCACTTTCGACCTGTTCCAGCTGATAAGCCTGAATCACATATTTTGAGGAAAACAACATGGCTAATCGAGGGAGGGCTGAAAGTTCGTCAGGACTCAAGTAAATCCACTAGGTGACGATAGAGAATGCGGCATGCTAGGATGAGGTGTCTTCGGTGTCGACCTCCGGAAGTCCAACATCTTTTTTCAGGAATTTCCTCGACATCTACGGATGGTGTGCCCTCCTGGCCTGAATCGGAATCCATATTCTTTCGATCTATCGCCATCTCGCACATGCAGGGCGATAGGTTCGTGTCTGCTAGAAATCTTCAACGAATTGTTGTATTCGGAGGACGCGACCTGAGAATGACGAGTCTCCCGTAGGGCTTATAGCGAGATGCTGTTGACGACAGTTTTTCAGAACGAGAAGGGATCACATCCGAGGAGCCTACTGGGTAGGGTCGAACGAGTTTGCAGAAAACAGGGAATCCAGGATCTGAAATAAAAATAGTGATGATGGCTCAACGTTCAATACTAAGTCCAACTGTGTCGGTTTTTGTACAGGATCGTCGTGTGGAAGGGAGATATGGCCGCGAGTCAAATTTTTGTGGAGAGTCCCAACTTCTTCAGGTTGGATGGGATAATCGTTGAAGGGAAGGGCGCAAGCGCACAAGCTGCCTCGGACGTTGGTCAAGAGCTGTTCCGGTGTAAACGCTGCTTAATTTTTTTTCTAGCGAGACTTTCGAGAGGCTAATGTCCAGTCTTTTCTATATGTCCTATTAGACAAGTCGCGCAAAAACCTTTACACTCACACTTAAGTCTTACATTGATGAGGTCCGTCACGGCTAGATTCAACATTGTGGCAACAGCGCCAGGATAATGTTGGTGATTGCAGAGACGTGATCTGCTCGTTCGCCGACAGAGGCTTTGACGGCCAATATGACTCCCTAGAATTCCATTCGATGAAAAGGAGCCAAGCGAGCATATGCATGCATACTGGCCGAGAGTAGAAGACAGAGCCCCAGCGGATCCAACTCTATTTTCCTTATGTAAAGTATCTGTCATCAGCAAGCATCCTGCCAGTATGCCCAAAGTCCCCTTGCATGAGGGCTTCCCACTGCACCAACCAAACCTGTGTACGCAGGGAAAAAAGGCGCCAGAGGCATGAAGATCGATAGCATTGATAATACATAGAACAGCGCTAAATAAGATAAGAACTGCACGAAGACCCGAGAAAAAGAGTTGAAAAAAGAGTCGTGAATTAATCCATCCACAGAAAAATAGGAAGTTGTCAGAGGTTAGAAGTTCCGCGTAAGGTACCTAGGTCTGAGAGGAGAAGGGGTTGCAAGGAAGTCAAACTATGGTCGGGTGGAGGACAGGAGAGCAAAGACCCAAAGGAGGCTTAACCTTAGGACTTCACATTGCACCCCATTGCTGCCCACCAACCTGTGTCGGGTATCCGTTCTGTCCGAACATCTGCCCATACATGGCGTTCTGGCCAGCCATAGTCTGGGGTTGTGAAGGCGTAAACATATTTTGGCTGAATTGTGGCTGCTGCTGCTGCTGCTGTGCCAGTAACTGTTGCTGTTGCTGTTGCTGTTGCTGCTGTAGTAGTAGTTGCTGTTGCTGTTGTTGCTGCTGCATGAGAAGCTGCTGTTGCTGCATTTGCATCGTCGTCATTCCTAGGAACGGGGGTTGGGAAGACACAGGGGTCTGGGACATGAACTGAGCCTGCATAGCTGTTTGCGGCTGCTGCAACGGTAGTTGTGGGTGCGGGCTGCTGTTGAACTGCTGGGAAGGGCTTGGAGTGAGGAAGTTAGATTGAGAAGGCGGCGCGGACATGAAAGGTTGGCTCGGTGACGGCGACAGGAAACTTGAGGTTGTCGGAACCTGGACCTGCAGAGACGAAGCTTGCGGCTGGAAGAAGGAAGGGGTGGCAGTCGGTTGGGACATCATGGGTGTTGTTGGCTGCATGGACGCTCCGCTAAAATATTGCTGTCCAAATGACGTAGGTTGCGTCTGGCTGAAGGACGAAGCCATATTAGGAGGTGCAGAGAAAGGAGACGTAGATGCGAACGGCGACTGGGATTGCTGTTGAGAGAAGGGATTCGTCCCTAGGGACATCTGTTGAGGTTGGAACGGGTTCACGCCCATCCCAAGTGATGTTACACCGACAGGATATCCATTAGCACCAATAGTACCTGTAGCAGGCTGAGGCGCGTACTGCAGGGGCAATGAAGAATTTTGGCCCCCACTTGCCAGAGAACTTATATCGTCCCAGACAGATGGCGATATTCCGGCGGATACAGATCTCGCTTGGTTCTGAGGCATAGGGCATGGCGGCGGCGGTTTAGGTTGAATAATCGACTTCGGAGGGTTGGGTGCAATTGGAGATGATGCCGCTACATCCGTCGCGGTGACGATTGGGCTCGAAGAACTCGCAGGCACTTGCGTAGTGGGCAAGGACACTGAATGTGCGCTCACCATAGTCGCTGATCGCGAAGGCCCTAGCTTGGAGGCCACGAGCGCTGATCTGTCAATGAACTTGCGATACTCGTATTTGGCTGACTCATTTGAATGAGAAAAGCTGGGTAAGAAAGCAAGCCTGAATGACACATACCCCGGATATATTGCTCGATTTCGCTGTCTCGCTCAGTGTCTTCGAGGTTGGGTGGAGGAGGATGCTTCAGCTCGTTCGGGTTGTATATAGAGTTCGATTTGATATTTCCCATTGATTTCATATGCTGTGGGCGGTGAAAGTTCTGATTAGCTTTGATGGACTAGATAACTTGAGTTAGTGCACACCTCGACCTGATCCTTTGTCCAGTCGTCCATCGTCAAGCTCTTTCTGTTCCAACGGGATGTAAAAAGTCGGTTCCTCCAATACGCCTTCAAAAGCAACATACACTTTCGTAATGTGGGTTCCGATCTTCCTGTGGATGCTCGCACAGTTTACGCTGCATGCTCTAATTGAGCTAAGGGTGACATGCCAGAAACTCAGAATTCTTCACCAAATGAAAATGCCCAGATTTTGCGACGCCCATCTTGGTAACCTTGCCTTGCAATCTGCACATATGTCTAGAAGCACAGAATCGTTGATCTCGGCGTTCTGCTCCTAAACTCGACGAGGAACTCACTATTTCCGGGCTGAGCAGCAAGTTCAAGAAGAGTCTTCTGGTTTCGCTCCTTCTGGAGCTTTGAGGCAGCGGCGGACATGTGGGTCCTTGCCGTCAACGAAGGCAGTCGTGAGGGTGTTCAAGGTGATGAGGTGTAGGAAGCAGCGAAGTTGCTGGGCACTGAGGCCAAGTGCTTGGCTAGAGAGTGTGCACCAAACAAAGCGGCCCGCATACCAGGCGCCTATTCTGGCGCTCTCAGCCCGTGTGTTTGCTATCGGCCGTCTGGCCGAAAGAGTTATAGCAAAAAATTACACACATACAGTGTTGTTTTCCCCTGTTCCTCTCAGAGGCCGAGACTTGAGGTTTTTCGATCCAGAAATAAAGCGCGTTTCTTCACTGCTGGTGGCCGATGTTCTAAAAGCCCAGGAATCCTGGTGAAATTGCCATGGCCACTACCCCTTCCAGACGCCGGAGAAGAGAAATAAATAGACGTCACAGTAGAACCCCAGTTGAGAGAGGGTCAAATTGAAACCACAAAATAACATCACTTACCCTATCACGCATCATGGCTCAAAGAATCAATGAGGACCTTTAAGATTAAAGTACCAATAACTTACCTAGCTAATGATTGGTTGGTCTCGTCTCTGAATTGCTACTTCGTGAGCTTTTGAACAGTAGTTGCGCGATTTTGATAGGACGTCATGCCGTTGTTTCAAAGCGTCAAGCGAAAAGTGGTGGGGAACTAATTGTAGACAAGACGATAACTTGAGTCGTAGTTCCTTAAGTCCTGACTTGAGAGTTTGAATAGGCATTCCAAGGTCAACTCGGAATTTCATTCATATTGGAGAACAACTTGATCGATGATTGGTATCCATGTCTGGCAGATAAAAATGTCCAGAGAAGTTCGCATATTAGAGTGGATCTGTACCTATTTAGATAATAATCCCCCCTTCCACCTACTCCTTTCCCTCGCCCTCGCCTCCAGCGTTAACAAATGGCTCCCGACGCTTGAGACCCTCTGACGATGCTGCCGATAGAACTTCCAATTGGGGTGACGCCTCGGGCGTTGCAGCGACAGGCGCAGGCGCCGGTGCTGGTGCAGTGGCGGTAATCTCGGGGACAGCGTGTTGCTCAGCAGCCTGACTTGCAGCGAGCTGATGATTTACATCGGCATTCATGGCAGTCACGAACTGAACAAGCAACGAGAAGAGGAGCCTGCCTAAGGGGACAATCCCTATCCAAGCGCTTCGCACGAGCGGTGCTGCCGCACGCGCAGCTTTGAACGTCATCGCGCAATAAAGGACGATTTGATCCCAGAGAGGCTGCTGAGCTGGATCGGTTTGACTTCTGGCGATCGAGACTCTGTGACGGATCTTTTCGACGGCGATGTGGAAGGACGCGTTGAAAAACACACATGAAGCCGTCACACACCCAGCGATAAGGATTGTGACCAGAGCGGCGACAAAGAGATTGAAAGTGACTGTGAATGTATGAGATGATGACCAAAGGCTGAGAAGAAAGGCGTACGGGAAATCAACTGAACCAAGATCAGGAAGAACGCGCCGCCGATGATTGAGACGGCGCTCCAAAGAACGAGGATGGCGGCTGAAAGAGAGAAGATGCCTCCTGCGAGCGACAACCCGATCAAAAGAGGGGTGGAAAGAATTGCCTGCAACAGCGCAATTGTCAAAGTCGATCACAGAAACACTGGCCTGGGACAAGCGTACCTCGAAACGGGGGTCGGCGTCGAAATACCTGAACGAAGACGCGATAGCAGGCTTCAAGACATCCTCGGTCGCCCTTGCGGAGTGTGTTAGAAGACACCGACGCATGTACAGCATACTGACTGCTCACCTCACAAGGCGGTCTTTAATAAAAGCGATACCGTCCATGAAGGGCTGACCTAGAGGGCTACTCGGTTGCACTGGCGGCGTGGCCTGCACATCGCCCTTATCACTGGCTGGTGATGAAGCTTCGATGTTCGCCATGGTCATGAAAGATATGTTGAGATTGGTGGGAATGTCCAACAAATACGAACTTCAGTCCATATAATATAAGCCGGGAAGATATGCTTAGCACGTACGCTCCGCAGTACCTCCACGTAACGCCTGAAGCCAGAGCGCAGCGTTGACAAGATCGTCAAATCAATAGAGTCATGGGTCGCAAAGCAGGGGTGCCGCTCAACAACATGATCGAAGCTGTGTACCGCAGCAACAGGAGGGCGAGGTTCTGATACGAGACCAACTTCGTGCCATCATCTTGTGGACTTATTTCTGCGGGTATATATATGCAGCATATATCACAGTAGGGCAATCGATGGTTCGGAATAGCCTTTCCGGATGCTAGAATAGGAGGCCTACATATGTAGTAAAGAGCGGGGTTTTGAGCAAGAGGAAACTTGAAGACGCGAAAATAACGGAAACAACCAGTTAACCATAATTGCTTATTCACTCGACATACCACCGCAGTTGAGAGTTAAGAGGAAGGAATATTCAAGTCCTTTCCGCATAAGAGCCGCCCCTAAAGCATCTACAACCAATGACTGCCAAGAAGAGGCTGTACTGCTCGTTCCGAATCCACCATCATGTCATCTCAGAACGACAACGGGAACACGCAGATCAACAGACAGGACGTTTTAGATACCTACGGAAACTTTCCATTTGATAGCGATGAATCTTACCAGGTGGGTAGCTATCTTAGTTCCTGAGACACCATTTGTTTAACAACGGGACCGTTCTTGCAAGCAAGGCCTAGCTAGCATACTCGCAGGCTATGCACCGCCAGAAGTGCGAGAGGAGATGACACGCCACGTTCGGGTTTTTTATTTCAACAAGTGAATCTCATTCGTGGATCGCACCTCGTTCAGTCCTAATGCCAGGCAGGACAAGTGGTCATTCAATCACAATCGACGAAGCTCGCGAATATGAGCAATCAAGGGTGTCTGTCGCGTCTGCTTCGATGGCCTCTACGACCTACGCACCGATGGAAGTGGATGAGGAGACTCGTGTCCTGACGCTTGCCGAGCTGAAGGAGCTGATCGAGTCGGGAAAGGTGGATCAAATCCCCAATAACAAGGTCATCCCAGAGGCAATAAACGTGAGTCTTTGAAAATACACTCATTTGCGTAATATATAACGATGTCTGAATATAGGATGCCCCTCCGAGCCAGTCGACCGCGGGGGTACGGAAGAAGCCATGGGAGTTGGCAGATTCGCAATCCTAGGTGAAAACCAGATATAACTGAGAACAAAACCGATTGTATCGTTATCATACCTTCAACAAACGAAGGGTCCATCCTATTTATTTTTTCTGATTCAACAACGCGCAATCACGGGAAGGTGCCTTGCCGCCTACGGGAATGAGACGAGGCATATACGACCTCATATGCCGCTACCCGTTTAAGTGTCCAAGAAACGACAGTGAACGTAGATAGAGAGGGAAAAAATCTTTGAGGAACGAGGAGACGGAGAACGGAAGATGTTACAACAAATACAGAAACTAGCGATCAGAACAGAAAATCGAGTTCGAAGCGAGGAATTGCAAAGACTCGAGAGGCATAAAGAATATCAGCCTACAACAAATTGCATTCAGCGGATCATTTCGAATCCGCGTTTGGTGGCGAAAAAGGTCTTCTATACGACCTCTAGAGCAGGCATCAATGGACTTCTTGACTCTGCAAAGAATTCTGGGGGGTTGCACTCCCCATTCCAACACAGAGGAAGGCCAACCCATTTGGGCGACGCCAGCCAGGACTTTGTTCGACGCCAGGTGCTCGGGATCGTTGAGAATGTCCGCCCAGCTATAAATCCCACTGAAGATGACGAAAGCATTCTTTCAATTTGGCTTATCCGGTATTGCCCCACACTTGCGGCATAGCAGCAGGAGGCGGCATATAACTCTGCTGACCAAGGCGGGGGTCATGAATCGAGAGGTGTCTCGTATGGTAACCTGCACCTGGATTCGTCGTGGTATAATATTGCGCCTGGGAACTCGAAAACCCTCCGACAGTAGGGCTATGGCCCACGGTAGAGCTCAAATAGCTTGACGAAAGCGAGAGAGGAGGCTCTGGTCTATGAATTGGAGGTTGCTGGATGGGGGTTGAGTAGGCGAAGGGGTCATGCTGTATCTGAGCGTGAGTTGGGAAGAGCTGAGCCGCGACAGAGGCAGAAGGGTTTCGCCGGTGGTGGCCATGAGCCAGACCGCTGCCGATGATGGACTGCGGTGGTTGGGCGAAGGGTGCCGAGGGAAGAGCACCGACGAGGTTATGCTGTGAATTCTGGGACGACTGGCTTGGATACGACGAGGACCATATCGACGGCTGCGACAGGTCCTGAGAACCCAGGCCTCCGGTGATTTGGTGATTCGATGTCTGGTATATATGCCCTATGGCGCTGGGAGTGGCGACAGGACCACCAACGGCGTCAAAACTAGCTCCGTTGCGAGCGGGTAGAGACAAAGGTTGCTCATCGCGAGACGCAGACCATATAGATTGAGTAGGACGATGGGATAGCTCGTTACCGAACAAGAATTTCGGTTGCGGGGCGGTGGACTCTGTTGTCACGGGCACGGGCAGATGGGTAGCACCAGTCCTGCTGAGACCCATCACGCCTTTGAGCAGGTCTTCAGCGGTTGTGACTGGTGGTGGTGGGGCTGCAGCTGGGAGGTTAAACGGTGGGATTTTGACGGGCTGATAATGAGTCGGTGATCTTGGAGAAACGTTCTTCGGGCTGAGCATGGGCTTGACAGGAGTGACAGGCGTCGCATGAAGCATTGGAGACAGGCTAGGAGAAAGACTCGAGAAACTTGACCTGGACAGTAAGGGTGTCAAAGTGTAACAGACGATGGAGAAGCTCAATAACCCACCTCATATATACTATTTCATCTTCCTCGACCTCGTCGTCGTCGATGAGGTTCTCAGCCTTGTTCAAGTGATCGAAGGCAGCACGGACGGGATCGTCTTCCGTACGGCTGGTAAGCTCTGTCATGTCGTCGCCATCAGGATCGCGATTGGGATGCAAATTCAGGCTGTTGTCTCTAATGTTGGCCAGCAACTGTTGCTGGCGGATTGGTACGGCGTTATCACCGGCATTCTGTGTCATTTCTGGATGAGATGGCGGGCGGACGTCTTCGACGATTCCGAACTTAAACGTGATAACGTTGTTCATGATCGATATAGGGGAATTCTGAAGAGAAAATGTTGAACACGAGGAACTGATGATACAGCAGAGACGTACGAACCTCCATCTCAGCCAATGTTCTTGCGTCGTCCAACAAATCAGAGATCCGCATGAGCTGTTCGACATTGGGATGGACCTGTTCTCTTGCATGGTCATCTGCTAGACTCTTCTCAGCGTCCTTCTTTTCTCCCATCAAGTTTCTTAAGGGCAAGAAACCCCGCATCTCAATATCTTCCTCCAACGGAGCATCAAACTTGGGCAACTTCTGAGCAGGGAAAGCTCTCGACAGCGAGCGCATAAAATCGGCGTAGGTTTCCCAGAAACGCTTAGTTTTGGTCGAGTATCCGCTGATCTTCTCCGATGACCGTTTGCTTATTTCAAGCCCTTTGGCCCTTTCTTTCTCCTGGAAGGCAACAAACTCCTGATCTTGGGCGACGTATTTGAAGTTCGCGTTAAGCCACTTGCTCGCAATTCTGAGTGCCGGAAGAGTTCGTCGGAACGTGGCGCTGATCCTCTGTGCCAGATCGTCAACGGCCTCCATCGGAGGCGGATCTTTGAGCTCCTCTTTGCCGACTTCTAATAAGGCAAAATGGAGGTCAAGAAGATGGTCAAGAAGACTCCATTCGATGATGGACGCAGTTCCGGGGGCTGGTGGAACAGCTTCGGTCTTTCTATGATGAGAGGACGTGGTCGTGTCGCGAATCATACGATGCTTCCACAACGCGCCATGAGACAGGACTATTGTGTTGGAGATCATGTCAATAGGGAGGTGGCGGTCAGAGACGAGGCCGTAGAAATCATGAGAGACCTTCTCGTTGTGCTTCGGAGAGATCGACCGCATCCTAGACTTCATGAGCAGGGTGACAGGTTTGTGACAGGCTTTACGCACTTTTCAAGACCCTTTTCCATTCCAACGCGCCATAGTGCATGCAGAACCACGACCCTCTCTTTAAACAGCTCGACTCTCGCCCTTGGTGGAAGCGACGAATCGTTCGCCCCACTCTTGTCACGCTCTCGCCTCATTCGTTGTCGCCATACTTCCAGAGCCTTCGTGAGCACGGTGTTTAAATTTTCAGCGGCCGTGTCATACGGCTGTCGCACACACAGGGCCCGATAATAATGGATAAGAGACGCAAACGAATCCTTTTGATAAGATGCGAGAATGGCGAGCTGGTGTGATGGGTTTCCTTCGTATGGTACAAGTAAACGGGCTTGCTCATAGCACTGCTGAGCCTTGTCATAATTCCTGGGTCGAATTGGAAGCTCGGGTGCACCTCCGCGTTTGTTCCTCCCTCTTCTGGGCGTAGTCATGTCGTCATGCCCAACCCGAGGTCGGCCGTTGCTCTCGTTATACAGTTCTCGATAACGCGCTATATCGCCCAGGCAGATGAGTGCTTTGCTGAGAGTCGCCAGCCGATCCTCCCTCTCGCTTTGCGTCGCAGGGATGACAGACACCATGGCATCCTCCGGAGGGAACTGGAAGTGATTACGCCCGTGCATCATTGCATCACGGGTTTCAGTGGTGTCGGTGGACGTGACACCACCCACAGAGTCATCCGTCTGACTCAACAGTCCAAGGGCAATGAGTGCCGGCTGTGCTTCGTTGAGGTTGAATAGACGAAGCAAGCGCAGCACCAACTGCGTCCAGAATTTTTCTTCATCGGCGAGGAACTGCCGAAAGCGCTGGATAAGCTTGCGGTGCTCGACGACTCCATGATGGAACTGCTTCCCAGGCGGACTCTGCTGGGCCTGCTGTTGCAGGTGGTTGCGCTGGTTGATATGCATGGCGCGATCGAGAGCAGTGATACGCTGCTTGTACGATGCTATGAATGCATAGGATGTTTGCATCCAAAGGTGGTTCTCGACATCTTTCGACTCTTTCGCGGTTGGGTGGACAAGTAACAAGTTCAGATAACGTCTTCTAAGGCTAATGAGAACAGAGATAAGCGTACACGCACGATGAGAGATGGGCCACAGGACTCACTTCTTCCTCTGGAAATCGACCTCTTTATCGAAGGGTTCCTTCGTCTTCAGTAATTCTTTCAAGGCTTGGTGTATGCTTTTCGCCTCACTGGATATCGTGCGGGGGTGCATTGGATGAAGAGAGTAACGCCGCAGAATGCGATTGTCAGCACATTATATAGATTCGGGCCACCAAAAAAAGACAACTGCCTGCTTACCGGGCAACAGATGCAGGCTGTTCGGTCATTTGTAATCTTCAAGCCTTGTTCGTTAGATACAGGCCATTGTCTCCGCAGATCCGTCAGGCGAAATCCTCTGAGGGTGCTAGATGAGAAGTTTCTGGATGGTTGTGGTGTGAGATCAACTTGGCAGGCGCCTTGAAAACCCACTTAGTAAAATGGGCGTGGGAAATGTGCACTACTTATTCTGTTGAAAACGTCGCAAAACCCACACACCGACGTTTACGACGAGACAAGGAATCAAGATGGATCAGATACATGAGGATGACTATGTATAACGAAGGATAGGGCATGTGGTATCAGAAAATGTGCTCCAGAGATAGGCTACAAGGTAGATATGACAAAGAAGACGGCAAGAAGTCTACGCGTCCCGGAATCAATATTCAATCGTCATCCTCGTCTTCGTCCCTTCCTCCCGGTCGGAAAAGAGCCAGGAGGTCGTCCATGCCGAGGCGCATATTCTTGATCTTGTCCCCGCTTAGAGCGGCAGCAGCTAAAGCGCGTTTCTTCTCCTGCAACTATATTCGTACGCCGCACTTGAGTTCGGAGCTTAGTAGAGTAGTCGGCCGAAAAACTCACGATGAGGATGCGGTCTTCGACAGTTCCATCTATCTTGAGCTTAAAGATATTGACATCTCGCTTCTGCCCGAAGCGGTGAGCACGGTCGAACGCTTGATCCTAACAGACGTTGAAAGTCAGAACCTCCTATTATATCAAATTTCAATAGAAATTTACCTCAAGGGCAGGATTCCACCAGAGGTCGACAAGAATCACGTTGTTGCAAGCAGTCAGATTGAGACCTTTGAAGTCGTGGATCAGAACCAGCTTGCTGTGGGTACGATGCTTACTCACCAGTGCTACCAGCTTTGAAGGAGATCAGAATGACTCGAGTCGAATCGTGAGTTTTGATCTTGTCTAAGGCGGCCTCGCGGTCCTTCGGAGCCATTGAGCCATCATCTGCAACAAATCAAGTCACTATTTGCTGCTGCCGACAAATTATCTGTATCACTCACATCGCACGTATCTGATACCTTGCTCTGACAGGAATGGCTCGAGCAGATCAAGCATACTTGTGAACTGAGAGAAGATGATGGTCTTTTCAGATGAGCCCGACCGCTTGTCAACCTGTCGCAGGAGTTTCAGGACCATTCTGATCTTCGCAGACGAGGGCCTTTCTCTTTCCGCCCTCTCGGCTTGAATAGCGAGAGGAACGCAGTCACGGCAATGTGTGTTCCAGGGCTCTTCGCCTGTGTTGCTTGAATGAAGCCTGCAGGAAAACACGCTTTCAGTATTGACTCTGAAAGCCTGACAAAAAACACGCACTCGATGGTGCACATTGCACACTTCTTTACGACACCCATCTGCCCGAAGGCAGCGATAAGGTCATCAGCATCTAGGTCATGGTCATCCTTGCCCTTCTCCACGGCTTTGGGCTCCAAGGCGTCGGAGTCGTTCTTGTAGTCCTTCGTAACCAATATAGGATGATTGCAGGCTGCAGGGGATCAAGGTCAAGGTGGCGATCACTACAAGGCTGGATAAAACCTACCCTGACGAAGCCTCAGCAAGAGGGTAAGTACACCGATGTAGCTGCTGCCGCCCTTTGAATTGGCCATGAGCTTCTCGATCACACTCTCCATCTTCGTCTCCAGAGCATCGTAGAACTCCTTCTCAGAGGGATCAAACTCGCATGAGACGACTTCAACCTGTCGCTTCGGCAGCTCAATGAGAACCTTCCCATTGAGGGTCTGGTCCTTCCGCCGACGAAGCATGATCTGCTTAAGGACGACTTGCAGACGCTTCATGGCACGGCCTGCCCCTCTGCCGTTGCTGACAGGCTTTGCGATTTGCATGTTGAATGTTTCCCAGTTAGACAACGGCTTGATGCGGAGGAACTTGATAAGAGAGTAGAGTTCCGCAACGTTGTTCTGCCTACGGTAAGTCAGCAAAAAAAATCTTACCGCGAAATTTGTGCTTACATTGGCGTACCAGTAAGACACCACCGGAACTTGCTTTGGAGCTCGCAGCACGCAATAGCACCCTTCGTCTTGACATTCTTGATGTTATGTGCCTCGTCCAGAACAGTGCGCCACCATTTGACACCATAAAGTGCACACTTCTTCACTGGGGCTTTGGCCTTTCCCTTCTTCGCGACTGTACGTCCAAAGGTCTCCGCTTCAGAAGAATCGTCATCCGAATCGTCTTTTTTCTTCTTGGCCGATGACTTGGATGACTTGGACTCGTCCTTCGCAGATGGACTAAAGGCCTCATATTCTGACTTGACGGTGTCATACGTGGTAACGACGATATGGTTCCTTTGTAGCACAGCGGGATCGGTGGTTCGGCTGGTGCCTTGGTGCTTCAAAACTCTCAAGCCGGTCATCTTCTGTACTTCATCGGCCCATTGGCCAACCAAGGCAAGAGGGCACACAACACTATTCATAGTCAGTAAGTATATGCTTTAGTAGGAGAAACGATCACATACAGAGTCGACCCACTCCAACCTTCAGCCTTGTCAGTTTTCCGTGGTTTACCTTCGACGATACGTGTCAAGGTCTGAATCGTCTTGCCCAATCTATCAAAAAATGAATTATACCGTGAATTTGAACAGGAAAGCTAGACGAACCCCATGTCATCAGCCAGAATACCTCCCGTCCTCTTCTTCGTCAAATCTTCGCGATCTCGCATCCATGCGCGTCCTAAGATCTGATGGGGGAGCAACTTAGTCCCTTCCTTGAATCCTTCGACGATGCCTTCAGTCTCGTCGATTTCTATCGTGTCGTCAAGCTCTTGGTTCATGCCACCGCCCATGAGGTCCCGGAGTGCCTTCTCTGCTTCGTCGCGACTCATCCAGGTGTTATCGTCCCGGAAATCTGGAACATTGACCTCTTCGCCATCACCAGGAACTTCAGCTGTCCGAGCTGGCTGTGGGACGAAGCCATGGCCATATAGGTCACGATTTGAAGGAATGTGAATTGGGACCGCAGGCTTGGTAGGTTGAGACGGTTTGGAAGGCTGGGCTGGTTTTGTAACGAAGTTGTAGTCGGGCTGCGGTCGAGATGCAGAAGGCGGCTGGGGTTGAGGTTGTTGTGCCATATTCTGCGTACGAGGTTGGAGTGGCGCGGAGGGTGGTTGGGTCGCAGGCTTGTTCACCGGCTTTCTGGTTAAATAGAATTTAAAGATCAAGAAAAATCTTCCGTCACAACGCGCCACGAGGATGTTACGTACGGTGCCGATACCTCGACAACGTCGTTGTCCGAATCATCGCTGAGCTCGTCTTCTTCATCTGAGGAGATGATAACCGTGCTGCGCTTCTCGACGGATTTTTTCGCTGGTGGAACAGAGCGAGAAGAGCTGGTTGAGCCAGTAGACGCGACTGACTGCACAGGGTGTTAGATGGAGCTCCTGACATGTGTTAGCAGAACTCACGATAGGGTTCGACGCGCGCTGCCTCGCGAATTCAGGGTAGACGTTGGCGTCTTCTATGAAACGCTTCCGACTGCAGAGATAAGCGATGTCCATTCCAAATACCGTCAAGACTTACATTTGCTCCATAGGCATTGTGAAGGACAAAAAGTCTTTCAAGAAATACTTAGGAAGATGAACAAGGACTCGAGCGCGTTTAAAAGCGGTCACGTGGATGGTTCAACTTTCCGCTTTCGTAAATGAGTAGTATGACGTAAGCAACTTGTTCAAGCTTCAAGGTTACAAGTTTGCGCGTACACTGTACAGAGCATGAAAAAGTAACCTAGGTACGTTTTACAAGGGTCTTTCATATTAGATATAAACTTGCCCTAACATATCTACCTTTCAAGAAGGGTTTTATCGCCTCCCTAAAGGTGGAAGGAGCGTTGTGTACCGCTTTGATCGTTTCGTAAGCCTCAAGCAAAACTTTAGAGTCTCCCGGTCCTTCCGATAACGAAATCGGCCACTACGCAGAACTTGAGCGTATTCAATCGACAATATACGCAGAGGAACCAAAGTTCAAAGTCTTAGAAATGATTGGCACCATACGTGATTGGTATGTCTTCGGTCATTCAAATTGACAGGATTTGCGAGCTATGTCAAACCCACCAGGTTCCAGAAAAACCCGCTTTCACGAGAATCTCCGCCACTCTCTGAGGTGTGCCAATCCACGCGGGAGGCGTCCCAGATCATAAATGGCCTCAACCAGTTTCCAGCTGAAGTCCTCATCAACATCTTCGCGCACTTTTGCATCCAACCGTATACCGAATCCGAGCGATATACGTACGGAACAGTGCCTCATTTTCTCCTTGGACGAATTTGCCGGTCGTGGAGAAAGATAGCATGGGGTGCATCAGAGTTGTGGGCAAATCTCGAAACCAACATATCCTGGAGACACTATGATGCGCAGCTCAAGCTCGCGGAAGAATGGCTCCAACGGTCAAACGACCGACCACTATCCGTTGTTGTCCGTTTCTCTCCGGATATGGGAGGTGCGACATCGTTGCTCAGCCTACTCGTGGAACATTGCCAGCGTTGGACGATCCTTGAGCTTCGGTGGAACACCGTTCACGAGATTGAGACGAAAGTAGTCGATGCCCTGGGCAAGGCATCCGGGAATACACCCCTCCTCGAACGTGTTCTCATTGACAGCATCAAGAGTCATGAAATAGGGTTTCTTCAGCCCGGCGCGAGCCCAGCCCTTCGGGAGCTCTTTTGGAGGGGGTATCTCCAAGGGTGGCGGCCCTTTTCCTTCAAGAAGAACGGAGCACCGTGGGCATTGCTTGTCAAGCTTACTGTACACAGACTATCCACGAGTGATTTCATCCTCATTCTCAAACGCTGCCCGAATGTCGAAGAATGCAGGGTTTCCTCGTTCACGACCCACAACGACTTCCAGCCTAGCAGCGACGACGGAGAGTTCACCTCCTTCCCGTCAATCACACTCCTAGAAATCCAAGAGTTTGGAGACATTTCAGTACTCAGATACATCCGTGCCCCGTCACTGCGGCACTTGTCAATTGCACAGGGTCCGAGTTCGTTGAGGCTTCTTCCCCACCTATATCCCCTTGACTGTCTCATCATCTTCAGTCACATCTCGGAGTTCAAGCTCGACTATTTCGGCCTGTCGGTGCATGAGGAATTCCATATTCAGCGCTTGAAGCGTCTCTTGTCGTGCATAGGTACAGTTACATCTGTATACCTTGAAACCTGTGGCGCTGTCGACTATGATACATGGCAGCGCGTCATCCCGAACATCCTCAATCCCTCGAAGGTCTTGCCATCGGAGACGGTCCTCCTTCCCAACATCCAAACATTGCAGTACTTCACAGACATGCCAGAGCGGGCAATGCAGCCGATGGCCGCTATGGTGAGACAGCGGTGGAATATAAGCCAGTCTACTCTCCCTCCGAAGTGCGCGAAGTTAAAGACGCTGAGATTGAACAAGAAGTCGAAGAGGGCACTGTCATCCCTCCTGACTAGAGAGTGCGAAGAAGGGTTTGAGTTGATTTACGATCTACAGTATCAAGGACATCCTTACGTTGGTTTCAACGCCGCTGAGATGCCACTATGACGTTAGGTTCGTCGTTTTCTCGTTTTTTGTCCTCTTGTCGTAGTATATAGACCCTCCACTTTGCCTGGCACTATTCTGAACTGACCTTTCTTCATCATCAATTGGCAAGATGTCGAAAAGATCACGGCCGTTTGAACTATAGCTCTCGCCAGCATACTCAGCCATTGATCTTTGCTGTAGTGGGTTTTCTTCATCCACTTCAAATGACGATGAAAGAAAAAAGTCCTCGCCCGTGTCCGCCTTCGGGTTCCAGCTGTCCGACGCTCCGGCCCTTGCCAAAACGGAGAACTGAGGCAGTCAACATGGGTTCATCAAGCTTAGACCTCACAACTGCTGCCGTCGACCTGTTCCTCCAAGCCCGGCCACTGCCATTTGCTGTATCAACCAGTCATTTAGACCAATTGGGCAGAAATGGTGTGCTGTACGCTCAGAATTTCAATTCTCCTGGCAGTGCACGTACCATGACATAAGTATGCTATTTCGCCGTCCTGTTTCCGACAGCCTGGCTCCCAGTGGTTCCTCTAACAGCTCCTCGAGAAACTCACAAATCCGGACTTCACTCTTAAATACTGCGAGACCCCCTCTACAACACATAATCATAAATGGTGGGAACAGCATCGAGTCAGAAACCGTCATTGCACTCCCATGAACCATCGATAACGAAAAATTCTAACCCCGCTCCATCACAAGGCGCTGCCCATGTCATCAGCCTCGTGTCTTTCCTTACATGGCATTTTCTCCCTTTTTTGATCAGATCTCCATTCCGCCACTAATTTTGGTTGCTTTTAGCACTCAGCATCAGCACCTGACTGGGTGTCAGCCACGGTACGCCCACAAGTCAGCCGCTTAGAGGTCTGTTTCTGATTGTCCCGGACCAACAGACACGGCGGGTTTGCGTTTGCAAGAGAGGGGATCTAGTCCAGTTCGCAATGGGAGAGAGCGGCTGACGTGGACGGTGGACATGCTGTGCAATCGATAAGTCCGATCGGTGTGCGGCAAACAGCAAACATAGGCATCGTGTGTGGGTATATAAGGACGCCGCGCTATTGTGCGCTCTTTCTTCACAACTTCCACCTCCCGCCTTTCATCTTCGCCTCTTTTCTCGACACGCTCTTCGACGATTCGCCATATGCCGTGGTGGTCGCCATGCTCTTGTCCCCGCTCTCTCGCCTTCATGCGCCTTTTCTGTATGCACGCGTCTCTCGCCTCCGACGCCGCTATCTGATATTGGCGCTGTGCTGTGCTGTTGACCGCCATATCGTACGTCGGCAATGGCTCGCTTAGTAGTGCTTCGGGTGCTGACTTCGATGTCAGGACACTCAACGGTGTTCGCCATTGTCCTCACCCGTGGTGGGTGTGCAGTGTGCAGTGCTCACTGCTCATTGTATTCTTTAGACGCCACACTTCAAAACCACCAACCCCACCAAGGATAGAAAACGGTAGGCTTACCCGCCCTTATCTCTCGATTCCCATGCTCATCGCCCTTGGACTTCTCTACCCTCAGCCGCCTCGACAGCCAGCCGACTTCACTTCGCCCGCTAATCCAACAGATCAAGATTAACACTCGAACTCCAGACAACACCAAGCAACGCAAGGTGCAGAACATCAAGGCCTGGAAGAAGACCCCGCCTCGGCGGTTAGCTCGCCCAGAGCTGTGACGCTTGCCGAGGCGGTCGCGCATTGGGATCAAGAGTAGCCGTATTTTTCCTTTACAGGCCTCAAGACGACCAAGACGACCTCAAGACCAGAAGACGCAAGGACGAAGACGCCGCCTCAGCAGCTAGCCCTATCGGAGCTGTGACGTTCGCTGAGGCGGTTGGACTGGGCCATGGGTTTCGCTCTGAGCAGGGTGTGATTGTGAGCGTGTGTGAGCATGCGTGAGGTGTGACTGCGTGAGACGGACAATAAGCTCGCGTCTCCTTTATCTGTGAGCCAGGAACACGTCAACAAGGGAGAGTGGGCGGTTGGGTGGCACCATAAGTTTTGAGTAATCGACTGACATTCGAGATTGACGTTCGACGACAAACCTGGCGATTTTCGTTTTTAGGACTATGAGCGCGAGGATTAGAGTACTTAGAAGATAAAGGAAGACTGAGTAGAGTACTGCCATGCGAGGCCGACGCAACCCCCTCCCGAAAGAGCAAGAGCGTGCGCGGCGCTCTTGCTCTTTCGGGAGGGGGTTGCGTGCGTTAGGTTGGTGGAGGTACTGAAGCTCGGCGGGATGTTCATACAATAATCTATTGCCCTTCTTGCTATGACAGCTCCAAGTTGTAGATTCAACGCGCGAAGAGGATTTGCGACGCGAGTCTATTTTTAGCACATACGCGGGACACCCTCTCTGCAGCAGCATTCATCACAGTTGCTCAGCACCCAAAGCAGTGATGCATTCAAATCTCGTATTTCCAGGATCTTGTTTCTGAAGCGTAGGTCAAAATAAAGGCTTGGTTGGAGCCGAGAAAGAGATAATCACAAGTATGTAGTAACACCTAAAGTGATTGTGAAAAGCGAGGGGGACGAAGCTGAGGCTCTGGTTCGGTAGAGGGGCGGGGGTCGACTGGGTGTGCATGAGTGGGGCGACAACGTGCGGCCAAGAAGTTTCAGCTAGGTGCCCGTGGCAGCAGTTTAGGCAGGAGGACGGGACACGGTAGCTGCAGTCTGCCGACGCTGGTCTCGTTCGCGATTGAGCTCAAGCAGATATTGTCCGTTGGCCAATTCTTTAATTGAGTTCATCGTCTGCTTGTATTCCGTCTCCAGACGCATACGAGCCTCCGCATTGAAAGGCCCCTTCCCCAACTCGGCTTGCTGCCTCTCCTCTACATATTGCACCATGGGTTCAAGAGCATCCTCGATCCTCTTCTTCAACTGAGCCTTCCACTCTTTGTCTGGCTCGAAGTCGGCGACGCATGGTTTGCGCGAAGAGGCAGATGATGATACCTGTTCGTGTCCAGACAGGTTTGCATTAGCACTGGCATCGCTGGAGGAAGGGAGAGTCGCGGCCCGCCGACGCTGATCTCGTTCACGGTTGAGTTCATGCTGATACTGTTCGGTAGCCAATTCTTTGATGTTCGTCATCGCCTACTTGTATTCCGCCTCCAGGCGCAAGCGGGTCTCTACAGTGATATGCCTCTTGGTCTTGTCTGGCATCCTAGCCTTCGCATCTTGCACCATGGATTGAAGACCACCCTCGATCCTCTTCTTCAGTTGAGCCTTCCACTCTTCATCTGGCTCGAAATCAGTGGTATCAGGTTTGTGTTGGGAGGCAAGTGATGATGCCTGTTCGTCATTAGACGGGTTTGCATCGTTGTGTCGGATGAAAGGCATAGTTGCAGTCAGCCGGCGCTGGTCTCGTTCACGATTGATCTCATACTGATACTGTTCCGTGGCCAATTCCTTGACGGTCGTCATCTCCTGCCTGTATTCCGCCTCCACACGTGTGCGAGCCTCCGCACTGATAGATCCCTTCCTGATCCTGGCCTGATAGTTATCCTTTGCGTCTCGCACCATGGATTGAAAACTTCCCTCGATCCTCTTCTTCAATTGAGCCTTCCACTTTTCATCTAGCTCGAAATCGGCGCCATCCGGTTTGCGCGAGGAGAAAGGTAACGACGGAGCATGAGGGTGGTTTGACATCGAAACAAGGCCGTACGCAGAGTGATGGAAATGATCAAGTCGTCGTGGTGTCCAGAGAAGGGCAGGTGCCGGTGGTAGAAGGGGGAGGGGGTTTTGGGAGGTTTTAATTGGGGTCACCCAATATGAGCGACCGCAATGCAATCGGAACCATTCACGGGGAAGCCCAGATGTTGCTATTTTCCGATCTCTGGAAATCTCAAGTTGTCCAAGCCAGGACCGTCAGCTGTTTCCGTTCTCATGAGTGTGGGGGAAAAACTGAACAAAAAAGTGTCGCTTACGAGGTACAATGGTTAGCTCAGAAAAGGTCATATCTAGAATTGTCTTGATGCTGTTCAAGCCTTGCTAGATGACGGATTGATGAAAGGGTTGTGGTGAGCAGCGAGGAAAATCGCAGGTGTTCGTCTTCTGGTTCAAAGCTACAGCCTTCTTCAGCAACATGTGAGTTGGAGATATCGACGGCAGCCTCCAAGGAGTATATATTCAGCCGTGTTTATTGCTTGAATCAAGAGGAGTTCGGTTCTGCCCGTTGCTGTCGGCCACTGAAGACGCGAACATAGCGCGTCAAAATCTGCCAGATTTGAACTATGAGCAAGAAGAGAGCCCGGAAGGAACCCTTACGAACATTGGAGATTATGCCCTGAAGTGCAAGTGTGAGCATGATTTGACGAATGTCGCAAGAGCCAACGACTAATACGCGGGCTTCGGGCAGTCGAACTGGGCGAAGAATCCTCAGATGTTGAGCGGAAGGAAAGGTTGCCGGTGCCCCGGACGTGCGTGATTTCGTATTTATACCCCGCTTGCGCTTGAACCGGTACCCCACATTCGCCTTTCTCCAACTCCTCCCCATCCTCGCCGTTTCAACCACAAAATGCCCGCAGATCTTTCTCAAGTCGTCGGCTTCACTCTTGAGGACAAGCCTGTACGTTAGGCGCAGCTTAGTTTCAAAACATTCTCTCAATGTTTCCCTAGGTTGCTTGGAACAAGCGCGACCTCCTCACGTACGCTGTGGGCGTTGGGGCGAAGAATGATGACTTTCAGTTCGTCTATGGTCCGTATCATCTCTTTATTCGTCTGAGAAGGGTCTAACCTCGGTGTTTCTTCTCTAGAACTCGGTACGATCCACACCTTCGTTTCTGGGACACCCTTTCACCTGGGACACCTCTTCTAGATCCCAATTTCTCCGCCATCCCCACCTATCCTGTTGTTCTGTTCCTCAAGGGCGAAGGCCAAGATGTGAACCTGTTCAGCGAGACCGTGAAGGGCCGGCCCGTACCCACCATGCCTCCTATTGACCCCAACCGTGTCGTGCGTTGTTTTTGGGGTATCTCGTCATATCTAAACTTAACCTCTCCCAGGTGCACGCTACGCAGTCAATTGAGATTATTAAACCTCTTCCGTTGGTCAGTGGTGAAGGATGGAAGTGGAAGACACGGTACACGGGTGTTGTGGAGAACAGTGCGTTATGTATTCCTGAGACATCGTCTTGACAAACCAACACCGCGTCAGAGAGCGGCATCATCCTGACCGCTGAAAACTCCCTTGTTGACCCCAAGGGCGTCGTATACGCCAAACTCTTCGTGAGTTTACTCTCACTTCATTTTTCTATCCCGGCTCATTCTTCACCTCACAGTCCTCATCATTCAACCTCGGAGCCAAAGCCACTGGCGAAAAGTTCTCCAAGGTCATTGCAGGCCCTCCTCAGGGTAAGCCTATCCCCAAGGACCGCAAGGCGGACTGGGTCGTGGGCGACCAGACCACGCCCGAGCAGGCCACTATCTTCCGCCTCAGCGGCGACTACAACCCGCTCCATATCGACCCGCGCATCGGCAAGGCCGCGGGTTTCGGTGGAGTAATTCTGCACGGGCTGTCGACATTCGGCTTCGCTGCCCGGGCGGTCATCAAGAGCGCGGGCGGAAATGACCCCAACTCGCTCAAGTTCTTTGGTGTGAGGTTCACATCGCCGGTGAAGCCGGGCGATGCGCTCGAGACGAGCGTTTGGGAGGTAGGCAAGGGCCCGAACGGAACGGTTGAGGTGGCGTTTGAGACGAAGAATTTGACGAGTGGGAAGGTTGTGCTTGGTGGTGGGATTGCGTATGTTGTGAAGACTGCTGCAAAGTTGTAAATTCGTCCCTGGCTCGTGTATTTTTAGCTAATCTATGCAGTCTTGTGCTCAAGCTAACAATACCAATAGTGGAAAAAAGGAGGAATGTCTGAATATCAAATCTTTGCATCGACAATCTCTGCTATCAGTTTTGATATCATTCATCACGTAGAATGTTGAAGTATTTAATGCCGACAACAAAATGCAACAAGGAAATAGTGACTTTATCGTCCCAGAAGTCTCTGCAATCCTCTGTTCTGGTGAGAAAGCCTCGGTCGACCCGAATTGGAAAGGAGGATGCCTAATCCGGACATTGTCAGCCGTTCAATCAGTGTCAGTCTCCTGGTCACGCTCGCCGATAGATTTAGAACGGAGAAAATAAACAAGTGCAACCCGTCCAGGAGTATAAGAAGAATGCGCCCTTCAACTCAGCCTCCCATCGCCTCTTGACTTTTCCCCCTCACCATCACCCGCTCTTTCAAGGAGCCCTCACGGTGACCTTCGATACTCACTAGAGGCGGCACATAATATCCCTCGTGAGCATTGCTTGAACACCTCCCTCAATTACGACGCTGACCTCGCTCAAGGTGCTCCCTCATCGAGAATGCCGACCACCCGTCATTCCCCCACCTCACCGGGGTAACTTTCTACGACCTCGCCTAGGTTTCATGTCAGTAATTCGTCATAATTTATGTTACGTCAACTTACGGACACCCTAGGGTCGCCTGCTCTCTGTCATTCTCCATACATCCTCCGCGGCGAGGTCCTCGACGCTCGTTCACCGCCCCGCCCTTACCCAAAGTTCTCCACGGCGAGTCCTCAGTCAACCCCTCAACGCAGGCGTCCATCAAGCCCACCCACATACGTCATGCACACTATCCACCGCATCCTGCCTGGTCTGGCAAAGCCAGGTAGTCACACCGCGGTACGACTGGCCGCCAACTACCTTCTGTTATCGTTGGTAGGGAAGCGGCTCGTCTGGACTGGGTACGCAGGGTCAGAGCCACTCGTCCACAAGAGCCACGGCCAGGTGGTGTGGATGTGGTGCACTCCATCCGTGCCCCCGGTCTGGAAGTGCACGCCCTGGAGGTAGTATGCTGGATTGCATGCCATCGTCGCTTTCCATAAGTCAGAACCCACAGGGCGTGAAGTATGGTGTTGGGTGGGGAGTATGTCGGGCCTGCATAAGGCGAGTGGTCGTTAATTCACGGCGAGACCCTAAGGAACTAATGGTGTTCGCGGTCGTCTGCAGTGGGCTCGGGCGGGCACTGGCCTTCCGTATTTTCTGCTGTATGAATCGTCCTCTGTGACCCGGTGATCATTGAACAACTATCGCGACGCTGAAGATTATTCCATCGGACGATCTTCCAGTTTCCCATTCCACCGAGAAGCTCGACGTTTATGGCATGCTTTTTCCTAGACGTTCATTCTCTTCTCATTCCCAATAACTTTCGCAGAAACCCTCTGGGCCTCCTACCGAACGCATTCACCGGATTGACAAACCCATATGTCATGCAAACATCATATACGGTAGTCATTCAAATTGCTGTCTCTCGCGCCCCGGACTTCGATTTTTTCTTCTTGTGAGTTATACTATATCTGACCACATATCCGGCAGGTCAGGTAACTCGGCGGTCACATACTCGCTGCCATCAAAAGTGATTTCGGCCATTATTTTGGCCACAGCTCAGGACTTTGTCAGCATGCTTCAAGTATTATTTTATATTCTTAACATACTCATAGGCTACACTTTCAAGGTGCTTAAAGATTAGCAAAACCTTGTTGAGATCATTAAAAACAACATTTTCACCAAAATGCATGAAGCACAGCACCTGAGGAAAAAATCCTCTGACCCTCATTATTTTATGAGGGGTACTTCTAAGTCACCAATCATCCAAACAAGTTTAATTGTGTTCAATTGTCAAGTCGTTCCTAAGATATAAATACTAAAACATGGCCATTTTCCGCATTTTTAGGGGTTTTCACACGAATTACCTCAACTTGCTGGCCTCATATCCCCTTAACCATGTCTTTGATCTTTCTCATTTTAGCTTTTATATACTCTCCCTAAGTATATCTACATATACATGCATCTTATAGATTTTTTACGACCTTCCTTGAAGATGTGAAAAAATTGCTCAAGCATAAATTTCGCATTTTCTCACCTCTGGGATGGACATCCTGCATTCTGAGAGCACTATTATACTAGCCTAGTACATTTGAGATATGGAGAATATTTTCATGATCCAGTGCTAACCGGAACCCTGAGAACCCCAGGCCGAAATCACTTTTGGTGGCAGTGAGTATTTTGGCGGGGAATTCGTGACTTTGCGTGACTTCGCTCAAATCCCCTCATTCCTCTCTCGTTCATTCAATTTCTCTTCCTTCTCCACCAAAATTTGTAGGTGAATCAAGAGGGCCTATATGACCCATAGTCTGCAATTTTGAAGGAAAAAAAGTTCCGTCAAGAGGAGAGGTTTCATTATTCCAACCCAGACCGCCGACATATGGGACCTGCCGGATATGTGGTCAGATATAGTACGCCGAACTTGGTGGAATGTTGAAATGATTTACAATTGTCTCCAGTTCCTTTCTGTCATCGCTTTCTCTGCAAGTAATTATTATAACTATTACTTAGCCACACTGTATCCTCTCTTCTTTTTTCCTACTTAACCAATGATAAATAAAGCAAATTCAAGGCGCCCATTAAAACGACGTGCCCACCTACGGAAATAATTAGGACCCATACCGTTTGTTCTCTCGTCATGGCTTTGTTGAACGCTTCATTGAACTGCGTCGTTGGTCTGTTGCCCTCGGTGCCTTTGGCCCCTAAAAATATTGCTGCGGGAAAGTGTCGGTGATAGCCGATATCCCCGGATCCGACGCGACGCGACTTGTTTTCAGTCATTGAGGTTGCAAGTTGCCACCACCAGCGATGTCATACCACGACGACGACGACGAGCGCAGCCAGCCGCCACCAACAAACAATATCCGTGATGGACGTAAGTCGCTTGCTTTCTCTCGTCGCCTAAGTCTGACAACTCCGCACGAAAGTCCAGGAAGACACGATTCGTATACTCCTTGCAACAGACAACCACATTGGCTACATGGAAAGAGACCCGATACGAGGACAAGACTCTATCAATACGTTCAAGGAGATCTTACAGCTGGCTGTGAAGCATGACGTGCGTACGTGTTCTTTCAACGAGCATTGGTGGTTTTTGACGCTGGTGTTAGGTTGACTTCATTCTGCTTGCTGGAGACCTTTTCCACGAGAACAAACCCTCAAGAGAATGCATCTACAAGGTCACTGCTCTTCTGCGAGAGTATACACTGGGGGACAAGCCTGTGGCGATTGAGTTGCTGAGCGACCCACTGGAGGGCAAGGCAGACGGGTTCTCGTACGTAATTTTCCAGGTCCTCGTTCTTTTCTGATGGCTTGCAGGTTCCCTGCGGTCAATTACGAGGACCCCAATCTCAACGTCGGCATACCCGTCTTCTCGATACACGGAAACCATGATGACCCTCAAGGCGCCGGTGCAGTGAGTCGTGCCATGGTCCCTGATATTCCGCACTCACTTCGCGTAGGCTGGCGCTCTTTGCGCTCTCGACATTCTTTCAGTCTCTGGTCTCGTCAATTATATGGGCAAAATCGACCTACCACTTACTGAGGCCCAGGCTCCAACCTCTGGTATCGCTGTCCGACCTGTTCTCATTCGCAAGGGCAACACATACCTTGGAATGTACGGCATTGGGAATGTGAAAGACCAGAGGATGCACTTCGAGCTGCGGAGCAATCGCGTCAGGATGTTCATGCCGAAGGACAAAGACAAGTGGTTCAATTTACTGCTTCTGCATCAAAACAGGTGCTTTTTTAAAACCAAGTCAAAGGGCACCAGAAGCTGATTATGTGTTAGAGTAAAGCATGGACCACAGGAATTCGTACCTGAAGGAATGTTCGACGACAGCATCAACTTGGTCATCTGGGGTCATGAGCACGATTGCCGCATCGTGCCCGAGCCCGTCGCTGGAAAGAATTATTATATCACGCAGCCTGGATCGTCCGTGGCGACGTCACTGTCGGAGGGAGAGGCAAGGGAAAAGTACGTCTACTCACAGATATCAGCTTACACCTCGAACTCATATTTGACAGGCATGTAGCACTCCTCGAGATTCAAGAAAAAGAATTTAAACTGACGCCGCTCCCCCTTCGGACTGTGCGGCCATTCATTATTGATGAAGTCACCTTGAGCGACGCGGCCGAGGAAGAGGGTTTTGACCTCAATGACCAGATGGAGATCACGAAGTACCTCAAAAAGAAGGCGAGCCTCTTTTTTTTAATACGTCGTATTGAAGGTTGTTCTCACCTCGAAACAGGTGAACGAGCTGATTGAAAAAGCGAAGGAGCTTTGGGAAGAACGGAATGCGCAAGCTGTGCAAGATGGCGACCCCGAACTGCCTGAGATGCTACCGCTCATTCGACTTAAGGTTGGCAATATTTCTCTCCCAACGAATTGCCTTTTCATGCTTCGTAGGTCGATACAACGGGTGTAACAGAGACTTCAAACCCTATCCGGTTCGGTCAAGAATTCCAAGGCCGTGTAGCTAACCCCCGTGATCTGCTCATCTACCACCGGTCCAAGAAGACCTCTTCCCGCACGGCGAAGGTGGCAATCGACCAGCCTGAGCTGAGTATCGACGACCCAGACCTCAGCATATCGGAGAAGCTAGCCAAGGTGCGCGTGGGGACGCTGGTGAAGGAGTATCTGGCCGCACAGGAGCTGCAGCTTCTGGGAGAAGGAGGCATGTCAGATGCGATTTTAATGTTCGTAGAGAAGGATGACACCCATGCGATCCAGACGCATGTGAGCAAGGCTCTGAAGGTGTTGATGAAGAACGTTCAACCCACGGATGATGTAGAAGTACCAGAGGATGAACTAGAGGACATGGTCGGTGTCTGTTCCTTCTATTGGATTTGACAAGGCTAAGTAGTTCGGATAGTTGGCGAAGGCGAAGGAGCAGCAAGACAAGGAGTACGCGGAGAATGCTAGAGCGGCCAAGTCGTCCAAGGCCAAGGTAAGGCCTCATCAGATTGGCTCCTTGTATTCCTCGTTTGAACCTCGCATGTAGGGCAAGGTGAAGGCCGATGAGAACGACGAGTCCGAGGATTCAATGATGATGGATATAGATACTGGCGGTGCTGCTGGTGAGTCCGACTTTGAAGAGCTGGACTCAGACGAGGCGCCACCTCCACCCAAGAAAAGAGCTACCGCGGCAAAGGGAAAGGCCACCACAGCCGCGAAGAAGAAAGCCCCCGCAAAGGCAGTGGCGAAGAAGGCACCTGCAAAAGGCAAAGGGAAGAAGGTAGTTGAAGAGAGCGATGACGACGACGCGATAGAACTGGATGAAGACGACGATGATGAAGAGGAAGAGGCCCCGAAGCCGGCGAAAAGAACCAACCGGGCTGCTGTGCTGAGGTGCGTGTCCATTGTGATCCGTTTCGGTTTAGTTGGATAGTTCAACTGCGCTTCTTCTGTATAGTCAACCAGCGCCGGCGAAGAAGGCACCTGCGAAGAAGAAAGCGCCTGCGCCGAAGCAGTCGCAGCTGACGTTTACACCTGCAGGGCGCTCCTCCAGAGCTGCGGCCACAAAGGCTAGGGGTCGGATGGTGGTAAGCCCTATCTTTCGTCTTGATTCCCCTGTCCGAACTTCACTGCATTGCACTGCCTGATGACAAAAATAAGTAAATATTAACGCCCTTGTATTTGGTCTTGACAGGTGGATGATGATGACGATGACGACGATTGACCCGAACGATGTTACAACACCTGTTTATCACTCATCGTGCGCATATATCATTGTTTTCATTGCTTTCTATTGTATTGCCTCGGAATACCGTCCGACTACCTTCAGAAAGTAGGCTTATTCTTAGGTGAAGAAGGGCTTTGAACCCTGGTCACCACAGCACCAGGATCAACTGCGCACGGTTTCATTGTTGGAGAATGCATGTTCATGAGTCGAAGCGCTCGTCGTGGAAGCCATATACTTCGGTGTCTTTGCTCTTAGCTATTGTTGTCTCCTATTCTCGTGGCGCCCTTGTCGATCCTCAAGTTCGCGGTAAGCTCGTCTTCTTCTAGACCAACTAAGTTGACTGCCTTACTATTTCAGATTGATTATTGGTGGCCTTTACCACGAGATGCGTGAAATGATCATTGGAGTGCAGTGCGCCACACCTAAATTTGGTGTCTCTTTCGTTTTCATCTCCATGGCAACCACTGTCAACCATAGCCTCAATCCTGACGTCAAACCTTGAGCTATGTAGGCAACCACGGCCCTGTAAGGCCATTCTTGTTAATCAGGACAACAGATTTAGCCGTCGAATATGGCGTTCTCTCATGCCCGCCTTCGATTCCGTCCTCGAGGCAGATACAGTATGTTTTCCTGCCTTGTCGAGCTGAAGGCTGCCACTTCGTGAACTGGAAAATAAGGTGCGTTGTCTTTAATATCTTTGAAGGTCGCGGCCGTTACTATGCCTTGTCTCTCACGTCTATAAGAACGACCCCACAAAGGGACTTCCAACTTTAAACCAACCTTTACACGACCTTCGTAAGTTTGTTCTCTTCTGGGGCGCGCACAATCGCTGACCGTCTTTTCCAGACGCCACTCCTTGATTCTGTAAAATATCTTTCCTTTTCAAGATGCCGACCTCCTATCTTCACCCCATGAATAAGAGCAAGCTGGAGTTCGCCCTAACAAGGCGGGGATTAGGGTCCTCTTACGGCTATATCCCTATCATCCAAGAGCAAGGCGTCATCGACGTCGATATCCGTTTCAGAGACGGGCGCATGCATCCCTCATGGCAAGACGTCGTGGGTCATTTGGAAATGTGGCCGCACGCCGACCTGAACGTCGCCATCTGGAGATGGAATGACGACGGAAGGGACGCAGAGACTAGTCTACTGACCAACTCGCGTTTAGTACCGAACTACTGGGAGTATCTCGTCAACCTCTCAGGATACATGCACAAATGGCGGTCCCTCCGCGTCCATGCGACGTTGTTTAGTATGTTGGCGGAAGCTTGCATCAAGCAGCAGATCTTCCCACCCGCGCCAGTCAAGCTGCAAAGTCTTGCCATCCAGGACGTCGGGATCGTCAAGAACCAAGACCCCATTGCATTGTACCTCCGCCAGATTTCCGAACACGCCCCTTTGCTTCACGAATTCCACCTCAAAGATGAAGCTTCGTATCAACTTCCCCTCTCTCATACCCTCATGCACTTCCGATTCGGCCATATCCAGGATATCAGGATTGACTGCTCTGCTGGCGCCTTGGATATTTATACCGTCATGCGAAGCACGCCGCGCCTCCGGAAAGCTGTCTTCACCCAGGTCTCCATCCCTGCGGCTCGCGATCTCCCTCCCATAACTTGCAGCGCACTTGAGACGCTCAAAATCGTCGCCGAGCAACACGACTTCTGCGCTGGCCTCCACTACAACGTCGTATGGATGCTTTTAGGTTGTCTCACCACTCCGCGGCTCAGGAAGCTGCGGATCGGGTTCGAAACGAGGCGCCTGGTCAAGTGCTTCCATGATTTTCTAGCACGCTCGCGGCCCCCGCTGAACATCCTGGAGCTGATCAAAGTCGATTTAGCGCCGAAGGATTTCAAGCTAATTTTGCAGGCCTGTCCTTACGTCACCGAGCTCGCTTTGGTTTCTTTGGAGGACAAACTAACGTTTAGCAATGAATTGATCAAGGCCCTCGAGGAAACCGTCGGGATTCTCCCGGTACGGTCCGTTTTGCTCTGTCCGAACCTTCATACCATCTCGTTCAACGGATACGGCATCGAAAGTTTCACAAGGTTGAGGCGGATGCTACGCCATCGGATAGAGGAGAAGAGCCCTCTCCAAACCATACGACTTGTTTGCCCGATATCCAGAGGTTCCACACCCGACGAAAATTCGTCCGGACTGCATCCCGAAGAAATAGCGGAACTCAAGTACTTTATTACCACCCATCGGCTGGGGCTTGTTCTCATGGACGGAGATAAGTTTGAATATTCTTAATAGCTTTTCTTGGCTGTAACACTCACTCCTTCACGACGTGTACACGCACCGCACGAGCCACTTATTGTATGTATTTGTAGACACATCTCCACTGACCCTCACGGACAAGGTAACGGTATTTATGCATTGGATCTAGCTTTGGACTTTGTACTTTTTGACAGTGTTTGATAACTAGTGTAGCAGCTTGGGACAATCTGTATTGCATATATATAGCTGGCATGGACAAATTTGACAATGACTAGTACAGTTGCGCTTTGTATTCAGAACCATAATGGAAAGAAGAGATATTGTCTATATTATTGGTAGACGGCTTACAAGTAAAATAGACTGGTCAGAGCTTGGATAGACGCAGTTATATGTCAGGCAATGGCCGACAAAGGACGCGTATTGGATAGAGACCTATGGAGACCGTTCTGCGACTGGATCGGAAACCGCAAGACCGTAGTGTAAGAAGGGAGACTATGGCAGAGAAGTGAACCCGACAGCGTCGCCCGGTCGTTGTACGACAGTGCCATCTGCTATCAGGCTTGCAAAGTTTCCCTTGCAAAGTTCTTCCCGGAAGCTTGTGCTACAAACATCCAAATTTGAAGGTCACACATTTGTCTTTTCTATACACCGTGGGTGGCTAAACCAACATTCTGAGTACCTTTTCCTTCGCTGTGGCGAACGCTGGATAGATGCCTTTTTTAGACTAGATTGACGACAGCCACCTCCGAAGGTTATCCATCGTGCTTACGCACAAAGGGTCCGCTCGGGGCCCACGGCTTCGAAGAACTTGCGAGCCTCGCGTGATCTGCACTGATTCCTTTCAATACCAGTCTAGTGACATCTGCGCCGCACACACTTCAGCGTGCACCCATGATGAAGCCACATCACACGGGGTGGAAGACACTGGAAGGCAGGATCTGCCCAGTGCATAATTGTTCAAGACAGAAGTATCGGAAGCGCGTCTGTCGGACAGGCGACGGTATATAAAGAAGATCGGTGCGCGTGGCGGGGACTAACTTCAGCGCTGAACGTAACTATGTTCCCTTCAGCCGCCTGCCTTCTTTTTGTTTCTTTGATTGCTTCAGTGTTCGCTGACGAGCCTATCGTCACTCTCAGCTATGGGTCTTTCCAGGGTAAGACGATAAACGATGTCCTCGAATTCCTGGGAATACCTTTTGCTGTTCCTCCGTGAGTTTTTCCTTCCATCTCGTCGATGGGCTTCCTCACTGATGTCTTCTCAAGGGTTGGCAAGCTGAGGTTTGCCCCGCCGCAGAATCCTTCGAAGATTAAGGGAGTTCAACAGGCCACTGCTTACGGTCCATTATGCCCATATCTTCCTCCGGAGGGCAATGCACCTGGCGGTGGAGGAACCCCCTCACCAATGTCCGAAGATTGTGCGGCGCGTGTTTCCCTACATCTCATAGTCCCTAATCCAAATTTCCAGGTCTTCATATCAATGTGGTTAGACCCGCCAGCATTCCCTATGGCAAGAAACTGCCTGTGGTCTTCGTGAGTCCCCTTCGTCTGCCACGGCCCTCCCGCCAGGCTGATCTTGCTCAATTTATCTCAGTGGATATACGGAGGCAAGTCTATCCTCCTGCGCCATCAAACATCGTATTCACCGTCTCGTAGGTGCTTTCCAGGTGGGCGACACCTCCCAATATCCCCTCGGCTCCAACATCGTCCGTCGTTCGCTCGCCCTCAACGAGCCCGTGATTTTCGTCTCTGCGAATTATCGGATTAATGGTGCGTTCTCTTGCCTTCGTGGCCGAGATCAATATCGTTGACGTGAATGGGTTCTGCTGTTGTAGCCTTCGGATTCCTTGGTGGGCAAGAGGTTAAGGATGCCAAGATTGCCAATGCTGGTTTGCGCGATCGTGAGTAACAAGCGCCGTACGCATCAGAATAGGTCCTGATCGTTTTCGCAGAGCGCTTCGCTCTGGAGTGGGTCCAGAAATACATTGGCTCGTTCGGTGGCGATCGCAAGAAAGTGACGCTGTAAGTACAGGGCACGTCCTTCTTTCCCCCATCCAACTGAATTGGCTAGCTGGGGAGAATCCGCTGGCGCTATTTCCGTTGGTCTGCAATATCTGTTGGACGATGGCAATGGTTATCACCTCTTCCGCGGTGGCTTCATGGTACGCCTTTTTCGTCAAGTCCGGCGCCCTCTTGACACTCACGCTCTGATGCATAACAGCAATCAGGCGTGCCTATTGTTCTCCCTGATATTTCGCGCCACCAGAGGTTCTTCGACCAGCTGGTCAGGGAGACTAACTGCACGGAGTCCACCGACAAGATTACCTGCTTGCGCGCAGCCTCTTTCGACGATCTCCAGGCCGCTATTGGAACCCTGCCTGGCCTTTTCTCTTTCCAGAGTCTTGAGTTGAACTTCCAGCCAAACGTCGACGGTGATTTGATCAAACGCGATCCCCTCACTTCAATTATCCAAGGACAATATGCCAAGGTGCGTTCTCTACGTGATAATTCTGAAGAAAGCTGTTGTTCACGTCTATCCTAGCTTCCTTTTGTTACTGGAAACTGCGAAGATGAGGGAACGCGAGTCTGCTCATCCCTACCTCAGCATCTCCATTGAGTAATTTGTATTCCAGGCTGTTCTCGCTTTCTACCCTGAACCTCACGTACGCGTCTCCTATTCGCCATCTATCCAAGCTCACGCCCAATATTTTTCGCATTTCAGGACGAGTGATCAATACATCGACTTCATCCATTCGCGGTAAGATAGATTAACCGGACGGCTGAGCAGGTGTGCTCATTTCTTGGACAACCAGCTAGTTCGAGAGGGCCACTGATGCCCAAATCGCCGCTCTCGCGAACGCCTACCCTGATGATGTCACCCAGGTAAGCGCTTCGAATTACCAGCGCTTGATAGAAATCTGTATTCTGAGGCCACTTGTGACGTGAACAGGGCTCTCCTTTCAACACTGGCACCGCGAATGCTCTTACGTTCGTTCTGTCGTTCCTTGCACAAACTCTGATCTCATCTAATAAATTCACTGCAGTCCCCAGTTCAAGCGCTTCGCAGCCATCCAAGGAGACATCGCCTTCCAAGCCCCACGTCGCTTCTTCTCCAAGTTCGCCGCTAGGACTCAGCCCGCTTGGGAGTTTCGTGCGTCTTTTCTCTTGATCTACCCTGACATGACCTTGGGCGCTTATTTCTTGACAACGCGAGGGCAGGCTTCATGGCTCGTGCCAATCCTCCTCTCGGTTTCTTCCACGGCTCGGACGTAGGTGAATTCTTCGGCGCCGTCCAGAGCACGAAATTCATCGGACTTGACGCTCTCAGTGCGTACCTCTCCCTTCCTCCCGCTTAGGTGGCTGACTTGTGATTCCTACACTATAGTTCACTTCGTCAACTATTTGAACCCCAACGCGCCGGCCAATTCAATCAGCGCTACGCGTAACTTCACCTGGCCGCGTTGGACACCTTGGACACCCACCCAGTCCCTCTTCACCATCATTGATGCTGAACCAGGCTTCATTCTCACTGAGGACACCTACCGCAAGGAGGCGATGGAGCTGTTGAATGAGCTCACGATCAACGAGATTGGCAATGGAATTTAAGTGACACCGGGACCGTTGACATTAGTTATATCCTGATCGAACACTTGCCCTCCCCCCGCGTTCACGTTTCTCTAACTCGACTATCTCTAGCTTTGATTAGGTACAACTTCTCCGTCCTTTGTCTCAACTAATACGCTCTTTCGTATCTGTTATAAATATCACTAATTATGCATTGTGTCTAAACTATGGGCGATATAGTATGCAAAAATTAAAATTGAACTGTAAGTCGGCATTTGACCTAAACTCTGCGTTGGTAGGACATTACAGCGCGTGGACCTAATTTCAATTGATCGATCAATTGGTACTTGCGTAATGCCACGCCCGTAGTATCGATGAAGACTCCCACTAGCTCCCAGACTACCACACCCAGTGTCTTTCTGTTCACGCAAACGACTGTTTGCCTCGAAGCCGAGAGGGTTCCATGAGTGCTGTCCGTTCAGGAACGTCATAACGGGGATCACTGTCAAGCAGCCTTTGTACTGACCTTCCATTCCTTATGGAAGACTTCAACATTAGCCCAATGCCATGCACTGTATATTTCTGTCGAACCGGTGCTCGGTCCATAGCCCAATCCGACGACCATACTTAGGCATTTGTGATTTGAGAAATTCTATGTGCGAACTCACCAGAAACCCTCTTAGCAGATCAAAGTTTACTTCGAAGTTGTGACTGGCCGAATTGGACTGGCAATATGATCCCCATAGAATACGTTAGGTCTTCTTACATAAATCGTGTCCACACTCATGTTCATGGCTTTTCGTGGGATTGACACAATGTCATCTACTGTCCAGGCTGCACGTACGTCAATTCTCTAGCTTTGTCGTCGTCCTGCCTGAAGTCCCTTAAACTTCCGGGGCGGGGGGGAGTTCGTCGTGTTTAGATAACCGCGGGGGGAAGGGTCGGATCCTATTGGACATGATTAGAAAACAAGTATACGGTGCTTTTGAAGACGCATTTTTGCTACCGGCCCACCGGGCCTGCTGTTTTTGATAAGGGATCGTGGGCCTGTTATTAACACTGTTAATTATTAATGAAATTACACTTGTAACCTAATATCTCATCCCGTAATTGCTCCACAAGCGCCCAGATTTCTGAGGTTCATGACAACTAACCTCATAATGATTATGAGATTAGCTGGAAGGAGGGGTTCAAGCAATATGGGACTTCGTAAATACATTTCCTCTGATCATGTTCGCTCCGTTGAACTGACAACCTCCTGCCATATATAAATTTATGGGGTTCCGAGCTGACCAACAGCGACAAATCGATGGTATGGCCTTCATATGTTCGCTCCGATGAGAAGTTTTGTAACTAGTGTCTGGTCTCCGTGCTTCGTGACCTGGTATGACAGGCACATGGAAGGACAGGCCGCCCCAATATTAGATCTGAAAAATTATACACCAGGTAAGGTTGTAAACAGTTCAGCCGGTGTATCGGGGTTCGACGCCTTTTCGTTGAAGGGACCTCCGCAGACAGGGACGCATCACGCAATGCTTACATCGGGTTATTGAAGTCCTGTTAGCCTTTCGCCTTCGGTGTGTCATGTGGTAACTTGTTTTGACGTCCCGATGCGAGCTACAGAAACAGAAAGGACGAAAATGTTAATCGATATTTCCATCGAATCCTTTCTACCAAAGTTCGTGAGGGCCCCGGGGCTTCATTAAAAATATTGCGTTCATGTCTTCCACAAACACAGCGGGGTTGCATCTAACGATAGTCGCAAAGGATGACTGCCTTTTACCCTAATAGAAGTAGCGGTTCCAAATCATGGGAGTGAGGCCTCAAGGTCGAGCTTCTGACGTAAAGCTTGTGGTGTTCACAGCCGTCCATATATATCACCCAATAGCATAAATTTGGACATACCGTCCACCCTTGCTATGCAAGTTTACCGGTCGCTCAAGGGCCCCGAGTATTCATGATCCCCTTTTACAGGCGTTGTTCTTGAGTACGCCACAGAAGCCAAGTCCAAGATAGGATTAGTCCTCAAAGTAGAGTTTGACCCATTTGGAAGTTGGAACAGAGCTTCCATAAATCCTGTTCTTCTATACGATTCGGGGACTGGGCCCCGCTAAGGAACCGTTTCAAGTTTGGATAGAATCTTGAGCCTGAGTACATATCCGAGTCAACGCTAATGGCTATAAAAGCACTAGAGATCGTCTGGTGGTACTCAGTCTTAGCTTCACCCTCTGACCACATCCCTCCTGCATACGAGCCCTGGGCCTCGAAGGTGCTGTCGCCCATTCCTTCATTGTAAATTCTCTTGCTCACCCGATCGCCCCTGGCTTCTCGTAATATTAGTACCATCATGGTCGTCTACGCATATGTCGAGACTTTCTACGACGTCAATCCTCCTCCTCAAGGTTGGCAAGGAGGCGCATATACTCCTTTCAACAGACGTCCAAACCATACTCAGCTCGCTCAATGGGCGGGTGGTGCCCTTCAATGGTCGCGAACGAATTCACAGCAAGCACTTGCAAATGAGCGGCCCCCGCGCGCCTATGATCACCGCAGATGGAGGCAGGCGAACCCAGTGATACGAGATACGATACCTCCCAACACGCCTAGATACGCGCCTAGGGCTGAGGCGTTCTCTGAAATTCTCGAAGCGTCGGAAGAAGGGGAGGAGGATCTGGTAGTCATTGATAACGAAGGCGAGGAAGTTTAGCACCGAAAATTGATATGGTAAGCATTACCACTACGATTAGTGCTGGATTGAAAGGACCTGTTCACAGCTTTATTTGGTAGTCTTTTGCCGCGTTACTCCGCTATTGCAAATGTATTGGCACTGATTTCGGGTCTGTGGAAGTCCAATATTCACTTTAAAGCATATCCTCGCGATGAGAACCCACCCACCCGACGAGGGGGGAACCCTCATCACCTTGCTGGACACCCGAGAGCAACACAAGTTATGAGCCGCGAGACAAACGGCTGTACAAAAAAGTTGCTTTGGGTGCTATTCTGGCCAGAAATCGTCCATGATGTCGTCCTCAACCTCCATCCAAGTTGCTTGGCAGCAATTGTTGATGGCCAGTATGCAGTCTACGTGCATGTAGGTTCTTCCGATTCACAAGGTCGGGGGGTTGAAATAGGCAAAGCGTGACAAGTTGCTAGAGTCATCGAGGGGAAGCCAGTTGAGCTTGAAGAGGTCAATTGAGGGGGGTTTTCGCGCTGTTGTTGATCTGACAAATGTGAGACTCTTGCGAGGCTTCTCGAGTTCTCGAGGATGTAATCGCGCAAACACCGCGCCAGGTTGTTTATGTAAAGAGGGTGTCGTTGAACATTCAGATTCAGATTTTCAAGGAGACAGCTTGCATGGTGCCATATCGTCCTGCTACTTCGGTTTGACTTGGTCAGTCTACAATAAGGACTTAGGGACGCAACACACCTTCCTCGGTCTCCATTTTCGTACAGAGAGCGGGTAGAGCTACGATGAGTCCCCGCCGCGCTGTAGGGTGGAAAGAGCTGACGTACAGTCTTACCGGCGGTCTACAGAATGGTAGTCCTATAGACACTCAACGGCATCTTTTTGGGCGAATAAAAACTTACCAATGTTGTGATCTAAGTCTCCTGGATCGCGCACTCCCAGATCTCCCAAGTATAACCGAAATCCACCAACGAAGAGCGGCATTGGCAACAGTGGTATGGTAAAGCTTTGCGAACGGCGCCGGCACACTTTGGAATGGGACTTCGCAAATGCCGCTTTCGGCCCATCAGGCATCTTGAAAGACGAGGTTGAGACAAGGTCGTAGAGCTCTTCACCTCAGTGATCAATCCTCTTCCTACGCCTGGTAGAGCTGGAGTGCATGATAGGTTGAAATGGGCACGCCGGGTCGGGCAATAGGGCGATGACTTACTCACATGTTGATTGGGCTGTCCATACCACCCATTGTGCTCAAGAGGGACTAAGCGGCTAGGAGGAGGCGGGCGGAGATACCACAACGGGTGAAACTCAAGATATTCACTCGAAATTTCACTAAGTCCCGTGTGGCAAGTCCCTTAAAACCCGATCCGTCGCTCCCGTTTTAGTCTCGAATCCAGCCGTCTCGGTGAAGCAAATTTTTGAGGGAGGGAGTCCGTCCCTCACAAAAAAAATTGCGCGCCTGTAGGCTGGCTTCGAGTCTACTCCGGTCTTTGAGGATCACTCTTTCGGTTGACCCAACCCGAAAAGACATTGCATGTGTATATTATTATGTAGGAAATAGCGTTGAATATTTCTTGATTGTAGCTACTAGTGGGAATGGATTGTGGGCGAAGGCACGCAGTGCCTTTCGACCGGGGGTGAGGTCTTCATTTATCCCTGGTCCGAGACGAGATCGCGACGGGCGGGTGGGAACCAAGTGAGTCGATGAAGATGAAGGACTTTACTTGCGAGGTTTCCTGAAGACTTCATCACCGATCCTGCTTTATTTCTAGGGAGCGGAGGGCGGGTGAAATTTGAGGAATTTGTCCGTTGGACTTTCCAGAACTTCGATGGATGAGTGGTGGCACGAGAGAGAAAAAGGCACGTGCCACCTCATCCGTTCGCTCAAAGACTATGTTCTACCGCTTCGCTTATTCTTCGCTTCACTTCTAGAACCGCAATTTCTTGAACAAGCATAGCGGAGTTTGAAAAGAAACGGCTGGTCACATCTTTCGGTACCATTAGTGCCGGTGCCGTGCAACTGACTGTCCTTTCCCCTCGACATGAAAGTGCAGTCACTCAAATATGATGCAACAATGGCGACGATGGCACAAAAATCTATAGCACATAGAGATATAAATTACAGATATACAAGATTTGCGATGTCCGAAGTTTTTAACTTCAGAGAGAATGCATCACTGGTCGTGCGTCGTTTGAGGCTGAATTGACGCCCTTCCAGACCTCTCCAGATTGCCGTCTTTCAGCTCATAAGCAGGCAAATATCGTGACACCGGGTTTCCGTTGCATTTCGTTTTCGTGTCAACGATTATGCTCTTTCGCGCGTGCCCAGTGACAGAATCAGGTGCAACACCGTTTGGCTTCGTGTGCGTTTTCGAAATGTAGGACGAGAGCACACCCGTTGGCGACATAGGGTCGCCTTCTGGGGACTCAGGTTCAGAATGTGTGTTGGCCATTACATGCGCAAGGACGGCTGAGGGAGTGATGACGGAGGACGCGGTTAGTGGGGTTTGGATTTCGGTTGATGGTGAAGGCGGCGAGCACATTAGGAGGGCCGGGTTAGGGAAGGTGTTGAAAGTTGATCCAAGAGAAGTGTATCTTCCAAAAATAAAAACGAGTAAGTGGCGCGAGTTGCTTGGACACCAAGAAACGCACCCTTCGTCATATAAACGACAGTACGGCACACTCAGCCTTCTCAAGAACGACCATACATCCCCATACGACCAGTTGATAATCGGGTTGACGCGTTCGAAGGCTGGCCAACCATTATCGGTCATGTTTCGGTGCGATAGTTTTGCTGTGGAACCGGTTGAGAAAAAATAGAAGACGTGTAAGAATCCGGAATGCTTACCGCCATGTGGGTCGGTCCGGCGCGTTCCTATCAATATGGCTGTGATATGTGGGAAGTGGTCCTTGTATGTCTGCAGTGCTTGTCGCATACCCTCTCCGCCCTTAGCTTTGCCGACTGGCGCTGGGGCGCTGACGTAGTCCTTTCCGTTCTGGCGGGGTATAGGTGTTGATACGCTCTCCACCTGGGGCGCCGAGGGTCGACATGAGAATAAGTCCAAGTTATATGACTCCATCGCTTGGTCGATGAAATGTTCCAGCTCTGCGAACGGCGAAGGTACAGGAATGTAGATTGCGTGGATGGGTTTCATGGACTCGGATGGTTGTAGTCTGCGTGCGAGGGCCCCAGCGTACAGGTGCAGTAGGACAGTGCCTATTTTTGAGATAGGAGATTGAGCAAAAACCTCATAACAAGGCAATCGACGTACTCACAGTCCTTCCCTCCGTTAAAACTGAGCGAAACGTTGTCTGGTCTTCGCGAAGAGTATCACATAACAGCTCAAACATAGTTTTGTGGTAGAGGACCCACCCATGGGTGTCCAAACAGCAGTCTATGACCTCTAGCGCCTCTTTCACCAACGGTGTCAATGAATCTGATGTTCCAGCGTCCGCAAGGTTGTAGACCTGGTCGGCAATCCTCCTGCAGTCCATTGTCCTCTAACCAGATTCTATGGCAGTATGCGGTCGCTCTGTGCTGTCCTACGAGCTGGCAACCGAAGACGATAGTAGATCAGAGCAAGTCAGAGAATGCTCCGTTGGTGCTCCCCGACGGTGGGTAATCATGAACAAATCACGTGTCGTGACGTAAATAATCTAATCAGATTTCCAAATTTGGACTGGATCACAAATTCAACGGGACAGGCGTTCATACGCGACTTTATTCACGAACCACCATCATCTCGCCTTTTCATTTTGGTTTATCGAGGTAAAATGGCTGTACCATGCCATATCTCACAATACTCACGAATGTCTATTTGGAAGCATGTCCGTCATCCTTGTAACTGGAGGATCAGGTCTCGTCGGAAAAGCCATCGAGCATGTTATCAACACCGAGTCCGAAGGCTCGAGGTTCGGAAAGAGGGCTGGAGAGACATGGATATTCGCTAGGTCCTCTGAAGGGGACTTGAGGTGTGTGCTCTCGAAGCTAGTCGAAGGCATCGTTCGTCACTGATCATGACCCAGAGACCCCGAACAGACGCGTAAATTGTACGAGAAGTACAAGCCTACTCATGTTATCCATCTCGCAGCACTAGGTAAGTTACCTTGACGCGCACCGTAAACTTTATTTTCCATTGATGTCATTCTTACAGTCGGCGGTCTCTTCAAGAACATGAAGTATAAGGTACACACTAATTATCTCGCCTCGCCTTTATCGATTAAGAGTAATGCATTTGTTGTAGTTGACCTTCCTCCGGGACAACATCCTCATTAACGACAACGTCCTACATGCATCATACGAACACAAAACCCAAAAAGTGATCTCCTGTCTCTCTACATGTGTCTTCCCCGACAAAGTCGAATATCCGTTGGACGAGACGAAGATCCATAGTGGGCCTCCTCATGAGAGTAACTTTGGGTATGCGCACGCAAAACGGATGGTGGATGTTCAGAACCAGTATGTCCCGATTCATCTGCTCTCAAATAGATAACATCGCTGATATGGGTGGAATGACTTCAGTGCATACAAGGAGGAGTTTGGGTGTAACTTCACTTCCGCCATCCCTACGAACGTGTTTGGGCCGCACGATAACTTGTCAGTCTCCATTACCCCCTCTTTTCATCCTTAATGACCTAAAACTTCTCGACACTGGCAGCGATCTTGAAGATTCGCATGTCATTCCCGGCTTGATTCACAAATGCTATCTCGCGAAGAGTCAGTTGTTAGTCAAATCGACTTAATACGAATGCTCAATAAGATTTCAGAGAACGGCACACCGTTTGTCGTCTCCGGAACCGGGAAACCCCTCCGACAATTCATCTTCTCTTACGATCTCGCCAAGCTCTTCATCTGGATGTTGCGAGAGTACGACGACGTGGAGCCCGTCATCCTGTCTGGTAATGCCTTTCAATTTGATTTCATCTAAAAACACGTCTAACGCTTTTCATGTCAGTCGGCGAAGACGAGGAAGTCAGCATCAAGGAGGTTGCAGACGCCATTGTCAAGGCCGTCGGCTTCCAGGGTGATTACAGCGTAAGTCTGCGCCTTGATCCCTCCCTCGATACACCTGCACTTTCTTTGCCCATCTTTCCCCGATCTCATAAATCACCCATAGTTCGACACCACCCGTGCAGACGGCCAATTCCGCAAACCCGCGTCGAACAAGAAGCTACTCTCCTTGACAGGCGGATTCCAGTTCACGCCGTTCGACCAAGGTTCGTCTTCTTCTCTCCACGTTCACTCGTTTCCTTGTTGAAGCCGAGATACTTGGTCAGCGCTCGACCTTACTGTCAAGTGGTTCCTCGAAAACTACAGCAACGCCCGCATCGGCAATGTCAAAGCGTAGAGGGACGACTCCTCGAGCATTCTCGCTGGCATATTTTTTGTTTGTTTTTGCACAATGCATAGATTCCGTTTGTTATCGGATGGATGAATGAAGGTGGTCTGCTCCTACTTATCGGTGCCTGCACCACGCTTTTGCCCGATAATCAGGTTTTCGGGTCTCGCGGAGTTCGTATGCCGCTCTTCTGACCTCGTTTTATCCTCGTGTTGGGGTAGAAGGAGCACCCTGATGGTCAGCGTATTGTTCGCATTTTTAACCTCATACACAGGACGAAAGTTTGAATGGAATGGAATTAGTAAATGTGAAACCGAAGAAAAGAAAAGATGATGAAGGTCCGGGTCGTCCAATGAATCCTGAGAGTGTATATGGAAGATTGCTACATGGCTGGAAGGAGGGAGGACAGAGCGTTTTGTATAGAAATCGGCAACGATTTTGTTAATCAACCATATCCTGAGGTGCGTCCGAAGGCGTCTAGTTCTGATCCTCAACGAGGCTGGCAGCAGCTTTAAGGTCTGCTGCAACCATCTCTTTAACGAGCGAGTCGAAGTCGACGCGACGCTTCCAGCCGAGGAGGCGTTCTGCCTTGGCAGGGTTGCCCAATAGGAGGCTTGAGAGTTCCATCGTCAGCCGGATCAAAGGAGATAAGAAATCAAGATGCACGTACTCGACTTCAGCAGGACGGAAGTATCGAGGGTCGACTTTGACGACGGCCTTGCCGGTCTGGACGTCGACGGCTTGTTCGTCGACACCGCTGCCCTCCCACCTAAGTTGAATGTTGACGGCAGCGAACGCCTTGTCAACGAACTCGCGGACAGGGTGCGTCTCTCCAGTGGCGAGGACAAAGTCCTCGGGAGTCGGCTGTTGGAGCATCTTCCACATGCCCTCAACATAATCGCGGGCTAGGACGATCCAAGTCATTCGTAGGGAAAAACAGGAGGCAAGCAAACTCACCATGGCCCCAATCACGACGAGCGTCAATATTTCCGAGGTACAGACACGACTGCTTGCCGAGCGAGATATCCGCAGCCGCACGCGAGATTTTGCGTGTCACGAACGTGCGGCCCCGTCGCGGGCTCTCGTGGTTGAACAGAATGCCGTTGCACGCGAACATGCCGTACGACTCGCGGTAGTTGACCACGATCCAGTACGCATAGAGCTTAGCGCAGCCGTACGGCGAGCGGGGGTAGAAGGGCGTCGTCTCGCTCTGGGGCGTCTCGACGACCTTGCCGTAGAGCTCAGATGTGGACGCCTGGTAGAACTTGACGTGCTTCTCGAGGCCACAGGTCCGGATCGCGTCGAGCAGGCGGAGGGTACCGAGGCCGTCGACGTCGCCTGTGTACTCGGCCATCTCGAACGAGACCTTGACGTGCGATTGCGCGCCGAGGTTGTACACTTCGGTAGGTTGAACCTGGGCGAGGATGTACACGAGATTGGTGCTGTCGCTGAGATCGCCGTAGTGCAGCTTGAATTTGTTGGGCCCTGGAGAACGATCGCATCGCATCGATCATCATAGACAGCAAAAGAGAGACACGCACGCTCATGCTGATCCTCATACAGATGGTGCAGGCGTCCAGTATTGAAGCTGGACGAGCGACGTATGATACCATGCACCTGGTAGCCTTTCTCCAACAGCAGTTCCGTCCTGCGACCTGTTTTAGCGTTGCAACCTTTGCTGGCCACGCGACTCACAGATAGGAACCATCCTGGCCAGTAATGCCTGCAACATTCGAGTTAATGCACCATCCACACGATCGCAAGGAACATATACCTGAAATAAGCGCTACTTTGCGCTTTTGGTACTCCTCTACGGAGGGAAGGTTGAGCTGGGCAAAGGACGGGGCGATATCAGACATGGTGGCAGTGGAGGATCAAGATGTTCGTAGAAAATGAGGCGATGTCAACTTTTGATCTCAGACACTTTCGCATTTTTGCCGATCTTTATTACGTCCAGCGGCGATGGAAAACCGTACCCGTTCTAACTTCTAAATACTCTACGTGCATACGTGCATAGACGTCTGGTAGGTAGGCAAGCACGATGCATAGTGCCTGAAGGAAAGTTTCTCTGAAGTCTCTAAAAATATCTCCTACATCATGCGTTCAAGCGCAGCGAGGATAACCCATTCCATTACTCGCACCCAATAAATAAATTACAGCTTGCAAATAGTACTCTATAACTAAGGCGGGACCTCGTCTATCAACACTTACTCACATTCTAACCAATGTTTCGATAAATTACGACATGCGGGACTTGCAGCACGTTACGGTCATCGAGTTCCATTGATAGCGACAGGGCATTAAGCGGGTTCATGGTCGTGGTGGAAGCGACGGGATTACTTCGGGTGCTCGCCCTTCTCCATGTCGTCCATCTTGACGCGCTCGTACAAGCCATGGCGTGTCGAGGTCGTGTCCTTGTCTTTTGAAGCGGGCTGCGACTCTCGATGCTTGACCCAAGTGTAGAGGATCGACCCGAAGAGGATGGTGGCGATAGACGACGCTCGGCCACTAAGCGCCGTGTCAAACACGTCAGTCTCTTAATGTGGAGAGAAATAAAAATACGCACGTCGTGATGATATCATGGAAGAGCCACATCCCGAGGAGAGACGCAGCAACACCGCGCACCGCAGACGATACCATGTGCGTAATCGGTGAAGTGACCTTGATGGACAGCAAGCTTGCAATGCTCATCATGAAGCCCAGGATACCCTATCGCAAATTAGAAATGTTGGCATACTAACGGGGATGACTTACCGTGATCATTGAACCCCAGAGGAACGTCCTCAACGGGGACATGGTGCCTGCTTTCACCAGGAGCTCGTCGATGCCAAACAGGAGCTTCAACACATCCGGGCCTTCACCTGCGAGGATGAGCAGGGGAAGGATGACAGCGGCGCTCAGGAGGTTCGTGTACCAGGACAGCGACAGAGCACTGCCACCTACGACCTGTAGGCTCTGCTTGATGACGACAGAGTGGACAGCGGTAATGGCGGAGGAGGCGACACCGAAGAAGACACCAACAAGCGAGATGGGTGTGCCGTCGAGGAAGACGCCGATGAAGAAACCCATGGTGACGACGGCGCAGCAAAGGAGGATACGCAGGGAAGGGCGTGCATGCAGGAAGATGAACGATGTGCAGACGGTGAACGGAAGCACAAGCCCGCGGGCAACCTGGTAGAACGAGGCATCGACGTATTTAAGAGTGTAGTTGCTGAAGCTGGAGGGGTGTTAATGCTCGGCGGGTTGCTTTCAGAGACGAAGTTGGCGCACCTTAGACCAAAGACGTTCAAGCCAACCATAGGAATGAGACCCTTGCATGTCGCCAGGTCGAATGTCAGCCTGTCTGGCAGCAGGCGCATCGCGTCGGAAATTATGAAGAGGCCCGCCGCAATGGCAAGCTGTGCCCATAGAAAGAATAGAGGTGTTGTGGTCGTATTCAGAACCCATTTGTTACTTTGAGAATGGTAAGCACGGAGAAGGGATGCTTTGCTCGACGACATACGCCATAACCATCTACAGCAGAACTTTATGAGTAAAGCTTGGACAGAGATAACGGACTCAATACTCACCGACAACGCTGCAACGAGGTAGAAGACAACGACGCCCGTCTACACGAGGAGTTTTCAGCCAGCATTCAAAATATTAGGGCATCGAGGAGGCATACGACTAGCAGCTTCGACGCTGGCTTCGCCGGTGGATTTTGGGGTGCCATTTTCTAGGGAAAAGGAGAGACGACCGCCGTTCTGAGTAACCACCTTATACGAAGAAATAAGTGGAGGTGGAGAAGAGGAACCAAGAAGTGGGCGACAGCGAACATTTCGTAAAGAGAAATTCCGTGGGAAAATCCATAATTCAGGGTCAATCTCGCTATCTCTTCTTATCATCATCGAATGGCTTTTCACCCCAACATAATCACTAATCTAAGTCCTGTCAATCCGCTTTCTCTTTGACTCCCACAAATTGCTAGCCATTTCAAATTGGAATTGACTCGCACTGAAGATGCATTACTGTCTTCAAGTTCCCGAATTGGTTTCCAACATCTTCCAATACTGTCGCGCCAACGACGAGGCTGTCTATCGTAGATCTCCGCGATTAAAATCTCTCCCTGCACTTGCCCAGACATGCCAATTTTTTCTGGCTCCTGCCCTTGATGCGCATTGGCACACAATTCCATCCCTCGAGCCACTATTGAATCTACTGCCTCAAGATGTAGTCGAACTGCGTACAGGACGCTATAGTTCAAAGCCCCTTCTTGTGAGTCTTCATTTGTCCAATTTTGCACAAAATACTGACTTCTCTGGACGTTAGTATGTCAAGCCCTCTATTCAAAGGCGCGACTTTTCGCGTTGGATGTACTATTCTCCGCGGGTCAAGGCTATCGACACCAGTTATTATGCACTACCTTTCTCAATACTTGAAATTGACAATAGTGTTTACGACGTTCTGCTATCCGTTAGCGACAGCGGCGACCCTCTTCTACCCAACATCCAGGATATTACTACGGGAATTCGCTTTATCCACACGAGCCTGACCCTGCTCAACCTTCTCTTTAACCAACATGTTCGACGTATAATGGTAATCGACAGTTCGGATGATGAGGCCGATTTCGACGATGAACTACCCTGGGCAGAACTAGCAGCCATTATTAAACATAGAAATGTTGGAGAAGGTGTCATCGACGTCACTATCAACCTTCGCTTCTTTGCTGAAAACACGAGTATCCATTCGCCGCGACCACTTACCCAGCAGATACTCAACTACTCCAGGCTCAGAAAGTTAGACCTCCGGTCGTTCTGGCTTCCCGACGCCGCCATGGTAGCGTAGATTGGTCTCCTTCCGCTCGAGGAGCTTCAAATCAACCTGGAGCGCTTCAGCGACCTCCCATCTTTGCCACCTCCGGATGACCGCCGCCAAGGATACTTCCACGGTTTGAAGCATGCAACCACCTTCGTGAGGAGCCCAGATGCCCTCTTGGACCTCATCGAACAATGGCATGCGACGAAGCTACAAAGCTTGACCATCGACCGCCCTCATCGCTCTTTCGTCTGGAATCTCGAGGACATCTTCAAGTTCCTGGCTGAACACCTGTCATCCGCAACCTTGCAGTCGCTTGTTTTCCGCACTGTGCCGCCCAACACTCTCAATGTTCCATACAACCAAAATACTTCGGATATCTCCTCCAAGACACTTTCGCTCTTATTCCCGTTAAAGAATCTGGTGGAGTTGAACATCAACGTTGGAGGGCGAGTCACTTTGAAGGACACCGACCTTGTCGCCATCGCATCAGCCTGGCCACTGCTGGAGAACTTCGGACTATACGAGAGGGTGTTTAGCGTTTCATCTGATATCTCACCTCGTGGAGTTCTCTCTTTCGTTGCGGCGCTTCCACGTTTACGCGATCTCACACTCCGGTTCAACGCCCTTTCCCACTCTCTATCTATCGAAGGCATTCACACCCTTCGACACTTGCTATGGTTGAACGTATGCACGAGCGATGCAGATAACCCCGATATGATTACCCAATTCATCCGACAGGCGTTTCCTTCGCTGAAGGGGATCGAGTTTGGGTGGGACTACATTGATGGCGACCCCATTGGCGCCACAGGAAACTATTATGCGAGTCCACAAGAGGCCCGTAGAGGGAAGGAGTCTCATGAATGTTGGAAACAAGTTCTAGTTGCTTTAGAACCTTTCGAGGGAATTTTGCTGTTATGAACCTTCGTGTGTTCCCTGCATTATTTTCTTTCGATGCAAAAAGTACTTACGTTCTATTTACAGAGTCCAACGAGCACGAGTGCGATGGGAAACGTGAAAGATGGAGTGTAAATGCCGGACGTTGCAAACTTGTCTATCTGTAATCTATGTCTAATTTTTTTTTGGTTTTTGTTCCATTTATGTTCATCTCTGCAGATCTTTTGTTTTCTCTGCACCAATCTCTCCGAGATAAAGGTGCTTCACCTTCGCGTCACTTTTCCGGTGACAATTGATTCCCACAGGCCCTTATGTCCTGATCCAGCACTTTACAGGTTTTTTGTCTCTAACTTCCGAAAACTCGGACGAAGGTCAGTTCCTGCTCGGCTAGCGCGTGACGTCAACCTCTTCAAGATAAGATAAGTCTGCTTTATCAGCAAGTTTTCTGCGATAAACATATGGCACCATCTTATCTTATCTTCCTCCTTCATCGACATCTTCAACGCCGACGTCGATCCACCTAGGTCTTTCCTGTCCTATTATCAGCTACGGTATGCGAAGTGGCGCCTTCATATTTCCAGCTCCTTCAGCTAAATGCGCGTAGGCTCTGGCACTCCAGTGACAGGGCGAGATGTCGCAATCATGGGTCCGTTTTTGGTATGCGGATTCCCCCGTTAGGAAACGACAGGAGCTTACCTCGGCACAGAGTTCAAGAATGATCGCAGGATGAATGGCACTTCAGTGTTTGGTACCAGGCTGCTCGAATGGCTTCTTTTTGTCTCTTATGGATGCTCACTATGCTCAGTCGCCTATATCCAACAACATAGATTCATTTCGTTGATGTAGAAGTTTATAAATGGTAGAGTCACGTAAGGGAGCGTCAGGTTGAACGTGTTTGTCAAGAATAAGCGGAAGCTAGGACCATTCCACCTCCCTCACAAACCGTCTGGACGCTCGAATATTGAAGCTTGACATTGACGTATATGGGTTGCCGACTTTACAAGTTGAGATTGACCGGGATGCAGCCGAGGGCGACGAGGCCGTCTGCGAAGGTTTGGTCAGGATTGGGGAGACAGGAGAATACAATCGAAGCTAGGAGTATACTGCTCACTGTACGAATTGTTGGAGCAGCAGAAGGGCTGCGAAGTGCTAACGAAAGGCAGCCACATTAGTTGGAATCCGTCAATAGGCAGGGATGAATCTTACCAAGAGCCTCCTCCAACACCGATGACGCTGATGGGGGTACACTTGATACCGACGAGAAGGTCGAGGTCCTCAAGGACAACGCCCACGGCTGCGAGGAGCCCTACGATGGCCGAGTTCTTGGCAGTTCCGGTGCTTTCGCAGCACTGGAGATCCGGAGGGTTGCACTGGCTGGCAGGGGGGTTAGGGGGGTCTGTGGCAGCAGCAAGGGCGGCGGCGATTGCCAGGGTACCTTTAAATACGTTTTGAAAATGACGTCCGTGTTGTGTTTTTCTCCTGTTGTGAGACGAACTGTGGAGTCAAGGAAGTCATGCAGGAGGAATTCGAGAGAGATAATACCACCGTACGCGTCGCGAGGCATCGCGAAGTCGAGCACCTCTGTGTAGTGGAGTGCGAATGGATAGACGAGATAACAAGTAGACGGATAAACTGGTCAACGGACCCTGGGGAGTCGGTGATCGTGAGCCTTTGTCAAGGCTCTTGGAAAGACGGAGCGACATTCTCTAAGAAGGAGAGGCTTTGACAGCATCGCGAATCCGTGTTCTTGATCGGACAAGTTGGTTTTTGAACGCGTGGATAGAGGGACGTTCTGACAGGCTTCCAGTCCGCTCAACCAGTGTGTCAAGACAGAAAATACCTGATGATACACGCAAGAGTGCAAGCACTACGCTCATTGTCAGCAAAAAATCGAGTTGGTGAAAGAATGACTGACTTTTCTGCAGCCGCAGCGCTGGGAGGACGTCGTTCTCTCTCCCCAAACATCACAGCATACACTGTGAGTTGTAAACGAAGCATATCGGAGTCGTTCAATCTAAACCCACCTGGTAGTCCGATGTTCTGCTCTCATGCTCTGTCTAACGTCAATTAGAGTATCAAGGTTCTGGTTGAAAGCTTGTGAGACAGGTGGATTAGGTACCGGACAGTTGGGCTTCGTACCAGCGATTGTACACTTTTCCCAGCGAGGAGTTGCAAATTTGAAGCAATCGTCATGAACTTGAAAACATGAGCGCTGAGCTCCCGACCCCACTCTGATGGTCACGAATTTGCGACTCGAAAATTAATTTTTCGTAGCATCAAAGGAACAGCGCTCAAAGTTCTATCGCTCATCATGATATCGAAGTCTGGCAGAGGGATTGAGCTAGGCGGAAACAAAACGGATGAACGAATGGGCGATGATGGAGCTGATGGAATGACGATACCTCCAACACTCGGTAGAATAGACGCGACAGACAAGGCTCTCCGTAGCCCAATTACCCTTATTCAGGTGGCCTTCACTCCATCGATATTTGGAGCTCAAGTCCCAATCAGCCTCGCAGAAAATCCGCGTCGACAATTGGTCAGTGCTACACTTCGAATGTCAGATTTTGGGTTGGTCTCGTAAGTGTTTAGGCCGTGCTCGGAGTCCAAGGGAGAAGAATCGCTGCTGGGGCATTCGTCAGGAACAGAAGGAAACGCCGGCCCACCGATCCCAAGGTGCAATACCTTGGCACACGGAAAAAGAAGAACCTTGAGGCAAGATTTTCAGGGGATTGGGCAATCAGTATGGAAGGAGAAACTATCCTATGAGAGCCATGACTTGGAATCTTCTCTGATCGGTGACCGTGGTGGTGGTGGCAGCTCTGGCTGTGGTCCAAGACCTGGCGTCCTGGCGTCTGGGGCCTAATGAGACACCATTCTCAGCTAAGCAAGAAAAGGCACATCATTTGACTTGGAAAATGCAACGTGTCTACCTCGTCAAGTTAAACACAAAATATCCAGGGTTCGCCCTCCGTTCGACAGTCAGAATCTGCAACTTGGTTGCCCATATGTCTACTCCGAGCAGCAATTCATGTGAAAGCGAGCGAAAGGTGCAGAAATTCAAGCAAATCGTACTGTAGCTTGTGCCACCAGGGTAACATTTCGCTGGCACATCCGCTGGATCATGAGAGAGGTCCGTTCGTTCTTACTTTGAGACTCTGAAATCATGACCGTACCTTGGTAGAACGGTATTTTCCCCTGAGAACAGGCTAACATAGCGTAGAGGTGAGCAGTTTCGAGAGTTCGCAAACGCCGTTGTCAATAGGCATGAATCCCGCCCGACGCATAGGCCTAGAGATAGGACAGTATACGAACCAAGAGCACAAGAAGGCATTCTAACTCCTATCGCCGAACCATAAAGCGTTTTCAGGAGCCACAGCTGTCAGATAATATCATTGGTTCAGAAGGAGAACTCCCGAGAGGCTGAGGACAGAGGTAGTGCGACAACAATGCATGCTAACTGTGCGAGACAATTTTACTCTAGGGGTGCTGAGATCTTGTATCGAGGCCCCTTGACGTCGAGACTCGAGACTCTGCGCAGCATGCCGAGAAGTGTTTCCAGCTTACAAGATAGATCCGGAATTTACAGAGGAGTTTGACTAGACAGAAGAGCAACCAAATTAATGGCAGAGGAGACGACGAGGAAAAGAGACGAAGATAAGAGGTTTAGGTGGGAGTGATTTCATCAAGCCGGTCTACGGCAGCATAATTGCTACTCCGATACTCCGACCTCTCACGCCCAGAACAACATATCGCCGTATGCTCCCAAACGATGAAGAAACTTTTCTTCCTAGAAGCCTCACTTCTGGGTCAACGTTTGGACGTCTGGACATTGGAGCTAGAAGGGTTCATGCTGTTGAGGTTCTGGTTTCGAGGTTCGTCTCCCTTCTTTTGACCGCTGAGCATCTGGATCTCGGGCATGGTTTTGTCATGACCAGGCTCATATCTCATGTGTTCTCAAGATTTCAGCGCTTCTCAGCCCTCGCTCTTCCTGTTCTGCTCCTTTCTTGTTATCTAGGATGGCCTTGCTTCTATCGGAGGTTTTCCCTCCCATCCAAACTTGCAATATCTTCTATCTCTCGAACATGGGCCATTTGCCATTGATTCAGCACGATTTGCCTAACCAACCCCGCCGAGGACTCAAACAATGGCACCCCGTCCCCTTCTTTCCTTGACTTTGTGTGGTCGACCCGCTTTATTGATTTCAGTCGTGCCGCCTGTTCCCATGTCTCCACTTTGCTATCTTGCATTGTCGGGCGCGATCCATTTCTTTTCATGTCGCCGCACCATTTTTGTGTTCGCGCTGACTTTTTAGTTTTGTTTTCTTCTTTGTCTACCTCATGTTTATCTGCGAGGGCCCTATTCTCACTCACCCGTGGGCTGCTTTACGCCGTCTCGACGATGCCCAACAATTGATAGTGCCCTCGCACACTTCCCACTATTTTTGTTTGTGCAAGGCGTCTGTGATGGACCTGAGGCATGTCAGTGGTGCCAGGTATCTCCTCTAAGGTGGCACCTCAATGCTTTTCCTTTCCTTGATGCTCAGTGTTTCTTTTCTCCCACTTCATGATTCCGTATCTTCTTGTCTTTTCTCCCTCAATCGTCCTTTTATTTTCCATGACAATTATCGGATGGGCCAGTTTGAGGTGGACGGAGCAGGAGCATTTCAAGTTATGATCGATCCCGGCAAAATACCGCCAATTTCCTCAGAGTTTCTGCTCTGTTTTCTGGCTTTTCGACGCTTTCGATTCTGAAGCAGCCAACATATTTCTTATTCTTTTGATGGCCAAACATGTGGATTGTCCGTCGCATCCTCGAATGATAGTGATGAGACCTTTACTTCTCCGTATTGAGAGATCGAAACACTGATTCTATCTCCTTGACACTTTCTGGTATTCTCGTCGTTGCATTTGACCATCTAACTGAGGGACAAAGTCAAGCACAGATTTGTTTCTTACCTCAGTAAAGTTGTACCGACCGCCATGCTCAACTTTTATTCCTCACTATTCCGAACTGAAACAATTCCATACAGTTCCCGAAGGTGCCGCATGCTGGGAGGATCATCTAGCACTTCGACCGACCCAGATTCACCTCTGGCCTCGAACGTCGACAACCCTGGACCGACCTTGCTCATTGGCCTACGCCTAGTTTGACAACCCCCTCGCTGCAATAACAGTAGCCGGTGGCTTTCGCGCAGCTGAAAATTCCGGGGTCAACTGGATCCTTCTTTGTTGAAATAAGCTCGGGAATCCAAATCGAGATAAGATGAGATTTCCGTTTGACCTCGGTGAGCTCTTGAGGCAAACGAATAGTAGCTACGGTACATAGTATCCTACTTATATACTATAGTGTAGTCTACGAAATAAAAGGAGATAAATATAAAATGGAGCCCACAGCTCCAGAGAATGTAGAACCAAAATGATAAGAGAAATGTACCTATGTTGGGTGCATTGCGCACGCTCGCACAGCCTCCCAATATTCTAACATTCTTTCCCCGACGAGAGCTCCTATTCCAGAACATGAAGTGCGACCTAGGGTGCATCAGGACACGTATGGGGTTATAAAAGCCGCAAATTAAGTCAGCGGCACAGTTGTTCGACCCCGTGTACCCAATGCCACCACACTACAGATTCGTGTTCACTGTCGGCGCCATTGAAAGAAATTCTGGATAAACTTACTTGCTGGTATGCACATGGATTCTGGCCGAGCACGAGCGTGACGCAAGTTGCTCCTGTGATGATGAAAGATTTGTGCAGAGATCGTCTTTACTGGGTGTTACTCAGACGGTCGGATTTCCTTTCCCTTATCCAATTCCCTTACCTTGACTTCCTTCCGAGCGAAAGCGTCTTTCTCGGGGACAGATAACTGCGTTTCATGCCTTCAATTGCATGATCGCTCCTGGGAAATAAGCGAACACAGTGCGGCATTTACGTCCCTGGACGAGGTAGCGATTTGCTTCCCTAATGACTTCGAGGTTCTGTCTGTGATCGAGATCCGTCAGTTCTTTGTCTGGCGAGGGAATCGTTAATTTTCCACAGAGATGACATGGTGCCAGGAAGATATAAAACGTCTACAGCTCGACTCAGGAGCACCAATAATCGTTGCGGAAAGAAGCTTTGGCCACACTACTCGAGATACTTAATCCGATTGGAAACCAATTCACTAAAGGTGCACGATAAAAGATTTGTGTTTTATCAGTTGCTTAAAGTACACTTCCATAACTTCATTTTATCCATTGGGCTTCACAGATCTAAACGTCGCAATGATTGTATTAGCATGGGACACAGTAAAGAGCGTGACCGAGAACATACTTCATTATCTTCGTGGTCCTCTCACCTGCTACCTTGTTCTGCCCTAGGCTCAAGCGCTCAAGGACGGCTGACGAGAAGCCAGCTATCCTGATCGACGAGGTGGGGAATATGTGCCGAAGAAATTTTCGGGAATTGCTGGCGGCTGTCCTGACATATCATCCGGCGATAATTCGGGGTGTCTGACTTTCCGTTTGAATGGGCTTCTTGGGCTACTCCGAGTTGCACTTCTGGATCCAGAGTGGTGTGGTCCTTAATCCCGTCCACCCTCGACTTTAACCACGAGCTGATGAACGTCAACGACGATTGCGAGTGTACCTCTAAATATGCCTCGGAACGCGCGAGGGTGCTCATGATGGCAGAAAATCTGTGTTGAAACCCACAGCTGATTGAACGTCATTTGGTCGCGGCTATCGAGGCGACAGTGGTGAGGCACAGAAATAACGAAAGAGGGAGAAGTATCAAAACTAGAACTAAACAAAAAAGCGGGTCAGATAAGCAAACTTCGATTAGAACAGTAATCGAGAAAATTGAACGCACGCAGCGGAGTCGTCGTAGCAAAAGCTGTGAAGAGAATCGGGAATCGGGTCCTTTTAAATTTCTTGTACAAAAACTCGGTGATTATCCTGATAGAAGAGGTTAGGCCCTGGGATCAGCATCGGCGACTATCATCACCAACAAGAAGGACAACAGGCCGGGGACAACTGCGTATAGCAATAATATTGTATTTGCCTAATTCCAGCCCAGCGTCCGATCAGCAAATGGACAGATTCCAGAGAGTTAACCATAACTCACATAGGCCTTCCAACAAAGACCTGATTGGGAAAGCCGACTTCTAAATCTTTGCTCATAGTCGGAGAGTTGAGCTGACAAGAGGGGTATGTCGTCCGTTGGCGTCCAACGCTGAGAGGGCGTGGGATGGCGACTGTGTTTTGATTTCACGCTGGGACGTGCAAAACGGATTCTTTCGGTTTCGGGCATGGAGAGAGCACTGAAGGAACACGCTATAGTGTTAGTGTCCGCAAGCGACACCACGTTTTAACAGGACGAACGTACCTCACCTCAAGATGCGCCGCAGTGGCATATTCAGAGACACGTATACTGGAGGGAGACAGGTATCCTCAGATTCAGTCGGCCTGCACTGCGCACCGAATATCCAATTCGAGGTGAGTCAGTATGAGTGACTTCGAGTCTAATTCACTGTCATCGCAGTAATCAAAAAGAATACGATGGTTACTGAGCGGCGCAAGGTTCGCCGCCCACGGACGTTCGGACTGCGCAGCCACGACGTCGCTGCCCCGTAGTGAGCTAACTGAGTTCACGAAGCATTGGATTCGACAGCAGACCTGAGACAATAGAGTGAACATAACATATTGCCTATGTCCGGTTGACCACTGACCGATGTCGTCGGACAACGCCGATGCTAATGAAGAACCTGCGCCACAATGAGTAGAGTGTTAGCCATATCGGGATATGTCTTTCTTATTGCCAGCGCAGACCTGTGGACGGACTAGTCATATCTCCAACCATCAAAGGGCAAATCCACCTCGTCCGGCCAGTCGTTTTTAATGGGCCAAAGCGGATAGCAGTAGTAGAGGGTATTGAGCGGGACGACCTGAACTGATACCGCTTCTTCAAGTCTCTCCCAAACACCTCCAGGCTGACTTTGCCACGTCTCTGCGTCGTTTTCCAGTATTCGCAAATTGAACGGGTGGCCTGTGTTGACACGATGTTGGGCGAAATTTACATAGGCGTTTAAATTGTTCGTACTCCATCCTGATATCGGAAATCCGAGAGGAAAGTGCCTTGGCTTTGGCCACGACATCGTTGAATTCTCTCCGCAGTTCCGTCTGAAGCGCGAGCAGTCGCTCCAACTTGCGACTCGTGTCCTCTTCGGAGAGATCTTCTGGGTCGTCATCTTGGGGAAAGTTAGGGGGTGATCGGTGGCGCCAAAGCTGGCAATTCCAGCAAGTGCTTACAAGCGAATCGCCAGCGGCTTTATTAGTCTTCGTTGGGGCCTGAGGTAAAGTACGTACCATCCTGTCCGCTGGCATTCAGGTATCTGAGCAAGGGATTCCCGTTGACGAATTTCTGGTGAGGAATTGTGAATTACGCAACCAAGTTATTCGGGTGCTTTGGTGCAAGAGCGCTTACGCGCGCACGGACTAGATGCAAGTTCAAGCGCTAGCATAGTATTCTTTGTGCACCTACACGTTAAAGAGGTACATTCACAGCGGCGGGTCAGCTGAGCAATAGCCGCACGAGCATATATATCCTTCCATAACCCATTTGTCGCCCGACAAGTCGTTGGCGCTCCGTCGCTTCTTCATGTCCACGGTAAGGCAGCTTTTCAAAAAGGCTGCTGTGGCCGGGACGTCCGCGTCTAAAAGCTTCTTGCTAGCTGCTAGATGCTCCTCGATTTCTGTAATCTCCTGCTTTATGTCCTCAATACTGAGGGGCAGCTCCGAAGAGAAAAGGGGCGATACTGTGAGGAGATGATAGATCTAGCAAGAGGTGGCATCGAAATCAAATTCACGTTTTTTCCACGATTACAAAAGGACGGAAGAAGTTGCATCAAAGGCGCTCACCATGCAGCCTCAGAACATCCAGATGTCCGCTTTCCTGTCGACTCCGCTGCCCAAAATAGCCTCTGGTGGAAGGATGTTTCGAGTGGCGTCAAGAGAGATATTTGGCCCCAGCGACTGAGCTACATATCCCATTTATCAATGTTTGGACGAAGCGAGTGGAAAGCAACAAAGCATTACCATGACCTAAACCGCCGAGAATAATCTCGAGATCGCTGATATCCTCGCGAGACGAGTTCCATTCAAGCCCATGCGGAAGCGGCTGCGAGAAGACGACAGGATATATGAGGCCATCGACCGCAACGTTCTTCATCTCGATATTCGTCGATCGAGGCAAGTCTTCCTCCCAGCCGGCTTGAGCAGCCAGGAGTATGTTGTCTGCGGTGATATCTATAAATAGAACACCGAGTTGAGATATTCAGAGAGCCCGGGACGGTATGCGATAGACGCTTGCCCGCATACTGATACTCCCGGAAAACCGGTGTTCAGCGTTTGGACCATGCCGGTATACCTACTACTACTACTACGTAACAAGTAGAAAATATAACTCACTACCGTGAATGATCTTTTCCTTGTGAAGCGAAGCGATGATCTCCAGCGTTTCCGATGCTATCTTCTTTACGACGTGCAGTGGAAGATACCCCCCCTCGGCATTGCTGGAGCGGAGAGATTCCAACGAAGCTCCTTGAGGCAGTAGCACCAGACAAAGATGCTCTCCCCACGAACTTTTCTCCACGAAATGCTGCTGGAGCATAGGGAAGTGGAACGATGACCCCCAGTTGCGCGAACGCTCGAGGATTCCCATCTCCCTTGCGGTGGATGGGTCGGCCGTCGCCTTGTGCGTGAAGATCTTGATAGCAGAATTCCGCTTCTTGATGCCTGGTGTCGCTGTGTGCTCTGCAAGCCATGTAGATGAATGCGTCCCCCACCCGAGCTTGCGGATGATCTTCCAGCGGCCGTTATTCAGGAGCTGTCCAGGCTGTGCGGCAAAGTACCCAACGGGCGAGGCGAGCTGCTCCTCATGGAAAGTGAACATGAGTGCTTGTGAGAGTAACTTGAGAGGAGTATGATCCAGGGATAGCCTAGGGACAGTGCTTAAGCCCTAATACTGGAGGACAGCAATAGAGAAAGAAGTCTCGAATTACACAACGAACTATCCATCATCGTGGGCGCTATTGCAGGTGTCAAGTGACACTGAACAAGTTGGGTCTAGTACTTGAGGTTGGTTCTGATGACGGAACGGTTTGACTTTGAGTGTGGATATGCAGGCCATCGTCACGTTAGCACTCTCCTCTCTTGGATGCTGAGTTGTTTGGTCTTACGCTAACGTTACCGTTGTTCATAGGCATGAATACCACAGCACTGGTTCCAAGCCCCTGTTATGGCTAGATTTTATGAGAAGTCCGGGCAAGGTCATTTCCAGCAAATACGCTGCGCCGGGCTCCACAGGACAGAGCCATCACCACTATGGCGCAGGGAGAACCCTCCCGTCTGAATACACCAACGCCATCAAGGCCAAAGGCGGGAAGATTTAGTACGACACGATCGCAGTTTAGAACGTGTATCGAGGTAGTAGTCATGTAGGTTCCAAGAGCGAGAACGGTTGCGGTGTCGATAGGTGTCCTAGGAAGTTCCAATGTGCCGACGAAGCGGTTCGAACAAGATCTTGTTTCGAGTTTATGGTGATTTATATGCTCTGAGTGAACACCATGCTCGATAGCGGCACGCCAACAAGATTCATAGCGTCCGGAAGAGTTCGTAGTTTACATAGCTACGAATGTTGTTAGTTGACGTTGTGTGCGCACACAGCAAGGCACTCACAAATCGTGAATTAGACCGTCTCATTGAGCCTTAATTTTCTCGATGAATCGTGCGTTCACAGCAACAATGTGGTATCCAACCACGGTAATCATCGCCAGAATCCCCAACGAGTTGGCGAGTGTGAAGAGCGTCTCGTGCGATATCATGGACGCGACCTATAGGCCAAACGCCTGAGCACAGTCAATCGGGCATGAATTCCTTCTGACTCACGATTTTGAGGGCTTCAAACGAATGTGAAGTGAAGGTGAGAGCAAAGCAACGTCGACGCTGTCGTGGAAGGTACAGATTATTTGTTCTTGCTTGTTCCAGAAGGTCATACGGACAAGAACGGATTCCACTCACTCTTCGACGCCATATACACCACTTCCCAACTTTTCCCCAGAACCACTCCTTACTGCCCACTATGAGGCCGACAATTGCAAGGCACAGCGACATGCCCGGAGGTACTTTTCTCCACGCCTCATATAATGAAACTGTGACCTAACGTTGTGTTTTCGCTAGGCAAGGTCTACGTGAGTTGCACAAAGTCTCCACAAATTCGAAACGAGTGTTAATGCGGGTACTTCGCGGAATAGAACCTCTGGTGGGGTGACAAAAGCAGCGTAAGCGGAAGGCAGCGGGGTATCGTCGAATACAGTGCGTCTTGGCTAATCTCCTTTCTTTTCATGTCACTAAACGAACCGACCACCCACCAGCCATCTCCCCGTGGCAGACCAAGGCCGCGCCCCACTGGATACGTTCGTACCTCTTCAATGGATATCGTCGCATCTCCGGAGAGCTGTTCTTCTTCGGCATCCCCATCGCTGTCGGTACGTCCACCTCACTCAAATTCGTCACTCGTGATTGGCTAAAACGAATGTTTTTAGGTTACGGCGTGTACACCTGGGCAAAGAACTACGACGAGTACCAGAACAGCAAGGCTGGACACCTCGCGTCGGGCGGACACCACGAGTAGATTTGCGCACACCGTTAATAGACTATCTTTTTCGTACTTGGACGCCAAAATGAATGATTTGCCCCTGGCCCTCGGCCCTCTGACGCAACTCTCTACCGTGCTCTCCAACACCTCTCCGAAAAACTGTTCCCACTTGGGCGGCTGAAGGATGCCAGGTCGTGCCTCTCTTTTCTCATTGCTTGGAACCTGTAGCTGCCGACAATCAGGACCAGGAAGAACAGCGGCCTGGAGTAATGGCTCTTTGAGGTTAAACGACGTGAATGAAATTCCAGGGCGTTATCCTTTGTCCTTCACGGATTTCAATGATTATAACTACTCACTGCTGGTCATCAAGCTGTTTTGCAAATTTTCTCTGCCACGACCCAAAGACCCCAGTTCTGGGTATAAATCGACACCAAGCAGACACCAAGCCTTGCCACCAGATCACTCGGTCCACAGTTTATTTGTCTCTCTGTGAGTGCCCTTCATTTCCCTTCATTTACAAAACTCTGACCACGCCCGCTGTAATAGGCCATGTTAGCCTTCAGTTACCTCATCACCCTGCTGTCGACCGATTCGGCACCAGCTGCCTCACGGTAGTACGGAATGCACGTCGAATGCTCAGTGTACCCATATATGCTGCTACATCCCTCTCGCACGTCTGGCCATTGTCGGTAGTTGCTAGTTCACTAATTGCTTTCGAAATTCAGAGTGGTGGATGGTGCATAACTCCGGCCCAGTGTGCAGCATCTTAGGGTAGTGAAGATGATCTGAACCACATGGTTCAGGTGTTGCCTGCCGGGTTCTGTTGAAGTGCAATCTGGGGCTCCTGCAGTCAGGAAGAATCATCAGCGGGTAGCGCATCCTCCGACTCTCCCCAATCCCATTAGCGAAGTAAGACTTGTGCAACTGCATCACTTCGATTTGGTCCTAAGCTGTGAAGGAAGGAAGTATACATGACAGCTGTATAAGGTCGCTCGCTCTTCCCATCTTTGAAACCCGCAACTACAGCACCATCTCATGACGCGGCAGTCTAGTGTGTGTTGTTCTGGAAGAAGTTGTACAGAGCAAGCCGATTGCAGTCCAGGAGTAATCGAGGGCAGGGTGTTGGCTCATGATGCTTGCAATCTCGGAGACAAATTGCTGACAAGTGTCGGATAGGGAATCCTAGAATCTGGCGGGATAGATGAGTGTAGCGTCTACGTCGCCAAGTCGTTCATTGTCGAAAGTGTGAGTCTGGGGCGAGTTAAACGAAGATGGAATATGAGGGGTTCTCAGTCTCGATGCAGGGGTGTTCTTCACATCGACGAGCACCTGTGAGGCGATAGACAGAGCGCAGGAGGCAACCCTCGGGTCTATAACGACAAAAGCGGGGACTGGCATTAGGGAAAGAACGATACCACTGAGAAAGCAAGTCGAACGCACCCCACGATGGTAGCAGCACACCTGGCCCGCACGACACTCCGAATCAAACTCGCAATGCGGATACGTCCATGCCATCGCGCACGAAGCCAGAACGAGGGTGGAGAAGAGGTACTTGGTCAGAATCATTAGAGGTCGCTGCGAGATTGTGCAAGGCTGAATTCTATCCGAAAGTCAGTCCCAAGTCAGCTGGTTATTACTTGACGGTCAACAAATTTACACTCACAGAACAGATCCTCGGGACTATTCAAGATTGGAAGTGGTGTACGTTGGGCGACGCGGTGGGAGTCCGGCTCAAGGAGGTTTGCAGGTGGCTGTGGGATGGAGACATGGGCATCGGAAATTCCCGAGTTTCCCGGTCCGTCCGGGCCGCTTAATATCATCAGAGGCAAAATCCTCCGAGATAAATGACAGAATGCCCAATTCGACAGAGTTAACAAAGCTCAGAGCTCAAGTGTTGGCACTAGTGTTCATATATAATATGTATATGAATGCCACCATAACATATCATATGATTCTAAATTTCTAACTGCACCCTCATTGAGCCTTGCGCAGACGAGAAGCGCCAACATTACGCTCCATGGATCCAAGGAAGGAAGGGTTTTTTTGAGAGAAAAGGATCAAACCACACATAGGCACCAGGAGACACGCGTGGGCTATAGTGATGAAAGGGTCGATCTGAGCTAAACTATAGAACGTGACAACATATGTACTTAGAAAGCAAGGACGTTAATTCGAGTACGAGTGGGTCAAGGGATGCTAGCGCGCGACATAAAGTGTTGGGATCACATGCGGCCGTAGAGGCTGAGGAAATTTCAGGCCAGATGTACTCCGTTCAAGTGACCCATTTAAACTTGCTCCATATGCAAGACCTGATATTGTGGCACAAGGCGACGGAGAGACAAATTTGAAGAAAGCATTCAACATGTCATTAGTCCTACGCTGGAAGAATGAAATGCGAGTGGACGGCTTCATGTGTGGCGCACGCAATTCTTATTGCCTAAAATGGTCCAGGCACAAACCAAGTTGTTGCCGAGCCTGACCTAAAGGCACTTAGGATATCCGACTCTCCATCTGTAACCTCATCAAATGCGCAAGATCATTAAACAAGGAGTTGTAAGTATATATGTATATAACAGCAGATCTGCGGATGCATTTAATGATTCCAAGTAACACTGTTCAGTATATAACAAGTCCTTACTGAAGCATGTAAAGATCGCGGGATCTAATCATCATCGTCTTCATCGTCTGATGGCAGCCGTCGTGCTCGCGCGCGAGCAGCTCTCATCGGAATCGGACTTACAGACCGCAACGATTCGCCGTCCTCCTCTGAGTCACCTTCTGCGTCTTCATCGTCGTCGTCTTGGATAACGTGAGGCCTGGTAGTGAGGCGGAGTGGCCGGCGCAGCATGGCCTCGTCATCGTCCTCGCCACCTTCATCGTCATCGTCAGAAATTTCGATGACGGCGTTGCGCCGACGAGCAGGAACTGGACGACGTCTTCGAGGCGGTTGGTCGTGAATCACGACCTGCTCGACAACAACGTCTTCGTCGTCATTGTCTTCATGCAAATCCCCATTGCGAGCGTCCTCAGCCGCCTCGTCGTCGATGAAGCTGCCGCCGTACTGGCTGTCCTCTTCATCCTCCTCTTCGTCGACGTCATGCACCTCCTCTATCCGCGCGATCCCATTGTTACGGTGGTCCGGAGGGGCATCAGGGTTGTTTCGAAACCAATTTCGTACGGCGCCAACGTGTACGTCGAACTCGTCCTCTTCTTCATCCGTAAGCTCGATCGGCTGAGCATGGCCACCCCCAAAGGGACGGTAATGATAGCGAGGATTAAGATCGCCGTCGTCGTCGTCGTCTTCATCGTCGTCGTCGTCATACAGGGGAACGCCCCAGATATGATCTGGCTCTTCCAAATCCAGGTCATAATCCTCCTCATCGTCTTCCTCGTCAAAGTATCGCGCGACTTCGGCCATAAAACCCGGGCCATCGTCATCGTCATCATCGAAGTCGTCGAAGTCGTCGTCGTCATCACCTCGGTCGTGCCCCGGATACGCGCGATGGCACCCCGAACAGACCCCGTCCCAGATCTCGTGGTAGCACTCGATGCACCGATATATTCCGCCGTCCTCGGCGTCGTACCACCCGAGCTGCTCGCGATCGCCGTCGTCTTGCGCGGCCGGCGGCGGTAGCGGATGTATCCCAAAGGGGGCGTGCTGGTGTGCGGGATGGCGCCGGGCACCGCCATTCTGAAAGACGTTCCGCCACGGGTCGGTAATCGCGTTTGCTGGGCCCTCCACCGCGGGTGTGGGTGGTGCAGGTGCAGGCGCAGGCGCAGGTGCGTCGACCAGTCCACTGCGTAGCAACGACGCGACCATGCTCTTAATACCCCAAATCTCCACAGGACGATCGTGCACCGCGGCGCGGCAGACAGGACAGGTCTTCCGGCGGCGAAGGTAGTTGCCTAGACGTGCAGAGGCGCTGTCGAGGATGGTCTCAACGTCATCGCCCTGTCCTTGCTCGGGCGGCGGTGGTCCGTTCGCGCCACCAGCTTCGTTCGGGTTCTGCGATGCCGTAAACCATCGAACCAAACAACCGTAGCAGGTGATGTGGCCACAGGGATTGAGCGCGTACGGTTTGTGGAGGAGGTCCAGGCATATTTGGCAGGTCAGGGCCTGGTGGTGGTGGTTCAGATGAGCTTGGTGTCGATCGAGCAGCTGGATTGGAGAGAAATTGAGCTCAGAGACTGGGGATATTCGGAGATGACGTACCCTGGACTTTTCCTCTAACTGCTCCTTCAAACGCGCAATTTCTAGGGCTTGGTCAAGTGGTTCGGAGGAGATAGCGTGAGATGAGCCGGAACCGGACGCGACAGTTGCTTCTGCATGACTTGGAGGAGCACCCTCTGGTGGTGGAGGTGACCGGCGTGGGGTTGAGTTTTCCCTCGCCTTGTCCTTCCCTTTGTCCGGCGACTGTGTGGTGCAGTGAGCGAGGTGAGTCAGAATACACGAATAACACGCACCCGAGAAGATGATTCAACCTCGCGGTGATCCTCGACCTCCAGTACTGTCCCGACCTCTTCAGTCCGATTCACGCCACCATTGGACGCAACGTGCCTACTTGTCGAGAGTGGCACCGACTGCGAGGTCGACCTAGGTCGCTGCTGGGTCAGGGCATCCCGCGCCTGAGCGACAACTGGTTTTTTCTTTTTCTTCTTTTTCTTCTTCTTTTTGTCTCTTCCATTTACGTTGGGTTGCCCATCGACCTTTAACTTCTTTGCATCGCGTCGTTCTTCCGCAATTTCTGATCCAGGACGTTTCTTTGTAGGATTTGGCTCATTCAACGGGGACACTGCTGCACTAGTGCCGGGTGTTGGCTGTCTTGTCAGAACTGGCATGAGGGGAAGGAACAAAAGTAGGTAAATAGGTTGTTTCTGTAGCCACGGCCTACTATAAGCAGATATTGATCACACGGTCACGTTTCCCGGACCGGCGGAGCCGGCCCGTCGTCTCCGAATGACCTGTCACTTCCCTAGTACTACCCTCATCTTCACAACCCCACGCAGAACAGCCCTACTTACCTCTAGCAAATAACCGATTAGCGCCAAACCCTATATCTTCGTCCAATTCTGGCTTGCTAAGTTTCCAATCCCGATGACGAAGACCTGCCTAAACTATGCGGGAATCCGAACTTCTGTCGAACTTGCCGGAATCGAAGCAGAATACTACGGCGTTTCGGAATCTGAAATCGAAGGAGAACGACACATAATGGGTTGGATAGCATCAGATGCAGAAAAGGTGATGTACGCTCAGAAGATTTCCACTTCGGATCGATGTCTAACAGGCGTCAGGCTTTTCGTGTTCGTGTTGAAAACGGCCCTTTGGAAGATTTCCTCAGGAAAGTCTTGTTCCTTGATGGAGTCATCGCCCAGCATACGATAAAATTATCGAAAGAACCAAGTACAGTTATCTTCGATCATGTCATGACATCTCACAAAACCAAACGTTCCTTCAAGTTTTCCCCGCTTGATACCACTGGTGAGTGCACAATACGCTTTCAACTTTCGAGCTCGAACAGCCTAATAGATATGCACCTATCTAGATGATGATGCGGTACTTGATTCTTTCACATCTGCCGATCCTGGGTCAAGGGAGATAATTGTCAAGGTCTGCTCTGTGGAGAATCCCATTGCGTATAATTGGACGTCTTCTCCATTCACTTCGAGGCCTGAGATAATGAAGATACATGAAACTCTCGCCAAAGGAAAGATAAATCACCATATAACGTCGGTGCTATTTCATAATGTCGCTGTCACAAGTTTCTGACATCGTGCCACGCCAGCTATGGAGAAGAAACATCAGCTTTCGCCTCAGAAAATAGTGTGCAATTCAAGGCGAAAGCCCACCTCGTTACCTTCGTATTCAAATATCGACCGCTCGGTACATTTTCCTTCGGTTCACTCAGCCGTGCTAATACTTATTCCTCATGATAGCAACGTTACGACGAATGGGCGTCATTCCTCAACCCGGGCCTGTCGCGAGAACCAAGAGGCCTCGGGAGAGGAAACTATCCTGCATTCAGGTGAAGGAAGAAGGCCCACCAGCTGCTGCAATTGGTAATACTTTGAACGAGCGCGAGAAATTCTTGATGGTATGTATGACTACTCTTCAATATCAAGCGCTTACGTGCCCCTTGTTACAGTTAGAACTGGAGTCCCTCCGAAACGAAAACGATCAACTGCGAGCCGAGAATCGGAGGGTTCGCAAGAAGCTGAAGAAAAGCCATAATCCGTCTGCTGACCTTCCGGACGATGTCATGGATTTATCCTGAGTACCCATTTGATAGAACCCTTGTACGTGAGTTGGACTCGACTCACGATCTTCACATCCAGTTTCTAATGTTTATAGGCATAATATTTTTCCTCGACTGGTGTGTACCTCTGCGACCCCTTACATACCTCGATCAATAGCCAAATAACTGTCCCAGATCTCGAACTCTTGAACTTTTGGAGACCAATGCTCCAACATTCGAAAATAGCACACTGTTCGCAACAGCCTTGATCATCACCAAATGTCTGTCAAGGTTCTTTGTATCGAGAAACGCGGGTACGCGACTAGGATACGTGTCCGTACAGACCGAAACCTCTCTATACAAATGTTCCTATAAGAGCCTCCTCCAGCAACGTTCTTCCGACAAACCAGTTCCACAACATGTCTGAGACCTCCTGGACCATCCCCAACTTCCAAGGCGACATCATCACCCCTACCCATCCAGAGTACCCTCAGGCTATCGCCCGGTGGGCAGCGAACGCAGAGCGGAGAGCCAAGGTCGTCGCATTCGTCAAGGACGAGCAAGATGTCGTCCGAGCTTTGAAGTACGCCAAAGAGAACCTACTGCCGATCGCGGTCCGGGGCGGCGGCCACAACCCCACTGGGGCGTCGTCCATTGTTGATGGTCTTGTCATCGACCTTTCGCGGTACTTCAGCGGTGTCAGAGCCGACCCAGAGAAGAAGCTTGTGTACGTTGGCGGTGGCGCTGTTTGGGGGAGCGTCGACGAGGAATGTATCAAGCACGGACTTGCAGGTGTGGCGGGAACTGTCAGTCATGTGTGTTGTTTCGTCTATTTTTTCCTGGACGTGATGTTGATGTGCAACTTTTTTTGAGCTAGACTGGAGTTGCAGGGTGCGTTTAATGATGGTTAAAACTCAAAAGACATGTTTTCTCACCTTTGTGTAATGCTACTTCTTCTCTAGGCTTGCCCTCGGGGGCGGCTATGGCTGGCTGACAGCAGCCTACAGCGTCGTCTCGGACAATATCGTCCAGGTACGCAATCCAGTAAAACTTTTGGCACTTCATTGATACCTTTTCCGTCCCAGGTGACACTCGTCACCGCTGCAGGCGAGGTCCTCACCGTCAACGAAAGCGAGAATGCCGATCTCTACTTTGCCATCCGTGGCGGTGGAGGAAACCTTGGGGTCGTCACCGAATTCGTGTTCAGGATCTACCCACAACGCAAAACAGTGTATACTGGAACGATCTATTATCCTGCATTGGCGGGAGAGAAGCTCATCAAGGCGACGCAGGAGTGGCTCTCTCGCAGAACGGAGAAGGAGAGCGTGTGTCTATTCGTCGCCATTGGGCGTCATGGTGAAGTGGGTATATTTTCTGTTATCCACGATGGAGCGGGGGATGTTGACGTTACGTTGCCTTAGCCAATTTTTGTTGTGATGCCCTTCTATAACGGCTCCGAAGCGGAGGGTAGAAAGTGCTTCAAGGGGTTGCTTGATGCTGGTAAGTGCTCTGCATCGTGTCTTCGGTGATCCTTCGTCGATATCAGAATACAGGACCATTCAAGGATGCGTCGAAAGAAATGCCATACGAAAACCTCAACACTCTTATTGTGAGTGATTTCTCGACCCTAGTATCCTGCAACCCTTCCAATTATTCCCCATTTTTTAGAACCCAATGGCCGACCATGGCCATGGCCAGTACATGAAAGGGGTCATGATTCAGGAGTTTCATCAATCGACCGTTACAAAAATACACCAACGGCTTGCCGAAATGTACGCTGAGAGCGCCGGCGCCTTCAGAATGTCAGTGCTGTACCAGCTTTTCGCGCACGACAAGGTCGACGCCATCCCCCAAGAGACAACCGCGTTCCGCAGAGAGAAGGGAATCACCAACGCCTTGGTCCTCTTCGACTGGGACCACGATCCGCAGAACGATAGGACGGACCAGGCACGCAAGTATGTCCATGAGCTGTGCGAACTCGCTCTGGAAGGCCAGCCCGGTGAAACGAAGCAAGGGGAAAAGATAGGCTATAGCAACTACGGTACGTCATGCTGTCCTTGATTATGGAACTTTCCTAGATCCTCTTACACTTATCCCCCAATAGACCCTGATGCCGCGGTAACGTCGACCGTGGCCGTTGATAAGGCCAAAGCCGTCTTCGGAGCCAACTATCCTCGCCTTCAGGCCATCAAGAAGCTTTATGATCCTGAAAATATCTTTAACAAGTGGTTCCCTATTGTACCCCTTTGATAGTAAATCATTATGTGTTTACAGACAGGCATTCGTGGCTATGATCGTTATATGTAGAAGTCCCCTACAATAAGCGCCCGTATAGGAAGACGAGCAACGGTTGCGAGGCTTCCTCGTTCGCGTATTCGGGTGTAATGCGATAATTGAGTAGTTTTCCTGCATGACTTTTGGGGACCTCTTTTGAGAATAAAATATGACCCCGATGACGCATTACCCCTTTTAAGTTCTTGTGGGCGACTCGGCTGGAGGATTCCCGGCTAGAAGGGCCGGAAGAGAAATATGGGCATTGGGGACCTCAGTAAGCACTACCGCCGTGTTGAAAAGACCTCGAAATTCGATTTCAAGCCTCGCAGTCGCATATAGAGTAACCTAGCATGGAATAGCACCCCGAGTGTGTCCGTGCAGTCCACATAGCCTCTCTTGGCAGATGACAAACAACCTGGAGGCTTTACGCGTGACACTTGACAAAAACCACCAATCTGACTGCGAGGCCGGAATGGCTGCATTGTTCGTCGACTTCGTGCTCGCATTCAGGATAGGTTCGCTACTATCGAAGACCGCTCCGTCATTCAACCCGCAAGATAGCGACTTTGCTTACACGGACCAACAGCTGGGACACTGATACTCGCTCACGGCGGCCTGTGGTATAAAATGGCACCAGCTGTCCTCTGAATCTTCTCACCGCAAGCCTCGGCCACCCTTACCCATGCATCAAACGCAGAAAGCCCTCCTTCTCGATAGGAAATTCGGCAACTTCGTCGTTGGCGATACCGAGAAGTACAAGCCTGGTCCGGGGGAGATCCTGATCAAAGTCCACTCGGTAGCGCTGAACCCGGCGGACTGGAAGATACAGAAATCTGGCCTTTTCATCGAAGAGTTTCCTGCGATACTGGGGATTGACATTGCTGGAGAAGTCGTGGAACTAGGCACGGGTGTCACGGAACACAAGCTAAGCGATCGAGTGTAAGTTAGGACGGCCTTCAATTGTTTTGGATTCCGTGTACAGTAGAAGCGACTGCTGATTCTGTGATATTATTAAAGGTCCTGCCAAAGTCAATGGGAGAAAGACAAGGCAGGCTTTCAGCAGCATGCTGTTTCTTTGGCGGTGACGGCAGCGAAGGTAAGCATCTAGATACTCTCCGCTGTTTCATTTCCTATTGATCTTTTTATGTGTAGATCCCTCCCAATATCTCCTACGACGAGGCCGCAACGTTGCCTATTGCTGTTTCAACCGCTTACCTTGGGTTATACAACCAGAAACCGCACGGCGCCGGTTTCTCTCCGCCCCTCTCGTCAGCCGACGAAGGGAAATATGCCGGGGTACCCATCATCGTGCTCGGCGGAGCCAGCTCCGTTGGTCAGCTAGCGATCCAGTTTGCGCGTCTGTCAGGCTTTTCCCCTATCATAACCACAGCCTCCCTCAAGCATACCGATTTCCTGAAGTCGCTCGGAGCGACATACGTTTTTGATCGTAACCTCTCGTTTGACACGCTCCGGACTGAGGTGGGGCTACCGGTGGAAAGCCAGTGAAAATTGTTTATGACTCGGTCGCCCTTGAGGCCACACAGACAATAGGTTTGGACCTGGTCGCCCCTGATGGAACGCTTGTAATTGTTCTTAATCCGGAGGTGAAGTCGAAGGACGGAAAGCTGGTCGTCCCTTTTCTTGCAGGGCTGAGGATGCCGCAGAACCTCGAGCTGTTGGAGACGTTATATCACGAGAAGATCACTGGGTTCTTGGAACGAGGGCTGATCAAGATCCTTTGACTCTGACTTGGAGTGTCTGAACAACGGCTGATTCATCCTAGCCCATGAGACTCGAGGTTCTTCCTAACGGGCTCGCAGGGATTCCTGATGGTTTGCAGAGAATTGGAGCTGATCAAGTTTCAGGAATTAAGCTCGTCGCCCATCCACACGACACTGTTTGATATTCTGGAGTTATTCTATGTCTGAACGGGTTGGTTTCACTCGGCGAGGAATGTGGATTTAGGCTGCCCTGGATTTTAATTATACCTCTCCATTGAAGCTGCCGTTTCGGAGCTGGCACTCATTTGAGAACCGGCCTGCCAAAGACGGTCGCCCCAAAAAGTCGTCCCCAAGTTCCAGATGTGAGCGCATATTTCCCAGAAGAAAGCGGTATCTGAAAAGTCACAAATATATAAGCTTGAGAGAGGTTGATCGCAAGGTCGGACCCGGGGCTTGGGCATGCTTGCGGCGCGACTGGGAGTGGTGTACAACAGGATTACAATTACCACCAATGCAAACTGGATTTTGAACCACTGGTGGACTGAGCTGTCTGTTTGTGGTGTTAACTTGACTTCGGGCGTATGGAAGATATTGTGACTGCTGCTTGAGGCTTGAGCAGCTTTTTGGATCCACCAGCTGGACCGGGCCGGAGTCCGGACGGGCGTGTATGGCACGTGGCAGTTCGGGGTTAAATTTTCAAACTTGATTAATTAATGATTCTTGAGCTTGAACTTCTCTGACAACCTTTCGACGGTCCCACGGCGCTCCAAGCTTCAATTTTCACTACTACCCTTCCGCCAAGTCGTGCCTTTCTCGTCAAAGCAGGGATGCCAAAAATAAGAAGGGACACTGAACGGGTATATACCTTCTACGACACAGCACTGTGTCGCATCTCGAGTCGGGAAGGTGAGATACGACACAGTGTCGAGTCATGTTTACGGAAGTTATCCGTAATTAATTTTTGAGAGGAAATATATATATATTTCCGATACTCCTCAACGCCCTGCCACAGGAGGCATCGTGCATGCTGCAGGGGGTACACGCCATAGGAGGCCGCTGTCCACCAAGAAAAAGGGCCAGGAGGGGGGGATCCAGTCATCGTGCATTTCTTCCCCAAACCACCACCATGGCCCCGAAATCCGCGACCTCAGACCTATCGTCCAGCGATTTCCTCGATTCCGTGCCCGCTCGTTTGCTCAATGAGTTCCGTGATCACGTACGTTTCGGTGCTTCCGTCAGCGCCAATACTAATGTCCGGCCAACCAACCAGGTTTTTCACCCGCGTGGATCCAAGCGCACCCTGACACCTTTCTGAACACCGACTGGGTCAACATGGGCCATTTGCAGCAGTGGCTCGACGATCATGCACATGGAAAACGCGTTAAACAGGAGGAAAACGCCGCCAGCACCGCGTTTGACGCGTCGAAATCTCTCGACAACACCCCTAAGTCGAAGCCAGAGCCGTTTGACATCGAACTGACGCGCCCAGACACCGCTGGCGACATCAAAATACGCGACATCCAACGTGACAGAAATCCTCGACTCAGATGAGGAAGGCGAGGCGGGTACCACAGTGGAGGAAAGTGAGATGGAGGTAGACGACGAGCGGCGATGGCTCTCGGACGCGTGGCATGCTTCAACACCGTCTATCTCGCAACGCCCGCCATTGGACCACTGTGGCCGAAAAAGTCCGCGAAACGAACATCCGAACGAATGTCGAATCCGACGTCAACTCGAACCTGGATGAGTGGGAATGTTTGGTGCAGGAAGTCGATCTAATCTCAAGCATCGGATGGCCGCTGGTGAGTATTCTCACGGCGCACTCAACCCACAATACTTCTTAGACAACCTTCCACCGGTCAATGGCTGGGATAGCCCTATTCTGAAGAACTTCTTGAAAAATCACCCCGGAGACGTAGATATGAACTAGAGGAGTTCGTATTGAGTCCTTAGAGTAGAGTACAATCTTATAATACAACAGAGAGTTAGCTAAGGTGTTGGCAGATAATCACGTAGATAAGATTGCGGCCGAAGATGCGACACCACTGTGTCGCATCTTCGGCTTCTGTGTCGACGCTTAGACGCCTTTGAGGCGAGATGCGACACAGTGTTGTGTCGTTTTTGGACCATCCCGACACTGAACCGGGGCTCATCGAGACGTCGCTGTTGGCTGCCCATGTCGGGAACAAGGGGTTGTCGGCTAGATTGAATGGAGATCTTGAGGGAGCTATAGGTGTCCATACTAGTTCATCGCCGCCTTGACAGGATGCTAAACAAACATTAGCTTCTATATGCTATCAAATCGCCATAGGCTGGAGCACGGAGGCCATTCGATGGTCGCCCTATGCACGCCACCCCTTATCCATACTCACTCGAGAAATTGGCAAAGGGTTGCAGTTAGGCCATTTAAAAAGAAGTCAGAAAAGAGGGGCCCTTCAGCTTGTCCCCCGGCACACAAGAGCTTCGTTCCAAAGCGATGTCAGGATTTCAGACCACCATAACCATCCCAAACTTCAAAGGGGACGTCATAACCTCCGTCCACCCCGAATACCCGAAGGCCATCTCTCGTTGGGCTGCAAACGCGGCGCGCAAGGCCAAGGTCGTCACATTCGTCCAAGACGCTCAAGATGTCATTCAGGCCTTGCAGTACGCCAAAGTGAACGGCTTCCCGATCGCCGTGCGTGGTGGAGGGCACAACCCCTATGGCGCGTCGTCTGTCGAAGGCGGGTTGGTAATCGACCTCTCGCGTCATATGAACAAAGTCCGAGTGGATCCAGCGAAGAAACTTGCGTATGTCGGTGGAGGTGCAGTATGGGAAACCGTGGACAAGGAGTCGATCAAACATGGACTGGCCACCGTCGCGGGTACCGTCAATCATGTGAGTTTCGTTGCATCTCGAGGAACCATTGGGTCTGACCTCGTTCTAGACTGGAGTTGGAGGGTATGGTGATAAATTTATCTCGTCTGCAAGCTGACTTATGAGCCCCCCCATCTAGACTTGCACTCGGAGGTGGCTACGGCTGGCTGAGCTCCACACACGGGCTCGTCATTGACAATATCGTCCAGGTATTTCCTCTCGACTGATACTTGCCCCTAACCTATTCTCATACTGACCTCCAGGCAACCCTCGTCACCGCCTCGGGCTCGGTCCTCACCGTAAACAACGCCGAGAACGCCGACCTCTACTTCGCCATCCGCGGCGGCGGTGGCAACTTCGGCGTTGTTACCGAGTTCGTGCTACAGCTCCATCCGCAACGCACTACTGTGTATGCTGGGCCCATCGTCTATTCCGCTTCCCAGCTCGTCATGGAGGACTTAGCCAGGGCCACGGAGGAGTGGCGGCAGAAGACGGCGGAGAAGGAGTGCATGATGCAACTGGCTACTGTGGCGCCAGATGGGAAGGTCAGTCGTTCTATTGTGGTGTTGTGCTAAGGTGACGCTGATTCACGTTTTTAATACTAGCCTATCATTGTCGTGTTCCCGTTCTACAACGGCACCGAGGCGGCGGGCCGGGACAGCTTCAAAAAGCTACTTGACGTCGGTACGTGCCGCGTATGGCTCCATTGCCGTGTTTCTCGAATTAACCCTCCTACAGGCCCCATTTCTGACACATCGAAGGAAACACCTTATGAAGAGATCAACACCTTCCTCGTAAGTCTTTTTTTCTTCGCTCCTTGGGACTTCATTATGATTCCCGTCCTTAGAACCCGATGGTTACCCCAGGAAAGGGTGGGTACATGAAGGGAGTCGCCATCAGACACCTCCACACGCCCTCCATGCTGAAGGCCCACGAGCGCCTCGTTGAAGTTATGAACAATTCACCATTCAAAATAGGAGGCATCCTGTACGAGTTCTTCGGAAAGAAGGCCAAGAAGGCCACTCCAGAGGAGACCGCGTTCCGAAGGGAGCGGGCCGTGGACAACATGCTCATCCTTTTAACTTGGGATCACGATGATTCCACCGCGAATATGGAGGAGGACGCTCGCAGGGTAGCTGCTGAGTTGGGGGCGATGGTCATGCAGAACCAACTGGGCTTGACTCCTGTGGAGGCTTTGGGATACGGCAACTACGGTGAGTTCGTACATATGCAGAAGAGTTCCTGTCAGGGCTAGGTTGTCTGATGATGACTTTTTTTAGACCCTGATGCCGTAGACATTGACCCCAAGGGTGCCGATAAAGCTCGAATGATGTTTGGCTCGAATTACCCTCGACTTCAAGAGCTAAAGCGGCGCTACGATCCTGATGGGGTCTTCAACCAATGGTTCCCAATCACTCCCGCTTCCGGCGTATAAGACGCGAGTCTCTCCAGCGAAATTTAGATATTTGCCATCAGGTGCAGAAGCTCTGCAAGTGATATGCCGCAAAAAAAAACTAAAATTGTGGACACTCCGTAATCCGTTCAACACCCGCAGTACTTTGCTGCTCGATCTTGCGAGCCCTATGGGCCGTTTTAAGCAATTATTTCCTATTTCAGCCTGCTCTTTTTATCTGCGACCGTTCGCTACAAACACGATGCGGTGTTCTGCATGCCATTTGAAACCTTGCGCCGACTCCAAGTGGTCACTTCAAGATTTACCTTGATCATGGTAGGCGGCAAGGTTATTGTTTTCGAAGAAATTGTAGGGAGAGAGAAATGATAAGAACACTCAGTGCAGAAAAGATCTATATCCCACGGCAAGACACACTGCCAGCAGTGACATAATAAAACAGATTTCTCACACGAACCGACTCGATACCACGACAGAAAGTTGGAAAGGGTATCTAGCCATCAAAGCGAGTTTCAGGATGCAGCACTGTCCAACGTGCAGACGCGCTCCCTTAGGTCCTCGACGAATGCTTCCCCCCCGCACTGTCGACGTTTCTACTATCAGCCACTGGAGCATATCTCTCTGATGGTTTTTGAAGTCCGAGTCGACATCGAGGCTTATTCGTGTGATAACTCGGGCGCTAGTAACGGGCGCTTAAAATAGTCAGCAAATCGGGACCTTTCCGCTTCCGAGGTGCTTGCCCCATTCAGTGCTTTCGAAGCCGCCTCCTGACGTCTCGGATTTTTGTTATAGATAGAAGTGAGGCTAAGGAATTGTCTATCAGTGCGTGCTATACTCTATGTTGTTGAGAAATTTTCAATGAAATCTTTAATTGGGTTGAACAACTGTCTAGGTACCCTATGGCTGTACTCCTACGGGACGGGGAAGATATACGTCACCCCATGACAAGGATAGACGAGAGGGCGAATGAAAAAATGAAGAACCGAGTTCAATCAAAGCACTCCCACAACCTTGTTGCCCGTTCTATTGGCCTTGAAGCACAGCTACCTTCTTTTCCTAGGCAGACCATGGTTCAATTGAAACAATCAGGTCGCCGTTGCCGTATGCAGCGGCCGCTCCTGTTCGTCATGTTAGCTGTAGAGACAATAGCAGCAGAGTTGTGGACTTGCCCTCAACCCTATTGTTGATGTTACAGTTGTTAATGATCCACAACGCGCCAGTCGCTACGTCACGGCTGCAAGGAAAAGGGTCAGCATTAAACAACACTTCGAATTTAAAGCATTCAAGATCCCGTCCTTGCTCACCAGTACGAGGACACGTGTCTGCCAACTATGCTGGACCCCCCGATATGTGCATCTCCAGCGACGCAAAAGTCAATGTTGGTATCAACACCGCAAGCCGTGGTTCCGAGGGCGTTCAGGTAGTTGTAGCACGCTATGGCGTTGTCCCGATTGACGAGGTCTGAGGTTTGACAGAAATCGGTGAAGCGCTTCGAGAGCTGCACGGCGTCGTCTCGCGCCGCAACTGTGGAATCTGTCTGCATTTTAGGTCCGAGTCTAGAGTGAACATTGAATGGACCCACTTATCTTGGGAACCTTTTTGAAGAGGTCGGCGGACGTTAGGCCAAGCGAGGCCAAACTGGGAAGTCCGGGTCCTGGGATGACTTCGACAGCGTTATCTGCGGTCGGAAGAGCTGCGACATTGCTCAAGGACGCGAGAGCGCAGAGCAAGGCGGCAGAGAGCGAGCCTAGTTTAATCATTTTGTTTGCAGATTGTTGTTGAACGTTGACAGCGAGACACAGTAATCTAGGTAGAGAGTGGGTCAGAAATGAGGTGGTAAAATTGAGGAGAGATGCGCACCCCAGTATCTGGAAGATGAAGGGGAATGGCTGAGATATGCTCTGCACAAGCATCTTTTATACTTAAGGAAAATGTGGCGGCCCTGTGTGACATAACAAGTAGAGGATGGCTCCAATCAGCCGCCATGCACGGAGAGGTCATCAGCAACTATGCGATAGAAATATCTCAAGACGCCAGAAGGTGATTAAAAGGAGAAAAAAATGATACTTCTCAGTAGCAACTGAGCATGAGGGACTTTGGCCACGGAATGTGCTGGACCCACGTAGACATGTGTGATAGATGAAATACAAAGTAAATCCAGCCGGGCGGAGTAGCTGGCGTGCAGAAGAGTCGAGAACGTACAGACTTTCACCACAAACAACCGTCTAGGTGAAGTCGTGCAAGTGCGAAGAAAAATGGACTCGCATGGCAGGCAGCTGGCGGTCGTATTTTAGCACCACAACACGATCATAGCGGGACCAACATCCAGGGATTTAGAATAGCCGGACAAGAATAACCATTATGAGACGTTGAGCCGTCTAGCAGTAGTTCGGCTTGCAATGCCTGAGATAGTGGCCAATCGCTGCTCACGGGTGCTCTACGGCATACATGTGGACAGACCACAGTAGCAGAGTTGCCAAGCGAGGTTCTCGGAAGGGTTAAAATTGGAATAGATCTCGGACCGCACCAGAGTGCCAGAAATCACCTCTGCAACGCGATTGAAGTCACTGCACGAGGCATGCGACTAGTTTCTTTCGACCAATCGAAGCGCATGGGTAAATTCCCAGAGAGAACGTGAATTTGAAAGCCTGATGAGACCTCGAATTCGGAACTTCGTCAGACACCTGCAAATAACGCACGCGCAGGCTGTCAGTACAGCGGCCGTCACAAGCACCCATATCTCAAACAGATAGACTTACATGTTCTCCACACTCCAGTGCCTTGAACTTATCGCTTCAAGTACAATCCAATCCGCAAGAAGTATGTTTGGCAGACCCAGTTTGCCGTGCGCCCTTGCCCCGAGTCCGAGCATGATGGAAATAAGAGGCAAGAAACAAGCCGTTGGCACCCAGTGCAAGGTGCCGCAGTATCGGCACAACAATGCGCTCACGTGCTCATCAGGTGATTTCGCGGTTCGCGTTAATTGTGCTTGTTTGTCTGCGATTGAGATAGGAAAGTCGAGAACAACGGCTTAATCCTTCCCAACGACGTCGTAACGATGAATACGAACGCGAACACTTGCGACGAGCGAGTCACATACCGACAAACTCGCTTATCAGTGACGCTCGGTGATGTGCCTACGGTGGGGTGATCGTGCGAATAATGAATGACAAACACACACCCAAAACACCGCAATGAGTGGCTCTGAGGTGCGAGGACAGTTCCGTGGTTGTGCGGCTCTAACCAGTGGGCGCGCGCGACTCGAAGACGGATGGCGAATGCGGGCGCTAAGCGTGGGAACGGGACGAATGAGGCAACGGCGCCTCCGGAATACGAGTGAGAGAGCGAGGAACGGGGGAGGTGAGAGACGGAAAAACGAACTAAATTCTCTATATTGTGTGAGTGTGTAGACATGGATTATATCTATGAAGAAAGAAGAGCCCGGCAAGGAAGATATCTGAGCCGTGGGTGAAGGAAGAAAGAAAAACAGAAAATTTCAGATAAGAATGAAACAGGAATGGAATAGGGGAGAGGCGGCGAGGCGGCAACTGCGTTGATGGGGGAAAAGGCTACCTAACAAGGAAAGGGTGGCGCGCCGAGCGTCTCGGTGAAACGGGAAAGAGAGGGAAAGAGGCGGTGCCGGTCACGGGACGGATGCTTTTGCTGACTGAGGATCTCCGGGTGTGTCGAGGAATCATATGGCACAACGGGAAAGGTGTCGGGGATCGAGGGAACGACGGGAATGTGATGACAAAGGTCGAAAAAAAGGGATTTACCGGGGTCAGGGAGCAGTCCAGCTCATCATCGGGCTGCAAGCTGCCATCTCCGTAGTCTCGTCCAAGTTGTTGGCTGGGAAAGAGACTTTGGTGAAGATCGCGTTGACGTGTTTCGGGTGACCGTGAGTGTGCTTCCGACTTATGAATCTCAACTTCCAATTTTGGAGCCTGTGATAGGCATTTGGGCCTCTCGTCGGGGCTCGATGGCAGATTCAGAAGGGCCACCAGGAGTCGGAATACGTGCGGGAGGCAGGCAGAAGATGCGGTCGAGAGGGTACCAAAACACTCGAGGGAGGATATAAGGTATCCGTGTGGAGAACTACTGCACGATGGGTAGCTTTGTTTGATTTTGACCTACAAGTCGTCTGACCTTTCTCGGCGTCTCACGGGCGCTTAACAACCACCATCCAATCTGGCACTTTCAGACCAGCCGCACGTCCCCGCGCACGCCAGGATCAGCTTCAAATGGCGTCACATGCACGTTACTAGTGTATTCGGGCAGATATGAAAGCATGAACCTCGAATGCCTGTCGTTACAGAACAAGGCCGTTGTACTCGGGCAGCCATCATCCCACACACACCACTGCAAGCACGGAATCGAGGCTCATCGTTTCCCTCTCTCTTCCCCCCTTCACCCACCGACACTATCAGCGTCAACCTCGAACCAACCTCCCTCCTCCCCTCGAGTATAACCGGATCATGAGGTCCTCAAGCCATGGCGCACCGCTTGTCGACGCAAGCCAATCTCTTATGTTCAATCAGTGCCATATAACACAGGTGGATGGACGACCTGTAACGTTGCGGAAAGGTATGCTGCCATTGCACTCTGTCCATCCCGGCGGTTGGATCTAATGGCAATGAACCTGAAGGTTTCAAGATTCTCTGCGCTAACGTCGACGAGACTCTTCTCCACGACTCCATCGATCGTGACGCAGATGAAGTGGCCATCCAGAATTCAAACGCGGAACGTCAAATCATTAACAAGGTTGTGGACTGGGCGGAAAACCCAGCTCACGTTGCTCAAGCCGCCGTGGTCTACAGTCCAGCTCCTCTTGGAGGAACTTCCCCTGCTGCCCGTTTGCTTTCAGAATCATGCCACAAGAATGGGGTCCTCCCTTCGACCACCACTTCGGACAAGAAGGAGGACAACCAAATTCGCCGGCACGTAGTTGCGACAATCGCGTACCAAATCGCGCTCGCGTTGCCCGCTGCTCGCCCCTTCATCGAGGACGCAGTAGAGCATGATCCTGCGATATTTCGACGGTCCTTTCGACCTCAAATCGAGCGGCTGATTCAAGGGCCACTGAGGCAACCAGCCGAAACTCCAATGGCACTTTTCCAGCCATCTTCGTCCATAATCGTAATGGATGGGCTCGACCCAGCGAAAAGTTGGCACCAGCTGCTCCTCAAGCACCTTCACCAGCCCGATCCCAGCCCGCTGGTCCTCCGACCAGTTGTGGTCTTGCACACCCTCGAGGCCGGCAAACACCCATTATTCCTTGACCCCTCGTACTCATCACTGAGGCTGTTCATACCTTCTCCCGAAGTCTCGTCATACCCTCAGCAAAGTTATTTCGGGACGAGTACAGTGATGGTTTACTTTTTTTTCTTTACACCCTGATTCTTGACATTGACCGTGTCATCGTGTCAAGTAAGAAGCGCCATACTGGACAAAAACGGACTTCTGATTTTTTATAAGCCCCGTTTATGAAGCGGTGTCCCTGTAGATCCACATTGCACGTCCAGATATAGTCCCTAGGATTAGCATAGGTGTATATATGAGCAAATAATTATCTGTATAAATTATGTAGCACCACCTACTCACATAAAACTGATTTACGCGAAGGGCCCCTGCACCTTGTGCGTGCGCCTGGGTGCTAAGCGCTAAGAGCTCGAAACACCGCCAGCGACCCGTGCGCGTTTGACGCGCAACACTCGCGAGACGAAGTCGTCCATCTTACATTAATTATAACAATCCATAGCCGATTGGAGAGAGGCAGGGGATTAGGAACGACCGGGCTAGAGCTACAAGTTGCAAAAACATTACACTAGGAGTATATGCAAGTCCTTCACCGCTGTGTTATAACAACGCTACCTACCGATATCCCAGGAAGACCCACGGTCCCTGGTACAGGGTACATTCATACAACGGTAGACTCGAAGCCAGCCTACAGGTGCGCAATTTTTTTTGTTCAAAAAATTACTTCATCAAGATGTCTGGTTGCGAGACTAATACAACGGGAGAAACGGGGAATAATTTCAACAAGCACCCATTTGTAACTTGCTGGGCCCAACAGCCCGAGAGGTGGAGAAATGCTTATGTGTCTTTTCGGAGGCAGCTCAACATCAACGTCCCGGGGAATCGTCTATCTTGTGTCGCGCAAATCCAGCAGTGAGACAGAAGGAGGAAACAGCCTGAACTTTTTTTCGATGTGATGATCAAAACGACCCGTGGCCGATTCATGGCCAACTCTAATGCCGGTGAGCAAAGAGTCTTTGGGCATTGGTTGGATTCGGGTTGAGAGAACAGACCCTAACGGTAAAAGATTCAAGGCGTGCTGGGTGCCTTCTTGGTCCGCACTTTACGGGCGCTTAAAGGTTGTTGGCCGATTCGGACACTCTGAGATTCAATAAATTGTTTAATTGGATCGAATGTCTGTGGTACTACGGATATCCTCCTACATGATAGGGAAGATATCTGTTATTCCATATGGAGAGGGCATATTCAAAATGAAGAACCGGGTTTCAAAGCACTCGTACAACCTTGTTAGCTGTTCTATTGGCAAGCGCAGCTACCTTTTTCTCCTAGGCAGACCATGGCTCAATCGAGACAATCAGGTTTCCGTTGCCGTATGCAGCTGCCGCTCCTGGTCGTCATATTAGCCGCAGCACTCGGCAAAAGACAATAACGGTAGAATTGTGGACTTACCCTCAACCCTGTTGTTGATGTTACAATTGTTAATTATCCACAACGCGCCAGTCGCTACGTCACGGCTGCAATGAAAAGGGACAGCATTAAACGAGAAGTACTTCATTCAAGAGCACGTCAAAGCCCACCAATACGAGGACGCGTGTCCGCCAGCTATGTTAGATCCTCCGATGTGTGCATCTCCAGCGACACAGAAGTCAATGTTAGTATCAACACCGCAAGCCGTGGTTCCAAGGGCGTTGAGATAGTTGTAGCACGCTATGGCGTTGTCCCGATTGACGAGGTTTGTATTTTGACAGAAATCGTCGAAGCGCTTGGAGAGCTGCGGCGCAACTGTGGAATCTGTCTACCTTTTAGTCCCAAGTCTAGGGCAAACATGAATGGACCTACTTATCTCGGGAACCTTTTTGAAAAGGTCGGCGGACGTGAGGCCAAGTGAGACCAAACTGGGTAGTCCAGGACCTGGGATAACTTCGACAGCATTATCTGCGGTCGGAAGTGCGGCGACGTTGCCTAAGGAAGCGAGGACGCAGAGAAAGGCAGCAGTGAGGGAGCCTAGTTTAGCCATTCTGTTGTTGGATTGTCGTTGAGCGTTGAAGGCTAGACGTAGTAATCTAGGCAGAGAGCAGTTCAGAAATGCGACATTAAAAGTGAGCAGAAATGCGTACCCCACTGGTATCTACAAGATGAAAGGGAATGCCTGAGATATGCTCTACTCGAGCGTCTTTTATAAGGAAAATGTGGCGGCCCATAGGCGGAGGATAAGAATCAAGTCGTCGGCAACACTGCGGTAAAAATATCTCGAGGCGGCAGAAAGTAACTGAAAGAAGAAGACAACATTCATACCTGCGGCAGCTGAGCATGAGGGTATTTGAGGATGAAATGTACATACCTGAGCACGGCGTTGACGAATAAAATGCATGTTCAACCGGACAGATTAGCTAGTGCTAGCCATGAGTGCTAGTACACAGAGGAGGGAAACAGAACGCAGTTTCAACACAAGCAACCTAGGTAGAGTCGGTGTAAAGATAAAGCAGGAGAGAAATAGAATCGCACGGAAGGCGTCCAGAGATCTTATTTTTAGCACTACAATGACGATCAGAGTGGGACCGGCGTCCAGAGATTTAAAATAGCAGCGTAGACATAACGTCATGAGATGATGAGGAGAAAGGCAACAATTCGGCTTGAGATGCCTGAGACAGTATCCAATAGCTGCTTGCAGGGGCTCCAAGTCGTACATGTGGACAGACCCAAGCATCAGACTCGGAGGCGTTGAAACCAGAATATGTGATCTTCTCTCTGGTCCAGCGAGGTCCTCGGAGGGGCTCAACTTGTACCGGATCTCAGACCGTACCAGAGCGTGAAAAACCAGGTCTGCAGCATTCTGGAGGTTACTGGATGGATGATGAGTCTATCGAAGCGCGCACGGGGAGATTTTTAAGAGAACGTGGATTTGAAAGTCCTGGAACTTCGTCAGATTCGCACAAATAGTGTGCGCGCAGGCGGCCAGAGCAGCCTTCACAAGCACCCCTTCCTTGAACAGATAGACTTTCATGTTCTGCACACTCCCGTGTCTTGAACTTCTCTGTTTAACTTGAAGTACGATCCGATCCGCAAGAACATTATTTGCCAGACCCAGTTGACGTCGCCCTGAGCCCGAGTATGATGGAAAAAGAGGCAAGAAACAAGCCGTTGGTGCCCTAATTTACCAGTACACATAAAGTGCAAAGTTCAAACGTGGACATTCGTGCACAAGGGGTTGAATCAAGTTGTGGGCGCCGGAAAGTTTTTCGATCTCCGTCAATGACCACGTGTTTATCAGGTGATCTCTCGCGTCGCGTTAATTCTCGTTAATTGTGCTTGTTATCCCCCATCGCTGGGCGATCAATTTCCGAGAGATGTCGCCACAGAGGGTCCCTCCTCGCGAGCATTTCTCTCCCTTCCACGATAGTCCGGAACAAGACCCGCGGCGCCGAAACACGATGGCGCGTTTTTGCCACAATCGCAGACCAAATAGCGCTCGCGCTACCTGCCACACGTTCCCTCATCAAAGAGGCGGTCGAACACGATCCTGCAGTATTCCGTAGATCCATCCTCTCTCAAGTCGAGTGGCTAATCCAAGAACCGCTGTGACAAGCAGCCGACACCTCAATGGGGATTTTCGAGCGATCGCCCACCGTACTCGTACTGGATGGATTCGACCGAAGCAAAGACTGGCATCGGCGACTCTTCGAACATCTTCGGCACCACACATCCCATCCGGGACCGTTTCCCATATGGCCATACGACCCCTCGTGGCACTGCACAACCCCGCGGGCAGCAAAAACCAACTATTCCGTTGTTCCTCAAACTCATCATCGGGGCTGTTCGTCTCTCGCCCTGTTCACAGCATCGCAGAGACTGCGGGACGGGCACAACCGCCTCGCTTGCGTTTTTTTTTGGGTGACCCCTGTGCGCGCTTCTGATGTGGGCGCCTGTGAAGGCTGCGCCGCCGAATGCTGACCCACATCTCGGACAGGTTAGCGGGAATGAACTTGCATATTCTCAGAACCCCCGTGGCTTGAATATATCGCTTGACCCTGGCTTCGATGTCAAAACGCGTCCTGAAGGCCCTATACAATGATTAAACTAACGTGTCTGAACTGACTGGAGTAGGAGGAGAAAAAGCATTCAAGCATTCATGCATACTTTAGTCGTACATTTGTTAATTCGAGCGGATTGGCACAGGCAGTGGGCAGGGGTGTAATTGTGACGAGGGGGCTCGTAGGGCGTTTACTTGCTCAGGCATTTGCCTTCTTCAACGCCTGGTGTGCATCTCGAATGCGATGTTCCCAATACCTGTCGGATAGTAAATACGTTAGACTACAGGAAGGAGAGTCACATAGGATCCAACGTACTTCTTTCGGATCGGATCGTACTTATTAGCAAGGCTTGTCCAAATCTGTAGCACGTTCGTTAAATCAAAGTAGGAGATGGAAAAGGGCAGGAAAGCTCACCTCGACAGCAGATTTGACACCATCAGCCCCTCCTTGTATCTCATACGCGTCCGCGAGGAATTCGAGTGCTTCAGCACATGGCAGCTCGGCCCCTTCACCTGGAGGCGGGTTCTCCAGATCGACGATGTCCCGCTGCGCGCTCTCAGATGAGCTCGGCACTACAGCATATGGGCGGACGAACGGCAGCACAGACGCGAACGGCGTCGATGTGTGCTTCAGGATCCCGCGGAGGTAGTTCCACGCCGACGGGTTCGACGGCGCGAGCGAGATGTTCTGCTTGACGAACGTCAGCTCTCTCTTGAACACGCGCTCCCTGTCCCGCTCGCCCTCGCGCACACCGCAGCCCCACACGACGAAGAATCGGTGGTGCCACGCCGAGTTGTTCCGTACGTCCTGCGCGAGCATCGTATCCACAAAGTCGAGTTCGCCCTCCCACAAATCCTCGCTCACGTCCTCGTCGCCCGTGCTATCGACGCTGCCGCCGAAGTAGGCGAGCAGCCACTGGCGGTAGCTCCATGTGTGATAGTTCTTGACGTCGGCATCGAGGCTGCGTGTGATGAACTGGAGTTCACGCTGGGGTTTGCGGGTGAGTGCGACGAGGAGTCGGCGGTGATGCCAGACTTGGTATGTCTTGAGGAAACGGACGGCGAGGATGTCCATGAGCTCGATCTCTGCTACGAGAAGTGGATCCGACGGTGATATGACTCCGGACGGAGAGGAAGCGGTCAGGAGTGCTAGAAGGGTTTCATAACGATACTGCCTGTTGAAATAGATCAGCGAGAGTGAATGAAAATGGCTTTGAATCGTACCAGGCAGAATAATGCGCCGGGTTCTGGCGTATGACACTCTCCGTCAACTCGAGTACACGACGACTCTTCTCTCCTGACTTCGCGATGGCGCGGAAATAGTTCGTAGCATCTTTGTCTGCAAGACAATCAGCATCTTAACCTGCTGCTGCACGAAACCACGCACATTCCTCTGTATAGAAGATGGGAGCTAATGGGCTGATATTTTCGTACTGTTCCAGAGGGACAACATCTGCCCAATCTGGGCGCTCAGAGAAAAGCTCCTCGTCGTCAAAGGAGATGGTGGCCATCCTTGGTCGATTGTTTACGTTGTTCCACTAAGGTGGGAGGGCCAGTGGATTTGCTGTTTTGCTGTTCTTCTGTTGTTCTAAATAGGCTGGGGGCACGTTCTAGGGGAAGGACACGAGTTCGAATCGAGGCGCGATGTGATGCTGGTCTGTTGAAGGCTCGATGCAGAGTAGAGGGTAATGAAATGGGTCTTGCGAAGCTTATTGTCTCGTTCCAACAGACCTGATTATCACCGGTCCGGTATGCCGGGAAGATTGTGCCAATTAGGAACAAATAGTCGGACAGGCGGTCCGCACTCAGAGTCACTGAACCAGGAAGACCTGACCGCTCAGCGCTCAACTTTCAAGACCAACGTTTCCTAAGCATGTAAAATAATGTATTTCGGTGGTTTCCAGCTCTGGTTCGGAGCCGCATACATACAATCGAGGATGGGAAAAAGGTAAGGAATCAGGACAGGTGCCATCGCAAATTATCCCTGAAAAGCGATGCCTGTCTTGGAGGTCTCTGCGAGCCCACCACCTGCGAATCCGGTTCCTGAGAAATGAGATGACTTAGATACAAGGCAAGTGCAGGATTCAGATTGTTAGGTACGCACCTTCCCGTTTAAGCTCGATAACATCCTTCTCCTTCAAGGCAGTATCACAGACGATGCACTGTTTCGCAGGTCGGACGAGGGTGTCTGTACAGGTCTTGCAGGTAACATGTCCGCATGGCTTCGATACTGCAGCGCTGTGAGTATGAGCACTTTCCAAAAGTGTCCAGTGTAGACGTACGGAACAGAAGGACGCTGTTGGACAAGTGTTTCTTGCACGATGGGCACATCGCTTCCGGCTCATCTTTGCTCTTCGCCGGCGCCTCGGCCGTTGTCGAGCTCGACCCCGAGTTGGACGAATACACCGTGAACTTGACAGGCACTAGTGTCTTCAACCTGCTGAGGGGTTAAAGAGAGTCCAATGGTGAGGTAAGGAGGGACATACGCGATTGAATGGGACTCCACACCACCCCGACAGACGGTCGACAACTTCTTCACACCAACATCCACATCGCTCAGGCTTTGCGGGACCCCACTTGAGGTGTACGTCGGAGTGAGTGACGGTAGCCAGAAGTCAGGCAGTTTGTGCTTCAGGGCTTCAGCTTGTTCGCGCTCTATCTGCTTCAAGGCGGCTTCTTCAGCCTCTTGGGCAAACTTTTGAACCGTGTCGGTGGAGAATGAAAAGGGTGTAATTTTGGACGTAGACTCGGAGGCGGCGTCAGACCCGGGCGGCGTTTTTCGCTTGGTTCCGCGAGCTAGATTCGTCGTTGAAGAAGTAGCATCGAATGGGAGAGACGATACTCACGTTCGTCGGTTTTCGACTCTGCTTTACTGCTCGAACTGGCAACGGAACCTCCAGCAAGCCCAAGCTGACCCCTTTCAAACTCCTTCAACACCCTCTCTCTCGCCGCCTCTCGTGCACGAGAACGTTCCTCTTCAGCTTCTTTCTTCAAGGCTTCGAGGCGGTCCTTCTGGCGCTTGATGTCTTTCTTCTGTGTTACTTGAGTTGATACATTTTCAGTCGACCTATGCACATAACCGAAGAGCCACTCACATAGATCCGTGTATACACACTCTTTGCAGAAAAGATGGCCGTCGGTGCAAGCCAATGGCTCGCGAGCACGGTTTAAGCAAAGTGCGCATGCATCAAAACGTCTCATCGATTCATTTCCGAGACGTTGCTAGCGAAATAAAGACGCAAATCAATGCCGGCACGACCAGAACTCGGGATCGAAATGTACCCTCCTCGTTCCATAATCCAACTTCTTGTATTCTGCATAGCTGAAGATTGACGACGCGGTGTTATTCTTGCTATGCTTCGTCATTGTTACCTTCCCTGTGCAATAATTTCCAAATAGCGTTTGTGGTGCCCGTCGGCGTGGAGGGTAATACTTGGTTGAGGTGGAGAACAGCGCGAGTAGCTTGATTGTCCAGGATTGGTCCACCTTCTCGGCCCGAATTACCCGGCCCCGCCACAATTTTCAGACTTGTGAGCTTGAAAGTCGGTTGTCACCTAACCACACATTTCGTTCGCTGGCATATTCCTCGGCCTAGATGACAAGAAAACGGGAAGAATTATTGATGTTCTATATATAGGTGTACCCAAACAATGGCATCGGAAGACCTTGACAATTGTACTCGAAGAATCAACTTTCAAAGTCTGCCATGCAACCAACCCAAAGCTGCTTGCGGGCGGGAGGGACCAAGCACTCCTCCTTTTTTGGTGAGGCGGGACGACAACAAGGCATCACCGATATCCAAGCGCTCTTTGCCCATTCCGGCCATTCGAGCCCAGATGTACAAGCACTTTGTGGCCTATAAATCCGGGCCTTTGGGCGTACGCGCAACGCACCCTGTGGCCCGTGGCTTTATTCGTCCATTTGCCACTACCATCTGTCTCTCTCTACCTCATCCAACATCATGGCGACTAATCTCCAAAGCACCAGACGCACGGCCACCTCCCACAGCTCACTTACTGCGCCAATCTTCGCTCTTCCAGTCGAACTTCTCTTTGTAATATTCTTAGCTGTTGTTAGCGACGACGACGACAACGACGACCCCTTCGCTGACAAGGAACGGCCCAGAGAATGGCGCGACCTTGTTTCCGTCTCTCGAGTTTGCCAGCATTGGCGATCCGTCACCCTTCAAGGCGCTTCCGACCTCTGGGGGATGGTACTGGGTTTATGCTTGAGCAGCGGAGAAACTAGCACTAGAAGGAACAATCTCGTCATGGACGAGCTTCTGCGCCGGACCGACAACGCGCCATTGTCAATCAAAATCTCCCTTCCTTTCGAGAACAGAGACCCGCTCTTGCTCTCTCGTCCTGCATGGAGGAACACGCTCCAGAACGCCTCCCGGTTCCGTGCCTTTCACTTCAGCTTCAACTCTCCGATAAAAATCGAGCCTCTCATCGCGGATTTCTTCACAAGGCCAGCCCCTCTTCTCGAAGAATTTTCATGGAAGGTCGGTCCTACGTATACCCACCTTCTCCGTCACTTGCCACAAGAACCGCTGTTCGCCGGGGACGCGCCTAATCTGCGCCGTGTGACGATAGACGGTGCTCGCTTTTCGCTGGAGATGTTCAGTGGGCTCAATCTGACGCATTTGCACGTCACGCGCAACATCACCTACCGAGCCCCCTGCGTCTCTAAATGGATCGAATTACTCAGGGAACAACCAAGCCTAGAAGAGCTCACTCTGAAGCAATGTGTGGTCGACGACGACGACTCTGAAATCACATCGACCAAGGCCCGGCTACCCCGCTTGCGCTCCTTCGTCTTGGCCCAGGCCACTGCTTGCTGTATCCAGCTTTTGGACCGTCTCGAGCTTCCGTCCCTCAACCACCTGGAAGTTGTAGCATCCTCAATTTATCCAAGCGCCCAAATGGATGCCCTAACGGACGTCCTGTCAAAGCATCTCGCAAGCGAGCGATGGGCGCTGAAGCCGTTCTCCCGCTTGACGATGGCGATTGACTCATCCTGGCCATCCGTCCAGATTGACGCCCACGACGCACACAAGACGAAGACCCTCTCTATCTGTTATTGTTGCACCTTCCTCTCAAGCTCCGGGCTGGTGCCCGCTGTGGAGGGAGTCGCGTACGACCCCGACGGTGACGATATCTCTGAGAGAGGAGCCTTTACAGATAGTACGGACGACGAGAACGACCAGACTGCTTTCTGGGTTGACGAGCTGAATGGTGTCACGGATAGGGGAGAGTTGAAGCTGGACGCTGGATATGCAACGCCCGAAGAGGCTCCAGGCGCGGAGATCTTCCGCGACACCATAGCAAACCTTTTCAACAAGATGAGCAATTTTGGGCTCCTCAGCAAATGTACCAATCTTGCTTTGGACATCCGCCGCTCGCCCCCGCAACTCATGCCGTTGATCCGCGACTGTCTTCAGTCCCTCGACGCGGTTAGTGAGGTCGAAATCTCGCTGAGGTCGCCTGTTAACGACGTGATTCGGCTTTTCAACGAATGTCCAGGCTCGGTTCGACAAATACAGCCGAATGCTATTGATGGACATCTCCGGCCGTCAGCGCTAGATGATGCCCCTACTGTGTATTTGAAAGTCGTATAGTGCTCTATAATGCTCCTGATTCTGGTGAACGTCCTGCATAAATTTGACTCGAGCACAGATGCTGTGACAACCCACTCAGATTCGAATTTCCCAGTTGAAACATTAGCCACTTGTAACAACTCTCTACAAATTACCTATATCTAGTTTTGGTTGATTATCCTCCAATAGTTCGGCCCCGTTTCTTATTAAAAAAAAACACCAATTGAATGTCTTTGCTTGAATCTACGTCGGTAGTTAAGCGCCCATGGTGCTAACATTGCCGAGGAAGATTACTATGTGAAGAGTCCGTCCGATGCACGATGCACGCATCAGAGATGCAGGGGAAGGTTCTTTATAACCTCCAGGGACACGCCGACAAGCCTGTTGTATTCAAAGGCGTTTCCCGTTTATACTCAGTGGCAGAAAGAAGAAGGTAAGAGGACAGGTGTCCTTCTACGTACACCCACCTCCGTACGCTGAACCTTTGCCTTCCAAGCTCCTTTCCATTCGCGCAACCATACACCGGGGCCGCTTTACCTTTGAGAACGACCGAACCGCCCTCACTCTACAGCTGACTCGAATGTTCCGCATTCCTCTGTATCTACACTCAATCTCAAAACCGGCGCACGTTGTGCTCGCTATACGCTATCTCGCATATAAGATTCTCTTTCACTGCATACGGCTGATTGTTCTGTTTCCAGGTCTCGTTTTCCCGTCTCGTTACGACGTGGAACATTTCTGGCAACGATCCACACCACCATCTATATATTGCTCGATCGACCTACATGATTTCAGCTTCCTGGGTCCCCCGTGGGCCCCTTCTCGATTTATTTGACTTCAAATTCGAATATCTCACTCTGGACCCTTACTCCTCTGATTCCCCCTTTTCTTGCGCCTCCGAGCCACCCCTAGCGCCTGCTTCTCATGTTCATTCGCGGTGATCCTACACCTCTAGTTTGACACAAAAATTGCCCATTAGAAAAAGGTGCAAGATAATAGCGCCAAGCAAGATCAGATTAGAGCTGTGCACGGGACCCTACATTCCAATTTCAACCCAGCCCTCTTCATCCACACCCTCGTAGCCATGAACGTTCTCGTATACTCAGGCCCCGAAATCCTTCCGATCTCCCTGAAACACACTTTATCAACGCTTAAAAGCCTCCTCCTACCCAATTTCACACTTCAATCCATCACCCAGCGAGCTCTGACAAGCCAGCCATGGCAGGCGTCCTGCGCGCTCTTGGTCGTGCCTCAAAGCCGAGATCCTTTCGTTTCTACAGCCAGCAAGACAATCAAAGCCTTCGTGGAGGCAGGAGGGGCATGTTTGATGCTTGGAGCAGGCGCTTCGGCAACATCGCGCTCTGCGAGGTTCGGACTGGGAGCAAGGGGACTCACTTTCGGGTTGGAGACACAGGAGGAGCCTGCAGAGCCGCTCAGGTTCTACGATAAGTTGAACAATTGCGATATCTCCTGTGACGTGGACAGAGAGGAAAACACTCAGCCAGGTTTGCGATCTGTCAGATCTTGTGGTGAGGGCAAGGTTTACAGCAGTGGTACGGGACGCTTCACTGGCTTCGAAGATCACAAGGGGAAATCAATCCTTGCGAAGTACGAGGACGGCTCTATTGCAGGACTTGCTGTCGACGCTGGGGCCGGGAAGATAGCTCTCTGGACCGCCAGTATCGAGTACCCTTTGACCGAAGAACCTGCCTCCTCGATCCCCACCTCTCAGGACACGACCGCATCCGAGAAGTTACGAAAGGAACTATTGCAAACCTCGCTACTACAGCTGGGCCTGCAATCACCACCTGATGAGGACAACAAGCTCTCCATTTTGCGTCCTCTGCCTCAATTCCTCACCTCCACTCCGAGCAAGCGCACGATCGTATCTCAAATCACGAACGCCATCGCGGCACCGCAGTTGGGGTCGCAGCTCAGCGTATTAAAGGATGCCAACGATGAATTCCTCTTCCATGCCTTGCAAGAAGGCATGGGTCTGATGACAACAGCAAGAGAGGACGCAAAATCATCGAGCGATCCATCAACATGGCAACCCAAGCACATTATCGTCTGTCAAGATGGCGAGCTACCTAGTCGCGAACTGACGCCTCTCTTCGATCTGGCACTATTCTACAGCACTCTCGCTGAGGCACGCAAGCGGGAGGACCTTTTGTCGACGGAGCCCTGGGGAACTGGTGAGGCAGTGCTGTACGGCGAAGCGGTGACGAGCACGCAGACCATGCTGGACAAGTGCGGCGCTCCTCGCTCTTCTCCTCATGCCAAGCTGATCCTGGACCAGGAACCCGGTGCTCCTCAGTCAGCTGCCCACCCCGCTCCTCTCTCTTGCTTCATATCAGCTCGCAGGCAGAGGGAGAGGATCTAATGTCTGGCTCTCGCCCTCTGGCTGTCTTCAGTTCTCCATCCTCCAGCGTGTGTCACTGTCTGGACCCGCGGCTTTCCCTCCAGCGAAGATAGTCTTTGTACAGTACCTCTTCGCACTGGCTGTAGTGGAGGCGTGCCGTGATGAAGCAGTTCTCGGACCCCGTGTGGGTGAGAGGATACGCGTAAAATGGCCGAACGACCTGTACGCGCAGGTGAGTGATGATGGGGAGGTTAGAAAGGTCGGGGGCGTGCTTGTGAATACGAGTTTCTCGGGAGGAAAGGTCGATATTGTGATTGGTAGGCATTCAAATTGGGAGTGTCGATCTAGACTGAGAGCACGTAGGATGCGGCCTGAACGTGCTTAACCAACCGCCGATTACATCGTTGGCACAACTTCATCCTGGTGCGAAAGAGAAGTTGAGCATCGAGAAGACGGCAGCCGTGATCATGGCGAAGTTCGAGTCGATGTGGAATGTCTTCCTCCGGGAATGTTCGTTCGAGCCGCTGCTCGATCTCTATCTGAAGCGGTGGCTACATTCGTAAGTAACATGCTTGCACTTAGTCGAAATCTCACATCTTTTCAGAGACCAAGTCGTCACTTTGACCACGACAACCCCTCATATCAAGGTCCGAATTACGGGCATTACTCTGGATTACGGCCTATTGAGGACGATTCCAGAGAGGACGGGGCTGGGAAGAGGAGCATCGGAAGGAGAGTTCATCGACTTGCAGCCAGATGGAAACAGCTTCGACCTCATGGCGAATCTCATAAAGTTGAAGAGTTGAATAATTGGAGTGTGTTTAATGTCGTGGTGGTACAAATGCAGGAACCTAAGCCAAAAAGAAAGAGAGAAAATAATATCAAAGCACTTCAATCCGTATTCTCTAGAAACCCGACCCCACTTGCCCGGATCTTCCCAAGGATGGCGTCGTACCATCTCTGGATGATGCTCATAGGCACAAGGACCTCCGGGCCAACCCCACCGCCCATGAATCCGCTAAGGTAGTTGAGCAGGTTCTTCACGATACGTTCTGCCAATATCGTCGCGTCTGGGGCGTTGCCGTTGGCCCTGACGAGGGCGACAGAACTTGACTGAAGCGACTGGAGCTGTGCTTGGATCTGGTCGAGGGGTTCGATGGAGATGCCGAGGATCGCTGTTACGTCTTGACCTTGCTGGTCTTGGGAGAAGGTGGAAAAACGATCCTGTGCGGCAGAGGCGGAAGCGACGTTGAACGCCCCTCGGAGGCGGAAGATGGCGGAAGGCTTTTCGTTAGAGATCCTGCGATGATGAACATGTAAGAATGTCAACAGACAGAGTTGCGATAGTGCCACTCACATGCCCAGAAGTTGGAAACCTTTCCCTGGCCAGTAGAAGTGCACTGCCGCCCCAAATCCGTCAGGGAATGGTACTGCAACCCAAGTCATTACGGATTCCCAATGAAAGAAGCGAAGAACGCACCTGTGCCAACAAGGAATACGCAGACGTGGTTGATCGTGCTCGCGTTAGGCAGCTCGAAGTAGGCATGCGTCTCATCGACCTGGACAATATTCGTCTGGAGAAGACGGCCAGCTACGCAGCAACCAAACATCTTGAGGATAGAGACGAGTTTTAGCCGTGGTGACTGAAGAATTGGACGTAAGATCTCAAGGTCGCCTTCTACGTTGAAGGCCGAAAGAGGTCGGTCAGACGCGAAGATGGGAATGAGGGACCGTAGTCGGGGTCGGAGGCGTGAAGTTTAGATGGTGCTGGTCGTCTTGGCTGCGGTCTCGACACTGACAGTTGTGGACAATTCAAGAACATGGTCGAACGTGGTGGAAGTTTCACCTTGGCCAATGACCACCACAATCCTACCACGTCACATCTTCGAAATGCTTCGTCTTCGTTGTAAAGGGAAATGGCTACACGAAGATCGATGATTGCAGAGAAGACGCAGAGTAAAAGTAACCGGCGCACCGTCGCCAAGAGACCTATAAGTCCGACTGCGATTGATTAGCCTTTGTTCCGCAGACAAATCGAAGTTGGAACGCGATTCAGCAAGTCTTTCGCTTGAACTGTACACCCTGATGTTCAAAGATATTCTCAACAATCCTCAGATGACGTCCTTCCTGGCCAGCTGACTACTCCTGCTTCTCATACCCGCATTTCCAGGCGTTCTCAGGTTGCAATTATAAAGGGACAGGCACGGCACTTCCCTGTCTTGTTTCTGAACCACCACCACGCCTGCTATCCAGACTTCAGATTTGCAACTCACCTTATGCTGGGCTTCCTGAACCATCCGCTGACGGCTTTTACATGCGCCTATATCATCTACTACCTGATGAAGTGGTATCGCCTTCGCAAGTTGATGCCTCCCGGACCACTAGGTCTTCCTTTCATAGGCAATAAGCACGAACTCCCAGCTATCAAGCCCTGGAAGAAGTTCGCCGAGCTAAATAAACGATATGGTGAGCTCTTGCCCTATCACCTTTCCCGTACAGCTCAAAAGATCACCTCTTTTAGGACCTGTAACCTCGATCTTCTTGGGAGACACCCCTGTTATCAGTGCGCCCTACCATCCTCATCGTGGTGTGGGCATGTTTCTAATTTTTTCCAATTGCATAAATAGTTTGTGGGACGGCACAACCGGCATGGGATCTCCTGGAGAAGCGGTCCGACATTTATTCGAGTCGCCCGAGATTTGTTGTCGCGTGAGTTTTTCAAGCTCGAGCGAAGATATCTTCAATTAATCAGCGCGTCGAAAGTGGAGAAATTCTCTCGAGTAACCTGCGCGGCCTCATGCTACCGAACAACGAGTCCTGGAGAAAGTGGCGAAAGGTCAGTATTGCCCCTGGTTTCAATACCTTCTCTAAAGCGTCTTTAGGTCCTCCATTCAGGCTTTCACTCAAGGCAGGCGGAGACATATAAGGATATCCAATCTCTCGAGTCGAAAGTTTTGATCAAGCAAATTCTTGACGACCCGAAAGGCTACGAACGGCATATCCAGAGGTATCGATAAAGACCGTTGGTAAAATAGTTCATTTCACCAGCACCCTACGTAGATTCGCCGCAAGTGTAGCTGTCTCCGTCACCTACGGGAAAAGGATCAACAGCGTCGACGAGTGGGTTGTGAAAGAGAATATGGACGCCATGGATTGTATGTCTTCACTCGCAAAATCCAGGAATATTCAATTCTGACACGTTGCGCAGATCTCATCAGGTATTCATCAAAAAAATTCGGTTCATTCTTGTCTCATTGGCTTCTTTGTACTTTCTAGTGTCAAGTAAGTCCCGGTGCATTTTTTTGACTCCGTGCTGAAATATCCTTCGTAAAGCATCCCTGGAAAATACCTAGTCGAATCCTGGCCATGGCTTCTCAAGCTCCCTGTTAGTATCATTCTTCTCTCATCTCTTCGGGCTTCCATTAACTTGAGGGATTCTTCTAGCGGTCACTCCAATGGTTCCGACGAGAGCCAGAAGAACGCAGAAAACGGGACATTCGATTCCTCACGGTCCTCTACGATGAAGTCAAGTCGCGGATGACGAAAGGGACGATCCCCGACTGCCTCACTTCGCAATGTATCACCAACATTAAGCAGTTGGGCATGAGCGATTTGGAGCTCGCGTATGCGGTTTCTAGTCCGTTCGGAGCAGGTATCGAGACGGCAGGTGCATTTCCATCCTCCAATAACACCTGTGCTGAGGTTATTCCCTCAGACCTCTGGCACGAGTACATCGTTTGTTCGTACGTCACCTTCACTCGACAGGTAGTATGCCTTCTGAGTTGCTTCCTCCAGTGGCCATGCTGCATTTCCCGGAGGTCCAGACGAAAGCGCAAGTCGAGCTGGATGCCGTTGTTGGTCAAGATCGCATGCCTGAATACGAAGATCAATCCAGCCTTCCCTACATTCGCGCGGTGATCAATGAAGCCTTGAGGTAACGTTCACTCGTTTTTATAGAACCTAGCTGCCTGATGTAACCTGAAAAAAGGTGGCGACCCGTTGCTATTCTTGGAGGAACTCCTCACGCAAGCACTGTAGACGATGTGTATAACGGGATGTTCATCCCGAAAGGCTCGACCATTTTTGCGAACTTCTAGTGCGTATTCAACCCAGTCCTCGCGGAGTCTATCTCTTATACAAGTATTTATTTCAGCGGCATCATGAGAGACCCAGGTACCCAACAAATATCATTCAGCGATTGGCTCGAATCAATGTTGTTGTCTATCGTGTAGAAATGTTCCCAGAACCCGAGCGTTTCCGACCAGAACGCTTCGTCGAGACCACCAGTCCGCGCCTGCTGCAGTTCGATCTCCCGTTCGGATTCGGCCGCAGATCATGTCCAGGCATACACCTCGCCTTGAACTCTCTCTTTATCAACTTTGCTCGCATGCTGTGGGCCTTCGATATCAAGCCAGCGCTGGATCAAGATGGAAAAGAGATCATGCCGGGTGCGTCTAATCCCTTCAGGTCGCATGGGAATATACATCGACTCATATCAAATGCTTAGATTCCGAGAATTATACCAACGGATTCAACTCTCGCCCCGTAAGCTTCGATTGTCGCTTTATTCCAAGAAGTAGCAAGATCGTAGCTTGTATCGAGGCAGAATACCAACATGCGAAACCTCAGCTGGATCGATGGGAGGAGTGATGCTTTGTCGTACGCCCATCAAAGCAAAGTTCCTGCGCAAATGCATTTTCTCTATATTCACCTCTCTACTCATATAAGTTGTGTTTCTGTCAGATTACGCTCAGGTGAATAGATATTTTGTCTCAGCAAGAGAGAGCCGGCTACTCTGGCCCCTGTTCCGGGCCAAGGGCCACAATTGCGGACACGTGATCCGTCGCGTAAGGACGTCCGAAAATCAGGGGTGGCTCAGGAAACTCTTAAGTCTTGACCACAACCATCTACGTACCCCCTCTGGAGTCTGCGTCATTTCTGGAGGTCTCTTTTCATCACAGGTAAATTAAACCTTTTAGTTTGTTAGCAGCAGCAGAATAATTGAGGGCCCCACTTAGCAGTCTTGAAATGTCGCGAACACCTTCATCGTCGCGACCGTTGATGAGCTGGACTGCTCCCTGACCCCGGTAAATCCCTTTTTTTCGACCTTTGTCATCACATTCCCGTCGTTCCCTCGATCCCCGACACCTTTCCCGTTGTGCCATATGATTCCTCGACACACCCGGAGATCCTCAGTCAGCAAAAGCATCCGTCCCGTGACCGGCACCGCCTCTTTCCCTCTCTTTCCCGTTTCACCGAGACGCTCGGCGCGCCACCCTTTCCTTGTTAGGTAGCCTTTTCCCCCATCAACGCAGTTGCCGCCTCGCCGCCTCTCCCCTATTCCATTCCTGTTTCATTCTTATCTGAAATTTTCTGTTTTTCTTTCTTCCTTCACCCACGGCTCAGATATCTTCCTTGCCGGGCTCTTCTTTCTTCATAGATATAATCCATGTCTACACACTCACACAATATAGAGAATTTAGTTCGTTTTTCCGTCTCTCACCTCCCTCGTTCCTCGCTCTCTCACTCGTATTCCGGAGGCGCCGTTGCCTCATTCGTCCCGTTCCCACGCTTAGCGCCCGCATTCGCCATCCGTCTTCGAGTCGCGCGCGCCCACTGGTTAGAGCCGCACAACCACGGAACTGTCCTCGCACCTCAGAGCCACTCATTGCGGTGTTTTGGGTGTGTGTTTGTCATTCATTATTCGCACGATCACCCCACCGTAGGCACATCACCGTCTGCAACTCGGCCTCGTCGGTCGTGCCCTTCAACTCTACTTGTGGACTATCTCAATTCCAGTGGCAAATGGGGTGTAGATGGCATAGTCCCTTTGCCTGTTATCAAGTCTGAACAACGGCTGCGCAGAGCAAGGAACAGCGTAAAGCGATCGAAGGACAACAATGACGTCCTGGAGTTCATTGGCGACAGGGTCAACAACCTGGCGTGTACGCTGATGGTGGAGAAGGTGAAATTGAGCTCGGAACATCATAAGGTATGTCCTTGCCCTGTACTTATCTTGTCGCTCTATACTAATTCGGTGCTAGGCCGTTGGTCGCGTGCTTTGCAACAACGACACCCTCGGGAGGATCGCCTACCAGCTTGGCATGCACGAGGAGGCGATATTCGGTCATCACGACGAGAAAGAGGTGAAGGCGTGGCTACCAACCACCAAGGTGTCCCCACCGAAAGCACTTGCAGATCTCTTTGAAGCCTACGTTGGAGCAGTCTACGAGGAACAAGGTTGGGAAATTGTCATAAAGTGGTTGACAGCATTCTACAAACCTCTCATTGACTTGGCGACGGAGGATTTCCTCAGCCGCCCTGATCCCACGCGCCCCATACCCGATAGGCCCAGTGAGGAACTGCCTGAGGAGATCGTCATGTATCAAGGCAAACTTTTGGATTACCTCGAGTTCAAGAGAGCTAGTCTTGTTGAGAGTGGCCAGCAGGCTATCAACGCCCTCCCGTCTAGCATACAATTCTTCTTCGGCGCCGACGGAAACCTGATGAACGATGCGGACAGAGCTGAAGTCGCTAATAATCTCATAAATTTTTGGATTTGTAAATCTTTCATGCGCGTGTACCCTCAGCTACTACAGGCGAGCTATAAGGGTGCACATCTGGTCACGGTAGGTTCCTCATTGCCTGTCTGAAGTTCGTATCTTACACAACGTAGTGGATAACCCGTCTGGTTACAAGTGACGAAACTATTGGCTATCTTGGCTATCTTCTGTCGCTTTCTGGTTTCTTCGACCCAGAAGACCCAGACTATCAATCCACTCGTCGCTTCACAATCACTCAAGACATGGCATATCGGAAGAAACTTTCTTCTTCCATGAAGGCCATTGTAGGGTGGTACTACCTCAACGACAGCGCCAGCGCAAAGAAGTGGGGTGAGAAGTGGTTCAAATTCATAGTCCTGCGTGCACACGACATTATCGCTGAAGATCCAAGGTGAGTCGCATTCTCTTGGCGGCATGAACTCTTGCGTTAACTCCTCACTATCCAGCTATAAACTATCGCTTCCAGAAAGCGCGCTTGACACTTACTCCATCCATGCGGCCGCTGTTGCCGCTTCGGAACGGAAATTGCACTACACGCCAATATCCGTCACGGACCTTACTCGTGATCTGGAGAATATCTCGCTTTCCCACAACCGGTGCGAAGAACCTACAGACGAGAGTGAAGAACCCGAGAACATCATCCTTGTCGCTAGGGTCGAAGACAAGAGCTTGAACAAATTCCGACCGCTTCCCAAAGTCTCTCGCAAGCCTAAACGTTCAGAAGCGAGCGAGTTCAACTCGCGGAAGGCTGACACTACAACAGCCTCAGCTTTGATCATCAAGAAAGTGTCTGCACAGGAATCGACAAAGGATTCATTGTTGCATGTCAATGTCGAGAAAAAGCTACAGGTGCCGACAATGTCTACGGAGCAAAGTCTCATCTCGGCGTTCAAAGACATCAAGATCGGCGGGGTGACAGATGACATAAAAGCGCCACCGAAAAAGGCAAATGCGCCACCGAAACTGGTCATCAGCCCAGAGACTGTTTCTCGCCTGGGTCAGGGCCAGTAGGGAGCCTAGTAGCATCTAGAGATGTCATCATTCATTTGTGTTTGTCCATTCATGTCACGAGATGTATCATAATCAGACCGAAATACAATTTACATTGAACGTACTACAAAATAGACGAGATATGACTATACGAATCCTAAGTAAATAGGACATGCAATCACGGAGTCGACAATAGGAGCACATGAGATAGTAAAAACAAGAAGGATATAGCAAACAAGCCACATATAGTACAAGGAGATGTGAAAAATAACGCACACAAAAATTATGAAGCAACCAAAAAAACCCGACGCGGGGCTCAGAGGTAGAACATCGTATTCTTCAACATGTTTCCAACTCCATTGTTCCACAACTGCTCTGCCTCGCGCTTGATGTTCTCCTCATTGCCACTCGCGGCCGACCCAGCGCTGCTGCTGATTCCTTGCAAAAGTTTATGCAAGTAGCAGCGGCCGCGCTCGCACGCGAGGTCGGCGTAGTACGCCGGAGAGACAAGACTGACAGCCTTGGTGGCACGAGCGAACATGTAGCTGACGGCGTTGGTGAGCGTCTGGAGCTCGTCAGCTTTGAAGTTGATCTCGTCGTGCACGACGTAGTAGTGAGTGGGGCGCGTGGTACCCTGAAGACCGCCATGGGCTAGAAAAGTAAGGACTAGAAAAGAAGAGTAGGGGGACGGTTAAGATTTACCTTGCAAGAAGAAGTCGAAATTGTAAACAGCTGTGACACCGCGATCGACGACGGTGCCTGGACGAGGGTTGCCGTTGTTGTCCCCATCTTGCTCCGCTGTGGGATAGAAGCGCGTGTGATGGCGCTTGCCCTATAGAGCGATATGAGTATCCTGTTGTTCATTCAATTAAGGTGGAGGAATAAACATACACAAATGACAATGGTCAATTTGGGCGTGTAAGGCTTCTGCGCGGTGTCGAACTTCCTGAAGGCGAGTTTCATGGCAGGCAGTTCTTCCTCAACAACGGTGTTGAATTGACCCTACAAGACGATTGGTACCCCGAAGTAGAAATCATCGTGTGGAGACTCACCTCGGATACGCCGTCGCGGTAGACGAGGATACGGTCTGGAAGGACCTTGTTCCTTGTCTTGAAGAGAGTGAGGCGCTCCCACATCATCTTCGCCAAGTTCGTGACCATCTACATAGCTTGAATTAGGGCCTCTGCGATCTCGACTTGAACTTCTAAAACAGACCTCTTTCTTGGATTCCTGAATCTCCATGCTAGCGGGGTACTGGGCGAACTCAGGTTCGCAACTGGCCACGACGGCGGCGATCGAAGGTGTGCCCTTGACGCTTCCTGGACCAGGATGCGTGACATCAATGCCAACGAGCATCGTCGGGGATTTCTTGAGCCAGGTCATGTTGCGTGGGTCGAGGGCATGGCTAATTATAGGCGGTTTGGAATAGTTCAATTATTGTGGAAAAACCAAAACTTACTTGACTCCGCCGAGCTTCATATTGAACTTGAGTGCCACATTGGCGAAGTATTGCAGCTGCCCTTTCTCCTTGCGGATCTTGGCAGAATGTACGCAGACGGTGGCTAAACGAAGGAACGTGAGCACTGAGAAAAATCCTCGAACGGGGCGATGACTTACGGATATCAAGGTAACAGTCACAAAGATGCTTTAAACCCGAGTACACGTGCTTGTCCCCGTTCGAGAGGAGGACCAAGACCATTGAAGGCTTTGCGGGGAGGGTCCTCAACGCATTCCTGATCACATCGATGGCTTGCGCCCTCGTGGGGTCGGTGTGGGTCTTCGGCGGTAGCTTCGCAGCGATAATTTTCGGATCGGCCTGTTCAACGCCCATACCACTCTGCCGGCACATCTGGGCGAAGCCTTGGTACGTCTGCTTTAGCCCGGGGTCGGTCGGGCTGGAGAACTCGTCTCGCGAGTTGCCGTCGAGGATGACGAGCACCGCCCACTTCTCGAGGCGGGCACCCTTTGCAAACTTGACGTTGCGAAGGTTCCAGCTCGCCTTTTCGTCGACGGAAGGCGTTCCTTGGCCATACTTGATACCTGGGGGCGGAAGGATGCGTCCTGGGACGACCGTCATTTGGTTCCCGATGCTGACACCGAAGGCGTTTAGCTGTGGGGAGGCGTTGGGACGGAAACCCAGCTGATCGAGGCCGCTTCCGGCGATGCTGGCAGCGTTGATGTTGGGCGGCTTCGCCGCGACAGTGATCATGTTAGCAGTGTGCTCATCTGTGAGCTTTCCGCGGAAAGGCTGGTTTGGAAGGATTTCGCATAGCTCGGGCGGCAAAAGGTTGGCCTTCTGGCCACCAACATCGACGAGCTGCATCTCCGGATGGCGCAAAGTGATCTTGTATTCTGCGGGGGGTTAAGTGATGGGAATAAAAACAACGCCGGCAACTGACTGAGTTTGAAGTATTCCTCAACGGTGACTTCTCGTCCTCCGTACTCGTCCGCCTTGAACTTGTGCTGGCGGGCTGTCAAGTTCGACATTTTCTTGACGGTCTTTTTGTATCCAAGGTGAGTGGTTTTAACTCTGACACCGCGCACAAACGCGGCTGGCCTCGCACCGAAACTGGACGAGGCGAACTCCTGCATGGCGGCGACCAAGCTCCCGGGCTTGTAGAAAGCGGTGGTGCAAACTGGACGTGCGAGCATGAGAGAGACGAAGGGCAGATAACAGAAAAGCACAAACCATTGACGTTGACCATCAGCTGATTGTGCGAAGGCCGAACAGAAGAGTAAAATCCCTTCCAGGCCTCGAGGCCACCTCCCAGATTCACTGGCTGCATGGCGGTAGCAAAGAAGAAACGGTTGCGTCCAACCATCACGCCACCACCTCCAGAACGATTGGGATGAGCGGCAAGAATGACGTTCAGGGCAGAGATCACGGGCATTATGTCGTAGTCACGGTATTGGGGTTGGCCGGCCATGTACCTGAGAATCATTCAAGGTCAAAAACAGAGCAAGGGAAAACAAGAGCTTACTTGACCAAAGCTGAGGTGTCGATGGGTTGGACATAGGTGACTGTCAGGGTGTATTCCTTCCCATTAGGTTGAGGACCAGCCTCATCTTCGTCGTAGAATGGAACCTTGATAGACAGAGGCTGAGGGAGTTGTCTAGCCGCAATCAGCTTCGAGGAGTGGTCATGCGCGACGACGCCAACTAATCCAGCAGCCTGCCAGTCAGGCGACTGTTCTGCAAGCTGGAAAATGCGCCGCTTGACTCTGCGAATAGCGGTGCCCGCCGTCGGGGAAATGGTCACATCGTACTCATGCAAAGGCCCCTTTGGGACTTTGACTGGGAAGAAATTGGCTCGAAGCTTGATCGGCCTTCCTTCAGTCCCGAAGCCAGGCCGGACAGGGATTTCGTTGGGTTTAAGCTTGAGAGTTTGAAGAGATGCCACTAAAGCGTCTTGCGTATTGTCTGTGAGGCGGGCGTCGATATTGGCGGGGCCGCTTTGGAAGATACTGATCAAGAGAGCGATCAACGTTCGCGACAGCAGAGACGCGTTTTGGCTTACCCTCCTTGCTCGCGCGGTCCGCCACCACGCCCGCCACCGAAGCCACCACGAGGTGGTGGGCCACCTCCACGCCCGCCACCGCGACCTCCTCTAATGTCAGGGCTGCCACGACCGCCTGGAGAGCTACCACGGGCTCCACCGCCGCGTCCTCTCTCATAGCCACCTCGATAAGCCATTCCAGGAAAGTTAGTGTGTCGTAAGGCGAGTTTGTGTTCGAGTGTTTGAGCGGTTTCCGCTTTCGTAAATGCAAGCTTTGGAGAAAAGGAGATGTATGAGGGAGATAGGCTAAGTAGTGCTTGTCGAGATGATAATGTTACCTGGGGGAACAAGTTCAACAGAAGGATGAACGATGTTCCCGGAGGGAACAAGTCAAAAGCTGGGCAAGGAACTGGAGAGACACGCGTCCAACCCCTCCCTTTTGTATCCGCCTGTGCCAAACATGGACCAACACACCCTACACAACCCGGCCCCGCAATGTACCCCAACGCATCAAACAAAGCACACTATGAGTCATCCGCTCAGCGCTGGGGATTTACTGCGGTGAAACGATAGATAGACGCTTGGTCTGTTCTCGAGCTTCCATTTCACGAAGGATCTGGTTCTGCACTATCAACAAAAGCGCGTATAGGGTTTCCACGCGCTAAACGGCAGGCTCATTTACTCAGTCCGCAGCCGTAAACGAGGCCACTCACCGGAAGCTCAAGGTTACGCTCTCTCGCCATCCTCACGACTTCACCCAGGATAACCTCTACCTCAATCGGCTGCCCCTTCCGGGCGTCGAGCAGCATGCTGGGGACGTGGTTGCTGTTTGGCTTGGTGTGCAACGCCCGCGTTGATTCCAGAACACTGGTGACAGCAGACGAAGGAAGGCCTTCTGGCGTGTCAGGAAAGCCGAGCGCCCGGCCTGCACACCTGGTGGTTAAAATAAGATCCAAAGCCTCATTGCAGGTTCCATACCAAGGATCAGGAGCTCGTCAAGTGTCGCCTTGATCGCAGGGATCGTGTACGCCGAGATAAGGTCTGCGGTTGCAGGCGATACGTACGGCTGATATGAGACAGAGGAAACTTCGGGTGGTTGACGAAAGATGGCCGGTAGAGTATACCTTGATGCACGGAGTCTTAACTAATCCCAAGGCTGTTCAATGAGAACATACGTACCGAGTTAGGGTTGAAAACGACGAGAAGCCAACGTTCCAGAAGTTCTTCGCAAACTTCATCCGCTGGATTTCGGGGACAATGAGCACCGTGCTCCCTCCTGCCTCCAGTATTTTACCCAAATCATTTAGCAATGCTGTCTCCTGTGGAGAATTTACCGTCGTCGTAAAGTCGTTATGACGATAAGCACCCAACGTCACGCGGTCCTACCAGACGATGAACGACAAAAATGAGGAAAAGTGTCCGTACTCACAAAATCATTATGCTCCACCACATTGGGCGCTTTGAGATTTGTACCGATCCAGACCGCGGTACTGACCAGGCTCGGATCTCCCTTCCCAAGCGTTTTAACCGCATTGTACAGATCGACCTCCACGTTCAGCCCATTCTGCATCAGGACGTACGTAGGCTGCCCAAATCTCTCCGCATAGTCCGCAGAAAGCAAGGGAGAGAGCACTTTTGTGGTTTTTATGACATCGGGTAGCGCCTTGGTCGTCAGCAGGACGAACGAGTATGGTCTATCAGCAGCTTCTAAGACTGATCGGCACACTGAAAGGGATCGCAATCAGCACCGTGTAATCAAAGAATGAGGGGCTACAGACGGCGATCGGGTCGCCAGCCCTTGATATCTCCGTATTTGCGGCTCTCAATATGAAGGCCCTCGTCTGGAATAACGAAGTCAATAAGGGATTTTCCGTTATGGCGCATACCTATATACCTTTCACGATATCATAATTGCTCCTGGCAACTGCGGTTACGCGGGCGAGACCGCTCCTCTTGAGAATATGAGAATCTAACCCGATTTCAATCCATTCGTACGATTGATTAAATACGAAACCACTCACAAATGGTGCCTACTGCACCGAAACCAACAACAAGAACATCCTTAATCGGCACAGTGGACATCTGCGGGCTGGGTATATAGGCGGTACCAGCAGGTTGTGGTAGTTCTGGCCAAGATTATCGGATGATTCGGTGCGCTTCGTGGACATCCACATCGTACTAATACTAATATTGGATTTCGAGGTCATCTGAGCGTTTCTGTGTACGCGTTGTTTAGCATTTCCAAATTCGGCCAAGCATTATTTTTGAAAGAAGCCCTCTCCCCGGTGATACAGATCCGAACCATGCTCCTCACGATTCATGAGGTAAATGACTTGATCGTTGGTTTTCTCAGACTCCTTGGCCAATTTTTTTATATCACGAAAGACATCACCGGCGCCTGGAGAGAACGAGCTTCGATGCCTTTACAAACCACTTTCAAGTTCTGATAGGAGACGACATGCCGTAAGCGAAGGAGTAGAAACCCCTTGTATAACTATGAATCGGAATACCGAAATGTACTACATAGATCGCGAGAGCAATGACAAAACTCCTCAGGCGGATTTTGATATACCTCTAACCACATATCTGTATGAGTTCGGAGCCCAAGGGACAATGACCGTCCCCGTCTACTATCAGAATGTAGCCATCCTAATTATACAATGAAGATGAGTTGATGTTCGTGGCGAGAGAACATGTCACGTACTCCCTTCACGTATGCGTAGGAGCAAAAGGTTTCAAGCCTTTTTTTAGACGGGACTTTATAGCTGTCAGCATGAAATGTTAAATTATGGACGAAATATACCCGACCACTACTCACTAGCACGCCAGGAAATCTTCGCCGCGCTGGGACTCGAAGAAGCGGAAATCCCCGTCGATTTCAAGAGGACATTGATAGCAGGACGTTGGGAACACCTTGCTGTCCTTCTGGGCTGACCGGACAGAAATTCCTGCTGCACCTGATATGAGGAGCGAGGTGAAGAGGGCGAGTGTGGTTTTGACTGCGAGGGACATAGTGAGCGGTGCGGGATGTGTGCCATGGGCCATGGCGCGACTTGATGCTTTTAAGTGCCACTCGAAAATTAGCCTAGAGATTTCACGATGTAAGCAAGAATTTCGGAGGGCGGGATGTACAGTACGTAATGTCCCTTCTGTTTCAATTCTGGAAGTGAAATTTCCTTCCTCTTTAAGCTTCTATTCTAGAGGCCCAATCAACGTTAAAACGGTCTTATTTAGAAGCCGAAACCGGCACCATTCTAATCGAACAACTGCAGGAGGGAACAGAGCAGCACTTCTAAGATCCAATACAGACAGGAAAAGCTCAATCCGCACAAGGGATGAGTCGCAACAGTAGCACCTGCGCTGTTAGAACTGTAGGATCCCACGGAGTTACTGATGAGTTTCATTGGGGGTACCGCCTGGTTTATTTCGAGCGAAGCGAGCATCTATCGGCTCTAGGAGCTGGGGACCCCGACCAACAGCAAACGCAGTACATTTTGCATCGTAGCTCATAATACCCTACGTAATGCCACATACGTATTGTTAGTGAATATGTATATTCAAAAAATTCTGGGACCAGGAGATAAGGAATGCCGTTGTAGCGTCCCAGTTTATTCCCTTAATACAACTTCGATATCCCTCGGATCGGGATGAGTTTGGATGCATTGCACCTCAATTTGATGTAGTCCGTTCGGTCAAAATAGTAGGATATTAGACGAGGCTACGCTAATCGTGCAGGAGATAAGTACACTCCAGAGGATAGCACATATTTATGTAATAATTTCACGATTTAAACCAGGATCCCGATGGATGTGCTACTCTACACGTAAGTACCATTCTGAGATATTTCTCGAAACGAAGTGAATTCAGCTTCCTCTTTAGGAGTGTGGCGTACTACCTTACCTGCCCGGCCCAACCGCTTACGTGGTTGGTTTCCACAACGGAGTTCACTATAAGAGGGCGAACCGCGCCGGAGTACTTGGTGCTACGGCGATTTCGCGGCTTTACTATTCTCAAATCTCAAGGAACGATAGAAATAGTATAGAAATGGATAATCCCACTTAGAAGCTCCTCCGTACAAGGGATGGGTCGCAAAAGTAGCAGCTGGTAGAAGCGTAGGGCAGGCGGGATTATTGATGAGTTTGACGGGGTCGTGTGGTTCACACAAGTCGAGTACACAACAAGTGAATGCACTGAAGTCACGTAAATGGACTTCCTGTGCTTAGAGGGCACATGCAGCAAAACGGCAGCGCAAAGGCCTGAGCTGCTTCTTCGGGTGCTTCTACGGCCGCTACATCGGCTGTGGTAGAGAGTGATAATAGCATCAAGCTCAAGAATGGCGGATGTGAGGGTGGCTTTTGGTGATGTCGAGGATGTCGATGAGTTTCTGCCTCTTCACACATTCGACAGAAGGACTTCCAAATACCATGAGCTTTCCACTGGTCCAAGACCATAGAGTATTGCAGGCCGGCGCCCGCACGCCTACTTCCATGGAATTAGATACTCTGAGATTCAAAGGGAGTCGCGCTCCTTCTCGTCTTCTTCATACGTCCTTCGAACCTGGAGAAGTATATCAGTTGATGTAGGATGATATAACAATGAATGCTGGCATGCCTCTGCATAGAAGTCATCGTCCAACAATACGCGAACTGCAGTCGCGGCAAGAGCCTTAGATACGTCTAGACATGCATAATGTGCTGCAGGCAACGCAGCGGACTCTGCGAAGCCCGGTGTATGGTTTCCACCATCGACGATGGTTGGAATAGCTGAGAAATTATCGCCCATTGAAGGTTAGCTGATAGACAACCGGCTCACCAAATCCTGGATGGAGAGAAGGAAGAGCTACCGAGAGTTAAAGAACTTTGACACGTGTTGATAGTTTGCAGCGCCATTGCTCACCATATGTGATATTTCCCTTCAATTAGTGTTAACGCTCATTAAGACTGGAAAAATCGGGAGACGGAAACTCACGAAATCAGTGGAGGCACTCTTGATTCCCCATTCGTAATCGATGTCTCCGTACTTGTTGAGAACGACGTTGGCAACTTCACCTCCTGAACTGGAGATTAGCCTACTAATTGACTTGGTTAGAGCAGTCGGGACGTGCCTAGCGCAGAGTTTTGGCGAATTTCGGAAAGGCTACCTTCGTTATTGATCTTGACTTCACACCCGGTTGCGAGGCCCGCTGCCCTTAGAATAAAGTTAACGACGGAAACGAGGAGAAAGAAAGAGCATTTACTCGAAACATTTGCTAACACGCTTCGAAGTCTCCTTCACTTCTTTCAACGTCGGGGCGCGAACCAAGCATCTAGAATTCATTGAGAATGGGTTACTCAGCGACAAAGGGGCCAAGCTCACTGGAATTTTGCATAGTCAGGAATGACTAAATAGAAAGGGGCATTAGTCCTCGAAAAACGCGCTGAGCGTGTCTTTTACTATTTATAGCCCAATTCTTTCCTTGTTCAAAAATCCCGTGGATACGATGTGTAGGCCGAATTTGCTGACGAAGTGCCGAAATATTATTATACCCTAAGGCAGCCGCGTCCAGTGCATTTTTGCCTTCCCAGGGAGAAAGGGCTGCATGAGCGCTAACAGAGACGGCTGGTCAGCAACCTGATGAGACAGAATGAAGTGGCGCACGTATGTCCGAAATATTCCACGGATATCATCTCGAGGGCGAGAGATCCACTCAAACTTACAGAGCCTACAGGTCCTGGGGCGGGATGGCACCTGTAAACGTGCTCAGTTCATGTGTAGGATCTCACTGATCCGCTGAACAAACATCAAACAAATGTCCATTCCCTTATAAGCGCCCGCGTCTAGTAGGAGAACCTTTCCGCGCCCTCCTTCCTCGGCTGCCGAATAGAGTAGATACACAGATTAAATTTAGCAGAATATATGTCAGAAATCGATCAACGAACCGGGTGTGCCCAACAGAACGATTTTGCCGGAAATATCGTGTTTCTCCAGGGCTGTTTTTAGAGCACACGCCACAGCGACCCCTGCAGACTCTGATGTGTGAATATGTGCTACGGAGGAGGAGAATCCAGACGACACAGACCGGATATTCCTATGAGGTTATGGCCGCAGGCGTGGCCAATACTCGGGAGGGCGTCCATCTGCATTCCGGGTATAATGAGCCACCAGCATTCTCATGACGGGGGACAGAAACATACCTCTGAGTTAATTCCAATTGTCCGGCCTCCGGAGCCATGGGTATAGGTCGCTTGCCATGCGGTTTCAAGATGAAAGTGCTTGGTGACCTCAAAGCCCTGTTTCGCTATGAACGCCGTATATGCATCATGAGCGTGGCTGGGATGATGCAGCATCAATTCCCGTGTCGTTACTTTTGATCTAGCGACTATCGGGACCTACAACTCCTTGAATCCCAGTTCAGGATGAGCTATAAAGGAAGAGAATGGAAGATAATCAGATCGTGAACCTGCCTATGTAGTGGATCAAGAAATGTCGGAATGCCTGACTTACCATGAATATCAAGACTCAACTCCCTCAGCTCACTGTCTAACTCCTTGATCTTCGCTTCGATCGTTTCGAGAATGTCACATCGGTATATCTCGCTTGAGCCTGGTTGAGCAGGACTGGGGCTGGTGTTGTCATCTGGACGCCATACTTTAGTATTCTTGGTACTGTTCGTTGTAGATTGCGCGAGACACATGTGGATAGAAGACAAGAGGCTTCTCAATGAGGGTCGCAATGCGATGACGCTATGACGAGCCGACGCGTGACCGAACAAAGATACAAATGCGCAGCTGCCGAGTTATACCCGAAATTGCGCTTACAATGCTAATGGCTACAGTTCGTCTTAGGAGACATTATATTGTGCAAAGGTTTGTATTTGATTCCTTGAATGTTTTCCCCGTTCATCGGCGTTTTTCGTCCTCCTTGAAGGTTTCCTGGACCTACAGATATACGCCGAAATCAGTCACAAATCTCGCAATAGACTAGAAAGAGACCTTGGCGAAGAACGAATCATCAGTTAGAACACGGATTCCGGTAGCAGCGAGGGCTTTTGAAACATCGAGACAGGCGTGGTGTGCTCTAATTGTTGCTGCGGCTTGCTCGAAGCCAGGCGTATGGTTACCTCCGTCAAGGATGGTCGGAATGGCTGCCGTGTCGCTCAGTAAAAGACACCAAACGATCGCGGAATACGCACCGAATCCTGGGTGGAGAGACGGAAGGGCGTATGTGACATTGCCCTGCAAGACCGTTAAGGCAAGAAAGCAATTTAGAACGCTTCGACTCACGAAATCCGTCGAGGCACTCTTAATACCCCATTCAAAGTCGATCGCACCATACTTGTTCAAGACGATATTTGCAACTTCTCCACCTAAGCAAAGGATTTAAGGTATAAGACTGAAAGCACCTCTCAAAACGCCTACCAAGGGCCTCGTTTTGGCGCAAATCAAACGTCGAGCCTTGCTCGAGAACGATAGTTACTTCACACCCAGTAGCAAGGGCAGCAGCTCTTCGAAAGGGATCAGATCGCTGCCACAGAATGGGATTATGGTTCTTACTCGAAGCAAGGCGTAACATGCTTGACCGTCGCCTGCATTTCTGATCGTGTCGGAGCTCGGACATAACAGCTAAGGGAAACTGTCAGTCTGGGGACCGATGGAACTCTCACAAGATCCTTACATGAATTTGGCATAATCAGGGATGACTAGGCAGGCGGTCAGTCAATGACATTCGTGAGACACAGTTTGTCGACATACTATTAGGTGCCCAGTCTTTGCCTTCGAAAATGCCGTGGACTCGATGTGTGGGTCTGAGCTGTTGGCGAAGGGCCGATATGTTGTTGTAGCCCAGAACGGCCGCATCAAGGGCGTTCTTTCCTTCCCAGGGTGAGAGGGCAGCATGCGCTCTGGATAGCACCAGTGAGCGACTATGGGCATACGGATTGCTGAAACGACCGACGTGTGACCCTTGTACTCGACAGTAATTCTCTGAAGAGCAAGGCAACTGCTCAAGCTAACTGACCCTATGGGACCAGGGGCTGGATGACACCTATAACCCAGGACTTCAGCATTGTAAAAGGTTCGAATACGAGACAGCCGGGCTCATACATCAGGCAGACATCCATGCTGTCATAACCACCCTTTTCGAGGAGAACGACCTTGCCCGATCCCCCTTCTTCCGCTTTACAATCAGGGAGTAAGTCGGTCTATTACTGACCAAGCTGGCTGATGACCGGACCTGGTGTACCGAGGAGAACAATCTTGCCAGGAATGTCGTGTTTTTCCATTGCGGCTCTCAAGGCTAATGCAACAGCAACACCTATAGTGAATGATTCAGGCTCATGCAAGACAAGAAGAGGATAAACAGGAGGCACCTGACATTCCAATGAGATTGTGTCCACAAGCGTGTCCGATACCCTTAAGTGCATCCATCTATGTCTACAGGTTAATTGGTTGAATCCGTTGGCAGAATGCACTCGTCAGTACCTCTGAATTTACTCCGATAGTCCGTCCGCCTTGTCCATGGGTAAACACTGCTTTCCAGGCCGTTGGCAGGAGATACTGTCTCGTAACTTCGAAGCCATGCTTCACCATCAGTTTAGTGTAGACATCGTGAGCATAGCTAGAGAAGAGGTGAACCATGTCAGACGGGCATATTCCAAGTAGAGCACGAGAGATATTGCGCACAATTCTTGATAACCGAGTTCTGGATGGGCTGGAAGGAGAGGGACCTTGAGATAGATTTTCACAGTAGGCAGGGAATTTGCGCACCATGGATATCCAAGCTCAGTGCCCGTAATTCTGAATCTAATTCTTTGATCCTCTCCTCGATAGTTTCTAGGATGTCGGACCGATAGATCTCACTCGAATTCGGCTTCTTCGGTGTGGGCTGAGCAGTATCATCTGGATGCCAAACTTTATCGTTGGATTTCGAAGTCTCGCTGGTATGATGGTGACACATGCTGGAATTCGAGGACAGCCGGTTGAAGCTCAGCTAGGGCGTGGAAGAGGTGTGAGACAGGAAATAGGATGTGGAGATGCTCTCCCATAGCTGCCGTCCAAATATGTAGCATGTCAAGTGAACGGAGCTTGATTTCCGCCTTGATCAGGACCATCATTTTCCTCTTTCTCCGCGCCGATATACATACTATTTTCCGCAACATCATGTCCAGTGAGGCGGACCTCAAGGCTTTCATAGATCGCCAACGCGTTCTACTCGCGAAAGAACGCGCGGCAGAGATCGAACGAAGCTCTCTACTACTTTCTAACTGTGGCCCTAAGCTACTGGAGCAAAAGGGATTATCGCTGGGAGGACTTGGGATAGCGAGTATAAATATCGGCCTTGGAGGGAAGACGTAAGTCCTCTTTAGCTATTCCTCGAAGGAAAGACCTTGATTTTGTCGAAAGGTAGCTTGGTGGAGCTCGAGCGTCCAACAGCTTATCATTCAACTCCCGTCTTCCCTCCCCACACCTTCCGGTCAGCTTTTTCGCCCATACCGCGCAAATCACTTTGAGCCGACACGATTTCATCGCGTAGACCGGGCGACCTAGCTAGAATTGAGGCCAATGTAACCTCAACGGGGCCCACGAAGAAGCCTAAAATGTCGGTCCCAGCGGAGTCGAAGGGGGCTCAGACAGAAGGGGTTGTCTACAAGGCAGGTTTATGCGTTCAGACGGTTGGGGTGCCCTCCAATCAGCCACACAGGTCTCCGACACACGTATCGTCGTTGCTGTCGATGCCTCAGAATCTAATTCTGAAGACCTTGACCTTCCTGAACGTTGCCGTGTCGTCAAGCTTGCCAACAGTGTTACTTACGACAGGTGAATACATTACGGTGCTGCGCGCTTCCAATTTAATTCAACTGAATGATTAGGATGGACAAGGCTATCGACCGACTAGAAAAGATTGTGCTATCGTCGGTGAGTTTCACATCATTGAACACTCATTCTTGTTCTCATAGCACATAGAACGATGGCAAATCTGTTGGTGAATTGAACAGCTTGATGCAAACTCTACTTGGAATGAAGCCACCGTCGCCGAAAGAATCTATCAAAGACCTCGCATTCTTCGACGAGGCCTTGAACGAAAGCCAGAAGATTGCTGTCAAGTTTTGTCTCGAATCTCCGGAAGTTGCTTGTATTCACGGTCCTCCGGGTATGCGAGCTTTGAATTGCATACCTGGCAACGCTAATAGCATGCAGGAACCGGCAAGACGCACACCCTCATCGAAATTATCCGTCAATTAACCTCGGAAACGCCGACAAACCCAAACCCAAAGCGCGTACTTGTATGCGGAGCCTCCAATCTTTCCGTTGACAACATCCTCGAACGTCTCCTTGCTCTTCCGATCGCGGACAAATCTCAGCGGTTGAAAGTTACCAGAATCGGCCATCCTGCCCGCGTCATGGCACAAGAAAATGTGATCGACTCGACTCTAGAAGTCAAGGCCACAAGAACTGATCAGGTCGGATTTACATGTCCTCCGAAGAATTGCTTGAATTGACGCCATTTCTAAGGCTGCCCTTGCCCGTGATGTTAAGGAAGAATTAGAGACCACTTTGGGAATTTTATCCGGGAAAGGCAAAGGGGCGAAAGGAAAGGCACCAAGAGGGGCAGAGCGGAGGAAATTATGGGATGAGGTGAAGGCTCTTCGAAAAGAATATCGTCAGCGAGAAGGCGGCGTCGTCAAGTCGGTCTTAAAGGAGTCTCAGGTATGCTCAGCCCAATAGTTGTTCATGCCGGTGTGCTGGTGTCTCAATGCTTAGTTAATTTAGGTGGTTCTAGCGACATGCCACTCGTCTGGTGGCAGGCAACTGTTTAACGAAGGGTTCGATGTGGTTATCATCGATGAAGCGACGCAAGCGTTAGAAGCGGTATGATCTTTCCGTTCATGTTGGAGTTCAGTATCTTGAATTTGAACGTAGGTGTGCTGGATTCCCATATTCAAGGCAAGGAAACTCATCCTGGCTGGCGATCCGATGCAACTTCCTCCCACCATTCTCTCCCTTGACGACAAGAAGAAGAGGAGTGCTGGTGCGACGAAGTCGCCTGCTAAAGCCGGGCCGACAGCCAAGAAATCCTCTAAAGCAAAAGCTCCAGCTGCGTCCGTTGCTGCTGATCACTCGACCAACAATTCCGACTCAGAGAGCAGTGGAATGGAAGATGCATTAGCAAATAAGGCAGCTGCTTTGTCCTTGACAAAAGGATCGAAACTCGTCCCGCCAAGAACATTGGAAACGACACTCTTCGATCGACTGGAGGCAATGTACGGAGCTAGCATTAAGAGGATGCTGGAAGTTCAATATCGGTGCGGCCCTCCTTGAGAATTCGACCTGGTGATCAGACCTGATCCTTTTATCTAGTATGCACGATCAAATCTGTACATTTCCTTCCAAGACGCTCTATGGTGGTAAACTTATGTCTCATCCATCTGTCGCCTCGCATCTGCTGTCGGACCTACCCAATGCCCAAGCCACATCAGAAGAAGACGAGACAGACCTGCTGCAGACACCAGTGGTGTTCTTCGATACGGCTGGATGTGAATACTTCGAGCGTCTGGATGGAGACGGCGATGAAGGTAGCCGCTGCAACGAAAACGAAGGGTCGATTGTCAGTAACTGGGTGGATAAATTGACTGCAGCTGGAGTTCTGCCTGGGCAGATCGCCATCATCACTCCGTATGTGGCTGTGTTCCCTCTCTAGATTTCCGCCATTCAACACGCCTCTCTAGTTACCAAGCACAAGTGACATTACTGACTTCGCTCCTTCGCCCGAAATATGGACTGTCACTTGAGATCGGAACTGTCGATGGGATGCAAGGTCGAGAGAAGGAGGCTGTCATTATCTCTCTGGTTCGGAGTAACAACCAAGTACGTTGGGTTTTCTCATGCCTTTAAACAATCCTCATTATCGGCGCAGAGAGACGTCGGGTTTCTCAAAGAAAAGCGAAGGATGAATGGTAAGAGGCATGGTCAAAATCCGTCCCTAACCTAACGGATTTCTAGTTGCTATGACCCGAGCCAAACGACATCTGGTAAGCCAGCTCGCTCAGCCATATCTGTGTTTGCTGATGACCAGGTTTAGTGCATAGTTGGAGACTCGTCTACGGTTTGCCAAGGTAGTGGCTATCTCAAGAAGTGGTTGGCATGGCTAGATGCCAATGCAGATGTCAAATATGCAGGAATGGAGTAGAAAGGTTTCTGGACGCAAAACAGATGTAGATGTACCATTATGACGACAATCTTGTACAGAACGTATCATATCATAAATAAAAGGAGTGGAATGACTGATACCGTTATGCCAACGTGAAATGCTACTACAGGGTAGATGGACAACAGAAAAGAGTAAAAGCAAAAGCCAAAGAGACAAGAGCGGAAAAGAGGAAAGATACAAGTACAATGACTTCTCAGCTTCAGTACTCATCGACGTCCGACAGAGAAGCGTACTCGGACACCGACTGGTCGTCTTCATACTCGTGGACGACGTCCCTCATCGCGTAGCGCATGATTGGCGTGGTGGGTACCAATTTAGGGCCAACGACTTCCATCATCTCCTCGTACAAATCTCCACCACCCCTCATCCTGCCCATCTCCGCCTCAGAAACAGGCACCATGTCCTCCTCGTCATCAATTGGCGGTGGTGGTTCGACTGGAGTGGTGGTACTAGGTCCGCCAACAGCCAACCCTGAATCATTCGGACCCGCTGGCATACCACCAACGACAGTCGTATCTCCACGCTGGTGCAACGATGCTGCTTGAGCCGCTGCCACCAAGCTGCTTCGAATCCGCATCTCCTCGCCGCCGGTCTCCCGAGTGACCGTCTCCGTCCAACGAAGGTCTAGCACACGGCCCTTGACCATCCCGTCGACTGCCCGGACTCCAATCTCGCGGCAGAGATGGAAGTATGGGATATAGGGCGTATCAGGGCGGGCAAGACGGGACATAACTTTCAGGAGTTGCATCGCAGAAAATTCAGGCGGTCCGTTAAAGCCCATCGAGGAGGTGGCGTCGCCCGAGCTGAGCATCGAGCCTCCAGGACCATGCGGTTGTGTGAGAGGAGAGTAGATCTTGAAACCTGCCGGACCCAGGCCTGGATGCAACGTATCAGCCGTGCTGGCGTTGGTGGGTCCTGGAGCACCCGTTTCCGCGCCGCCTTCACCTGCTGCTCCAGCCGTGGGTGATTGCGAGGAATGGATGATGTGTAGGTTAAGGAGGGCATGTGCTTGAAGGAAATGGGAGCTTTGATTGACTATTCATCTGACCGTTAGCGTGTTCTACACTCGATTATATGCGTAGAAAGGCTTACTATCGAGAGTGCCATTCGAGTTCACTAACCGAACACGAGCACATTAGTCCGATAATCGAGAAGTATGAAGCAGAAGGACGGACCATAATCGGTGATGTAATCATGCCAATGAGCAAGCTTCCCACCAAACGCGTCATACAGCACCTCGAAGTTCAATCCGCCGCGAATTCGCTCAGGCACACGAGGAAGCACTCTGTCTCGATAAAACTTCCTCGTTTCCGCTTTAGAGCAATCGCCAATGGTGATGATCTGGAAGTGGATGTAGCTGGTTAGATATGCAAATAATTAGCTTGCGGAAGTTTGCTCACCTTGCAGTGCTGCATCACGTTGAGCTGCCTGAGCCAAGTCTGGTAGAACGGGTCGCTCGTGGCATGGATAACATGGCATAGCCTATCCTGCTTCGTGAGAACCAGTATTGAATCCAATATGCACTTCATCGTTTCCGTAGACTGGATGAGAGCAGGCCTGCAAGTATAGATGAGGACGATAGACAAGTACCATCGAACTAAAGCAGCCAACTTACAATTTATGCGCTTCATCGAAGAAAATGACCTTAATATGAAAGAGTGTTGAGCTAATCAAGCTGCTCGGCGGACAAGGGCTCTGCTTACCGGCATCCTCTTCGGCGGTCTTTCCTTCTGCTTCTGCTTCTCCTTTCCTAGCGACACGCCCCCATTGCCCTGCATCCTCGTCGTTTCCTGGTGTTTCTGACTACCTCTGCTTCTTCCCCAGACCCTAAAACCCCACTTCGATTTGGTCGTTGAGCCCTCACTAGCGTGTTCGACGCGTGTCTTGCTAGAGTTGCCCGAGTCCTGGTGACGCGCGTGACCACTGCCTGATTCTGTCTTGTCGTCAAGCACAGGTTCAAATTCCCAATATTTCAGAAGCGAACTCTGGCGGCACGAAGTTAGCCAGCGTCAAAACAGGACATGTTGAACGTACTTGAAACAATTCCATTAGGCGTGCGATGTCGCTCGTTTTGACGTTTTGCTGCTTATGATCGCCAGCGGTCTCAGAGATCCGGCGTTCAACCGTTAGTCGGTCATGCTAGTAAACGGTTAGAAAAATGTTGGGTGAGGGTTGGAGTGTACCTTGAAGCTCCAAGCCTCTTTTTCAAAGTCATGGTAGCCTTCCATCTTGCTTGCGATTTCTTCGAAGTAGAGCTCCATCTGTTGGCTCAGGCTGGTGTAGAGACTGGCCAGGTCTGCAAACCCAGCAATCCGCAAATCAAAATGGAGGACATGGTACTGCTCTCGCGAGAGGACCTCTCTCAGCAGCGCCGTCTGTTTGCGTGATGTCAGCTCGAAAGTTGCGACAGGAGAACGAGCATACCTTTCCGACCGAGCTGGCGCCAAAGAGGATCGTAAATGAAGGCTCGCCTTCCATGGCACGCTCCACAGCCTGCATTTCGGCCTTGCGAGGCCAAAACCCGGGCAAACGAGAGAACGTGTGCTTGGGGCGAATCTGGGAACGCTCCCTACTCTCACTGATCTCTCGTCGGGCCTCCTCGAGCAGCTTCTTTGACTCCGTCAGCGAGCGGACAGTCCCGGCTGGCTTTTCGACAGTCAGCAAACCGCATCAGTGCCCATATGCGTTGACGTACGTTGGTTAGAACTCCAATAATCTCGCCCATTCCGAAGAAATTGCGCTTCTGAACGTCAATTGAGATGTAGGAAGTTCGTTTGCGAGGAATGTTGCTGCGGAAGAGCCAATGGATAGATGGGATTCGCGAGCGCTGCTGTTCGTGGGTGGGTGGAGGCTTGCGTAGTTTGCCGTGGTTTGGATGCATACGAGATGTCGAGGTAATAAAATACGAAGGTGAGGCGAAAGAAACGCTGCGCGTAGGGTGCACACTTGGATGTTAATAGAATAGCGAAGAAAGTGATAATGGGAGGAGACAGCGAGGGTGAATAACAAGATATGGAGAACAGACACGCGCTAACCGTACATGTGCTGTGCCCGTGTTCCGCGCTTGATGTTTGAGGGCGATCCTGACGTGTAATTCTGGGTGTTGGCCATGATGCCCCCTCTGGATAACGGCCTCGAGGCAACGTTGAGGTTCAACTGCATTGTCCTCGCCACGTGTTCAGAGAACAAGAGCCTATACAGTAAGTTGATGACAGGCGTCCTGGATGCGATGTCGACCTATGGCCTGCATCGAGACGCCAGCGGGCTGAGGATGTGATGTGTGAACGTTTGGGACCCCATGTACAGTTACAGGACTATGACGTACCTGCCCATGTTTGCTCCATTGTTACTTACCCACGACCGCTGAGGCGAACGAATCGAACAAGATAAGACGTTTCTAGAGGCCATTTGCACTGGACTGTCGAGCTCTAGCTCTGTTGCAAACAAGAGATGTTCCATGACCGTATGGTCAACATCGGAGGGTCGAAGTGGGAAAAGTGGCGATCCCGGAGCCAAGGGCTGGTTCCCAAAGGGTACAATTTCAGTTCTGAGGACTCCCGAAATCAATTTGCTTTGGGGCGATGTCGGATGTCGACCTTTTCGCAAGTCAGTCTTGCGTTGCTCGGAAGTGTCGGAGAAGTCCGCGAGGGTCCGGCAAAAGCCGACAATCAAGGGCATGAAAGCCGGAACGCAAGTCGCGTCGGGTATGAAGCTATCGTTCCGCTCTAAATTTTGTTCTGCGCCAGAGCCTCATTGAAATTTCAGCGTATTTATCATTTTCGAGACAGTTATGAGCTCCTCTTCACAGCACTCAACCCCTCAGGCTGAATTACGACATTTTCCTCGTGTCGCTGACAAGCATCCTCTGCATTGCGAATCAATGTCGAGCCCTCGTCCCCCTGACCCACGGTCCTTACATACAAACTTTAGTATGCGACGGTTTTGGCACTTTGTCGGCGGCTGGGAAAAATATTAAAAAGGACTGCTTAGAATAGGCGCCGGCGGCCCGAAAATGCCGAAATACGCATGAGGGCAAATCAGAATGTGGCCGGAAGCCTGCTAAAAAAATTCTTGAGATTTTCCGATAGTGGAATACAACACAGAAAGAGTACTTCTACCTGCGACCATCACCATCTGAGTCAAAAAAAAAAAAAAAAAAAAAAAAAAAAAAAAAAAAAAAGAATCTACAAGTCAAAGAAAAGGCTTCGCCGGCACCGCGCTCTTCCAACATCAGCCCAAAATTTTACCTGACAAATGACTTGAAATCAGAGAACAACTTTTGCCCAGAATGAGAGAAGGTCGGTGAGCACCATTGGTCGATTCTCTGCGAGCCAGTGAGTGAATCCAATAATTGCCGCGTCGTACTTGATTCGACTCAGTATATCATCACCAGTAGGCCCAACCTTCAACACATCGACTTGATGGCCCACTAACGCGAAGAAGAGCTCTGACTCTTCTTTCGGCAGCTTTTTTACAATGTCTCGGCTCAAGAATGGAAAGTACATGTGTCGATACATGTAGGGTAGTGGAGGAAGGATCCCTTTCATTCTGAGGATTGCTTGAGCCGTCATTTGATGAATTTCCGAAGACGTTTGGTTGTATTTCGTTACGTCGTCGGTAGCAAGATGGTAAGCCCTGTAAGCCCTGTCATAGTCTGAATGGAACTCAATGGTTCCATTGGCAATACTATGTCGACCCCAGATCTAGGGAGTAGGGCGGATGACGTCGAAGGATTTGGACCCTTTGGCACAACGCTTTCCGAGAGGAGCCCCAACAAATTCCGGAGCAAGTATTTGCTCTCCCCTGCATAGGGGATCCTGTTTGACTGGAGATGGTGCTCGAGGGTCTTCCTCATTGCGTTTGGCGAAGCAAATGTCACATTGCCGTCATTCGGGAGATGGATAAGGATAATTTGGTTGACAGCGTAGGTCTGTTCCCGGGTGAGTCTCGTGGGTTGAAACGTGAAAACATCTTCCTGTGCGTCCGGCGTCAGACGGTATTTCGATAGTGCTCGAGCTGCTTCTTCCAGGTAACCAGGACTGTCCCTCCACGGAGGACGCTGATAATTTGCATAGGTCGAAGTTGCTACGCTCATGGGAATGTCAATTAAGATGCTGTTTGTATGGGCTTGGGTCTTGATATGGTTGACCATTTCCGGCTCTCGCACTATGTTCTGTCTCAGGACGAGCGCAATCTTGGGGCTGACTACGAAGAGTCGGTGTAACCCAGAAAGGGCGTCAACAGCCCCTTCCCACAGTCCGAAAGAGTTTGAACCAACGACAAATTCTTCGTCTTCTGCAGCTTCCCAAATCCCAAGAAAATTTGCGTCTGCCATCGCTGTATAGTCCACGGCCTGAAAGTTTTCGATATCAGGGTCGACCCTTGTCTTCAGCATTTCAAGCATGCCCGTTGGTCCGCCATATCTCTCCTGGATAGTTTCCCCTGTCCCGATAATTTTGTGGTGAGGGGTATCCAATACGTACTTCAAACCGAACAGCCAGACGTCATCTTTCTTGTGAAGATTATGTTTCCGACGGAGATTCTTCAAATAATCCCTTATCGGCTTATTGTCTGGATCATTCTCGTCAAAATAGCTGCTGACGAGGGAAGTCCGGCGGTAGTGCATGAGGTATGTGAACTTCCGAATTGCTTCCAACTCCCTTCTCTTCATGCGTATCTCCTGCTGACGCGCCTCTATCGCAGAATGGATGTTTCGAATGGTTCGTGCAGCGTCATTCTCGAGTCGAGCGAGCCCCTGCTCAAGGTGATCGACGTTGTCGGCGTTGCGGCCATCCCGATACATGTTGACGATTCCATATACCTTGCCAATCGGGCGGGGCTCGAGAGTCTGGGTCATGACATCGTACATCATGATTGTATCAGTATCCACTCCCGTCTTCCGGGCTTTGTGGAAGTTCTTCTGATGCTCCTTTTTGTTTCTATGGTTGCGTTGGGCGTCAATTACCAACCACGTGTTGAAGTGACGAGACACATTGCGTACCTTGGCCGAATCTGAGCATCTTGAAAGTATCAAAGAATAAATCGAGGGATATAATGCTGATATTGGTCCTTGGGGAGGACATTATCAGAGGATGCAGGCATGACGAGGCAATGCCGGGAAAGTTGCTTGTGGAGGGATGGGACTGTGGGTGTGTTTATGCAGGCCAAGGCAGGCGAGAGAGAAAAGCGGCACGGGGCGATCGATGCTTGCGTGGCCTCAGCACGAGCAGCAGGTGGCAGTCGAGGCGAAAGAGCCTCCCTTCGCCCACACTACCGCCGTTGCTGACACGGCACACATCACCCTGTGTTCACGTGCGCTAGGGCACGCGGCCGACTCGGAAAGTAAGACTAAGTAGGTTTTAGGAGGATGGGGTTGTTGCCTATTTCTGCAACCCGAAGAGCGGGCTAGGGAATCTGGAGAAAGCAAGAGATGTCGGGCGGGTGACAACGACATCAGCAACCTCATTAAGTCGCGGACAGGAACGAGTGGTGACACGCTCACGCTATCATCTATCCAGCGCTAGTGTCACCGATTGAACCTCGAAATATCTACGTGAGTATGAATTTTTGAACGTTGCGAGGAATTTTAGTGAGCTATTTCAGGATTGCAGAGACGCAGTAACTTTAAGTGGTGGGACGAATGAATTCACCAGGTCCGGATGAATCCGGCCCGATTATTCGACCTATTTCCTTTTTCGATGCACTTGGGCGCTTAAAAGTTGTCAGTGAATTCAGACGGTCTAGAACCTCCAGCGTGCGGCGACGGTAATCAAAAATCAAAATGAAACTTGTGACTACTACGAGGATACTTGGGTAAGGCTGTTGTACTCGGGCAGCTGTCATCCCACGCACACCACCGACACCGTGAGGCACTTGCTGCCAGCTCACCTTCTTTCTTTCCTCCCCATCTCATCTCGGTGCGTTGGCCTTGCGACCAGCGGCGGTCGTGCAACCCCGCGCAACATACATACCTCTGTGTACTGTTTAAATAGAGTATATCTCACAATATCAGGTTCTCTCTCTATACTTGCCCTTCAACATTGCAGTGGAAATCATAGTGCTTGTGTTTGGAATTTTGACTACGCAAAACTTTTCTAAGTCCAGCCAGGCCATAGTTCGAGACGAAGAACTGGTTCGTAAATTTAAGGTATGCCTTTTTTATCACGTGCAGAGGGCCAACTTCTGTAGGCACTGTTCTGGTCAATCCACCTTTCTTTCGAGTTATTCTTAAGTACTCGTCGCACGGCAGCCTCCCTGCCTCCTCGTTTAATATTATGGCGTTCCAATAATTGCACAAAAAAGTAGGCCCTGAAACTTATTTGAAATATGTACCTTGCCAAAACTGCATTTACACACACGGGACGCTTGGCCCAGTCGAGCCTGCTCCTCAGGATAGCCATTCGTCGTCTTGATAGCACCTCTCCTCACGCTCTGTCCAAAACTGGCACTCAGCTGCCATCTCATCTTGGTGTACGGCGTTGCCCTTCCTCCGGATCCCAAGGATGACCCAAGCCATCGACGCTCGATTCACACCCGCGAAGGCTCCGCTTAGCATTCGCACACTACATCTAGTCGATCATGCATACCAGCCGCTCCAATCAACCTTGAAGCTTCGAAGCTTGACGGTGCGAACGCTTCTGGGCTAACGTGAACGTTCAGACGATAAGTTCTCACCTCGTCTACGAACGTTGATATGAATGCCGATCACTGCTCTTGCACGTTCTGTCCGAAGAGACCATGCATTCTTTCCTCCCTCCGTTCAATCATAATGCCCGCCCATCCATGTTGATGTAGCCCCATCATCCATATCCACTAATCATCCATCGGAGGCCCAACATTCAACGCCCGGACCAACGGCAATCTCAGTACCCAGAAGACACGGTGCATACTCTAGTACGCTCCTCTCTAGAGAAAGAAGATCGATCCACATCCAAACTAGTCAAATCTGCAGATTAAGATATTCGTACATTGTTTGGCGCTTATGCACGGCAAACAAACATGAACACAGATCTACGGGGACCCAAGTTGAAACTGGCAAGGTAAGGTAAGGTCAAAGTCGAAAGGGCACGGGGCAAGGCAAATGCAAACGCCAACGCAAAAAGGAGGAGGAGACAACTTGAAGGAAGGAAGATAATATATGCATGGACATGGTGGACCAGGATACGATACGCGTGGATATGAGATATAATACCAATAAATGTACTCGGACGGTGGATAATGTTAAAGATATCGATGTTGGATGGATGCAGGTGTGGATGGTTGGCTGGGATCGATGCGATGCATATGTGGATGGGATGAGATGAGGATGGGACGAGATGGAGATGAGGATGATAAGAGAGAGGGACAATGATGACAGAAAAGAGAAACGACAGTGTCTAAAGATCGAGCGTCTAAATTTAATGAGTGTATGGGACGGTGTAGGCGGTAATACACACACATATGGCGAGAGATGACAGACAGACAGACAGACAAATGGGTCGTAAACACGATACATATTCCCCGGTAGGTGTCGACAGAATCGACGTGTGGAGCGGGCCAGTCCACGGCGAAGAGGCAGGCTCGCTCGCTTCAGCCCACCCTGACCTTCCGCCTCCCCTCCCGCTCCCGCTCCCTTACCTCCACCCGCGCGTACAACGCCCCACCTAAGAGGGTGAGCGCGATACCGAGCCCGTTCGCAGGCGTGATCGTCAGGTCGAACAGGCCGACCGCGCACAGGATCGTGAGGACTTGCTTGACGTTGGCTGTGCGAAGAGGGGTGAGTTGGGTTTATCGGAACGAAGGAGGAGGGGAGGGGATGGGGAGGAGGAAGGGGATGGGGATGGGGGAAAGGAGGAAGGAACAAGGAGAGGAAAGGGAAGAAAAAAGAAAAAAAGACACTCACCAGCAACGCTCATACCCAGCGGCCCAACCCGCCTATTCGCATGGAAGCTCACCACGTTCAGGAAGAACGCCATCACGCCGTTAAGCAACAACCACCTCCTCCCTACCACCGCCTCTCCTGTGCCCCCTATCCCCCCTATCCCCGGACCCCCACCCACACCAGAGGAGAACAGCGCATACCGCACCCGGCCCAGCTCCCCACTCACCTGCGCGAGCAGCGTCGTCTGTATGAACGCCAGGGGCGAGAGGAGGTACAGGAGGTGCAGGGGGCTGAGCGTGAGTTTGGGCAGCGTGGGGAGCGTCAGCTGCCGTGCCCACCCGGTGCTTCCAGTCGACCAGTGAGGGTAGGATTGGGCGTACGCAGCAGCCTGGGACATCGGCACGCTGCCCCTCGTCCATCCCGTCGGGGCGGGCGGGGCGGAGTAAGTGTGAGGGGCGTAGGGATACGGCGCAGGCAGCGGCTTCGCCCCATACCCGTATCCATACCCGTACCCGTACCCGTACCCGCCATACGTAGGCGACGACCCCGGCGAGGGCGGGAAGAGCGCGTTCACGCGGTGCACGGCCAGTGCGAGGAGGGCGCGCAGTCTTTCCTTCACGCTGAGGTTCACGTTTAGGGGTGGGGGT
>CACVBS010000053.1:3065-173908 GCA_902728275.1 Cyclocybe aegerita | reverse complement strand
CCCACCCCCCGTCCCCACGCTCCCGCACAGCGCATGCAGCGCCGTGAGGGTATACGGGAACGGGAAGCGGACCAGCACCGCTTTGTTGTACAGCGTCAGGGCGAGGTTGAGTGAAAAGTAGAGCGCGAGGTAGGGTGCGGGGCCTGGACCTGGAGCTGTGAGAGTGGGGGTGGGGGAGGTGAGGCGGGTGCGTATTCGACGAGCGAGAAGCGGGAGAGGGAGAGGGAAAGGGAGGGTATGGGCCGGGCGAAGGGAGGGTGTGCTCGATGGAGGAGGGCGCGTATCCGACGGCCGATCCTGTGCACTAACGGGAAGGAAGAGATGAATGTAGAGACGCGCCGGAGCGCGCGAGGGAGCGGGTAGGTGTCGCGCAGGCGGAAGCGGGACTTGGAGGGGGAGGATGAATGAGGGTCTCCGTAGGCGATGGCGTGGGTGTGCTCAAGCTCAAGTTCGTAAGACGGATCGTAGGAGGACGAGGAGGGATCACAGTCGTAGTCGTAGTCGTAGTCGTGAAACGCCAAGTCTGAGAGCGGGTCGGACGACGAGGCGGGCAGTCTACTTGAATGTTGGTGATGACGTTGGTAGTGCTGGTGCTGGTGGGTGAGACGAGACCCCGACCCCGACCCCAACCCCGAGTAGGGCGGGTACGATGCCGACCCCGACCCCAACGAACATCCTACGTGGGCGGCTGACGAGCTCGGTGTCGAGGAGGACGAGGCGTGGTGGTGGTGCACGGCGAACAAAGACGAGGAAGATGGGTACGAGGAAGGACCTGGGTATGCAAGCGGGCTCAGCTCATGCGCATCGGCACTGGGGTGGTGGTACACCCGCTCCCTCTTCTGGAGGGTGTTCACTCGGAGGGCGCGGCCTGCGACGGTGGTGGTGGTGGTGGTGGGTGTTGGGCGGGGCACCCTGTTCGCCTCCCTGTCCTTGTCCCTCTCACCCCGCTCGGCTCGCTCCTTCCACTGCCACTGCGTGCTATCCACCGTCTCTCTCCTCGAAGTATCCACGTCTCTCCTCCAAGTGACAGCCTCCCCAAGCATACCTCCGACTTCAGCGTGGGCGTGGGCGTGAGGGTAGTCGGCAGCGGGCGGCGGACCGTGGATCTGAATGTGGGTAGGAGGAGGAGGGGGATCAAGTGCGATCGTGTCCAGCTCGAGGGTAGGCGTAGGCGTAGGCGTAGGCGAGGTGTGCTTCTGCTTGGCGGGGCGCGGAGTCGTCGAGGGTGAGCGGAGGGATGGCGAGTGTGAGTGTGAGGGTGAGGGTGAGGGCGAGGGTGAGGGCGATGGTGGGCTGACGGCGTTGGCGTTGACGGAGGCGGAGGTGGTGTTAGAGGGAGGGCGGCTGGCCGAACGGATGTTGTCGCTGTCGTTGGCGTTGTCGTTGCTGAAAGTGTCGATGTCGATGTCAATAATATAAGTGTGCGCGGATGTGGAAGTAGGAGCCGCGGAGGAGCCGGCGGTGGGTGGAAGTGGAAGTGAAAGGGAGGAAGACACTGACAGTGACAGAGCTGGGCCGGTCCGACTTCGTTCGGGCTCAGAGTCAGAGCCAGAGCTAAACGGGGCGCTCGCACTTGACGCCCCCTCGTGCCCGTGCCCGTGCTGGTATCGGTGGTACGGATCGGTTCCGGCGTGCTGGTGCTGGTGGAGGCCGTCACGGAGGTACGAATCGCGCTCGTCTGGGGTTCGGGGGTAAGGATCGCCTTGGACTCTGAGTTGCAGTTGCACTTCAGATGCTTCATGCACTGCGCCGTTCGTCAGCACGGCGGGGGGTGTGGTAGGTGTCAGAGGCGGCGTCAGGGGCGTGTGTGGTGGTGCTTCAGCGTTCGTGCCAGGCGAAGGCGACGATGATGGAGGTGAAAGAGGAAGAGGAACTTGAAGGGAGAGAGCCGAGCCGATCACGCGGCTTCCTCGCGCATCAGCATCAGCTTCGACTTGAACTTGTACACACTCGAACTCCGATGTAGGCGGGGACGCACTGGCAATCGCACCTGCAAAGACGAGTGAGTCGGAGGGCGGGGTGAGGGTCAGTCGGGGCGGGGGCGGGGGGGGGAGGCATGTTGTGCTTCTGCTCTGCTCTGCTCTGACGGGAAGGAGGGAGGAGAAATGGAGGACACTGGACAGATATAACGAGGGAGGGACCGGCAACTTGGAACGAAGGAAAGAAGCAGCGCAGGAATCGGAAGTAAGGCGAAGGAGAGAAGCGAGGAAGGAACGTCAGTGGGATGGGGCGGGCAAGGAATGATACGTCGAAGGAACGGAGGCGAGTTGGTCGCGACGCTCTGCAACGCAACGCACAAAGGAAAGGTGAGACAGCACTCAACAACGCGTCCGGTCTTATGTATGCATTCCTCGCATTTTGGGCTATTTTTTTTGGGAGGGGAATTATGCACCGAATCCGATCGCCCTGAGCCTGAAGGTGCCTGTCTGAGTCTCTCCGCCTTGCCTGGAACGAAACGAGGACTAGGGTGAAGGTGCGAGGTGCGGATGCGGATTCGCCCGTGCATAGCGCCAGCGCCAGCGCTAGCAGGTGGAGGACAGACAGACGCCGCCGTCCGTCGATGTCGATGGTGGGCTGGAATACTAGTACTGCGATGCGATCCTCCCTCCCTCATCAGCTCACCTGGCCAGGCACCCCTCCTAAATCATAATGTCCTCGGAGGTTTTCATTATCGCTGCGTAAGTACTATCCCGCCCCTCCGCCCCCCCTTCCTTCCTCCTTCCGCGCCTTCAGGCTTCCTCCCATCCCGCCGTCTCTCACTCTGGCCTCCCCTCTTCCACCTCCCACCTCCCATCCCACCTCCACCCCTCCCTATGAACGAGCCGCGAAGTCCTCCGCACAGTTCCAAAATTAGCCCATAGCCAGGCTCAACTCACTCGCTGTCCAGTTCATCCCACCATTTTCTCATGCGTCCATCTGCCCATCTACCCATCCGTCCATCTGTCCATCTGTCCATCGAGGCTTCGCGGCATCAGAACATGCAAGCCAAGCCAGGCAGAGGCGCCCTTGTTCGCTCCTCGCTTGGCGTGTTTGGCTTGGTTTCGATAGTACAGTAGGTACCGTCGATCGTGTGCTTGGCTTGGTTTCGATAGATAGTACTTAGGCACCGTCGATCGTGCACTTACCACTGATCGTGCCGGACGCCACGCCGATCATCGAATTTTGGGAATGAGGGCGGGAGCAGTACGAGGATGGCCTCTTCAACAACATCCAACGGTCCTCGAGCAAGAACTTGAGGATATGTATCTGGATTGAAGATCCTGCTCTGGTCCACGGTGCGTGCGTCACTCGAATGCCCCCCCCCCTCTATCTATACCGATACTGATGATTCTTCGAACCTTTCCCTCCGCACGCACCATCAGATCTCAGACTCTCACCCGCACGCACCCATGCACGCAAGTGGCGGCCCTCACCGTGACTTTGCCTCAACCTCACCCCCGAGTCGTCACCTCATGCACGGCTCCGCCACCTCACCGTCACCGCCCAACGCCCAACGCCCAACGTTCAACCCGGGGCCGTCGAGTGCCATCTAACCTTGACGATACCGAGCGACGCCGCCGGCGCACTAACGCTCAGACTCTCGCACTACTCTCGCACTACTCCCGTACTACTTGCCGCGGTCCACAGATCAAAACTAGGACATGAAAACACTCGAAGCGGCTTCCTTCCTTCCTTCCGCGGCCTCTTGCATCTACCCGCCGGCTTATACAAACTCTCACTCTCACTATGATCAGTGATATGACAACAACAACAAGTTACTGGCATACCTGCCTGCCTCCCTCCCGGAGGATGTCCGGCCTGGCGTCGTCTCTCTCTCCGATCACTCCATCCGAACTGGATCGGGCTCGGGCTTGGACTTTGACCCGGGGTTGGTAGGTTGGAAGTAAGTATATGATATATCACTTTATCTCAACCCCAACGAGGCGAAGGTTGAACGCCACGATCAACCTCCAACCTCCAACCTCATGGAACGCAGGTAGCTCTACGTCCACCTCAGTGACGTACTTACTCTACCTCGCACGAATCCGAACTGACATGACAGGAAGGGAGCCCTAGCTTCATCCTTCATCTTTGAGTTCACCCAGCGAACCTGGCCCTGGGGGTTGTCAATGCACCTCGTCCAAGCTAGCACTGCGGTAGGTTGGGCTCCTTCTCTTGGTGGAAGAAAGAGTTCTTTTCGAACCGTCCGGGCGACGAGGATTGATTATGATTGACGCCGAGGCCTGGCACCAACGCCGATTCAGATGGGAGCCTTTAATTGAAACCTCGGAGGATATCAATAGAGGCCTTGGCACCGGGATTCGACTTGTACATAGATCAAGGGAATTTAACGGTGGCGTTGGCGTTCCTATACTCAAGCCGGAGCCGGAACGAGAGTTCTACTTACTCTACATAGAGATTTGTTTACTTAACAGATACAGAAACAAGAAACCAAAAGAATATGACAAAGGCTATAGAAATGAAGTAGGAAAGGTGGGAGCAGAAATAAAGGATTCAAGACGATGCCCGATGCCTCACGAGCTGAAATGTGTCTCCCAGAGGCTTTTAATTGTAGGTGCAACTCGTCGCGTCGGTCCATCAATATGTTGGGAGATCCTGATACGCTATTTCGGGAGGTTGGTATCGTAAGTATGTATCTCTCCCTCCGCTCTGGCAGTATGCTTTGTGAATACCGACCCTCAAACTAAAAAAAAGTCGGTCGATTGCTCCAAACTTGCCATGGCGGGTTCAGAGGCTCGTCGAAGTGGCTCTCGAAGACGCTTTGGAGAACGGATAGATCTGTGCATTGGAGTACGACGGGACAAGGATGCAACACCACAAACGGCCCGTCGTACTAGCACTCAGCACACCACTCTCAACGTGAGCTAAAAAAAAAAAAAGCTAATACAGGTTGACTCCTTGAGTAACTGCCATGCTGTGGGAGAGCCGATGCCACTCTTTGCTTGGGTCGAGCCCATCCAGTACGAGTACCGAGGGCAATTGGTGCAAACTTGCTATTGCAGTGTTGGCTCTTGAATCAGCCTCTGGATTTGATATTTGAGAGAAGACTTGCTGAACACAGCGGGATCGTACTCGATGGCTCCCTCGATGAAGGGGCAAGCGAAGCGCGAGTGCCATTTGTTGAGCGATTGTCGCTACCACTCGCTATCGTGCTTCAGCATCCCTCTTCTTGTCCCTGATTGCTTCAGTGAAGGGACGGAGAACCGGAAGCATGAGGGCGAATTGGTATGCCATTGCAGCAGCCAAGTCCTGTCGTGTCAGTGGTCTTCTTCTTGTCCTGGGCTGGTGGAAGGGAGACGCTCGCGAGGAGGGCGCAGCTCTCGCGACATCTCTCGAATGTTGAATGGTCGATGGTGGAAAGGTCATTTGCATACCTTCTCGCAACATTGCAGGTCGCTCATTCCACTGGTTTAAGTATGTGGCACTGAGTGTACAATGGGACTGGCTTGCATCGATAAACGTTGGGGAGCGGCTGTGGTCTGAGGAATCCATTATTCGGGTGTCTTCTAAGGGAGGACGGTACAACGTTGAAGTAGATGGCGTAGCTGCGTGAATGGGTGAGAGGAGAAAAGAGTGTGTGAGCTGGCAGCGGCCTCAGCAGTGCACTCGAAATGGTGTGCGTAGGATGGTGACCGGAGTACAACAGCCTCATTCCTTCGCGACTGGAGCTCGAAGCAGGAGGCTACGTGCACGATAAGACAGGCGTGGAGGCTTTCTAGTACTTCCAACCGGATTTCAGGCCCCAGACAGCTCATGAATGGTTTGCGAGTGACCCATGTTGTTAAGCGCCTGCAAGAAAGGGATAAAACTATTTGGAAACCCCCCTTTCCAGCAGAAACCCTGGATTTCCAAATAACTTGTTCGGAAACCCGCATGAATGATCGTGCCTGTCCGGTGATGTCGACCAAATATGGCACCATGCACCGTCCATGGTGTCGTCAGCTTTTCCCAAGTCGACGTTGTTTGAGCTGTTACTCCCCTTCCCTCCAGCTTTTACGCCCTGTAGTAAATCCATACCAGAATTAGCTGTATGAAAGAAGGTTGGTAGATATTTTGAGCTTAAAGTGTGAGACGCACGGGGCGCAATTGGTTTGGGAAGCACTCGTGAGGCGAGGCGGGCATCATTTGCAACGTCGGCACAGGAGGGCTTGATAGACAATAAAGGGACAATGAGCGACACCATCATACATTGCTTGCTCTAATGCTTGAGTAATCTGTAGAAAGAGTCTGTATCTCAGTAGATCTCTGAACACTCAGAGAGTAAAGGCCCACTCGTCTCCCAAGCTGCTCGGAAGAAGTTATTTAAGCCCACCATGATGAAAGATTCACACAAACATAACACTAGAGCACTATTTAAGAATTTATTATGTAGAGCACCCAGCAAAGTTCACTCGTCCTCGTGTCTTGGGAGTGCCTAACCGGCGCTGGACTCGGACACTAGTAAGACATAGCTCTCGCCTCGGCGCCTCCTGCCAGTTCTGTCAGCCTGCAGTGTTCAGGGATTGTGGGGACCCATTCCACGTGAACTGCTTTGATTGACATACCTGAGCTGAAGGTTCTCGCCTTCCGTAGGCTCAATGCCTTTGCATAAGTAATGGACGCCAGCGTCAAAAGGCGCTTGAGGCGCTTCTGAGCGCCTCCCACATCGCCGGCCGCGCCTCCGGAAAGCCAAACATGCGCAAGCTTTTGATGGAAGGACAAATGTGGGGGGTTTCTACATCAATGACAAGAAACCCAGGGTTTCCGTGGAAAGGGGGGTTTCCAAATAGTTTTATCCGCAAGAAAGGCGAGACGAGTTGCAGGGCAAAATTTAACGAAACCCACCTCTCATGCAGGTAATGTTCCACTTGAGTATCATACATCTTCCCTCGACCCCTCGACCCCTCTCTCGTATCTCCTGCCTGCCTCCCGCACGTATTCCGAGTCCTTAAATTGGGCGTCCATTCCTGCCATCGAGCCCCCGACGAGAGTACTAAATGCCTATTGCAGAATCAATGATTGAAACATAGAAGGTTCAAACTCACAAGTTTTAATCGCACCTACAACGAAACGCGTCAATGGGACCTTCACCAAGGACCACCTGTCGCTGTCGTTGTCAACAAAGAGACCAGTGCAACACCTTTCGTGTGAACATCTGAGTCGTTTATAGATCTGAAGGGCGGGTTCGCTCGATCTTCTTGAGTGTTCGTATTCATGTTCGCCGTTGGGTGGCTAAAGCCTTCGTTCTCGACTTTCATCTGAGGCTTATCTGATCCTTCAACAAACAGACGCAACTAACGCGACTCACTCAAATCACCTGACAAACGCGTGACCTCTGAGCCATAATGAGCGGAGATCGAAAAATTTCCCGCGTCTCTGCGCGCCCGCATTGTTCGACGATTGTGGCCCAAGCCCTGAATCAAATTCTTGAGCATGTTCGCACCCCGTGCGCGCTGAGAAAGGTAGGTGCCAGCGGTTCGCCTCTTGTCTCTTACTTCCATGACCTCCCTCAGTCGCGGTGGCACTCCTCGCATGCGATGCAGCGTTGAGCTCTCGTCGCTGAGGTCTGCTTCTCTGCGATGTGCTTGGGACTACGAGGTGCATACGTATACTGAACGCGTGCACCTTTCATGCTGGTGCACTCGAAGGCTTCTCGCCAGAACTTTTTAACTATCGTGCCACCATCGCGTCGAGCTCCTAATCTCCTACCGACCACCAGGTATTTGGAAGCGCCTACAATGAATGCCGACGTACGCGTAGTATTTAGGGGAAATCTGCTCTGATACCCGTCTACTAGCCTCATTGTACGTTCACGGAAAAGGGCCTCTTAGGCGGAATTTTGCGAATTTTGCACATTGCGCCTGACCTTCGGACTCGAGTGGCCCGACACCCTCTGCACTTCGCTCCTGGTGTATTCTTGGATAGCTCCATTGCACGCTTTTCTGGCCATTTTCAGCTCGCAGGATTTGAACATGGTGCATTATTCGACTCTGGGGCTCAAGATGTGCAAATGTTCTGACTCAAACGGGTCGAACAATTGCTCTATTGGCAAGATGCGTGGTGATCTCCGCCGTATCTGCACGGCTTCTCGTTGACTAATGCCTCCTGTGCTCTTCTCTGCATTCTCGAGCTACTCTTTCGGACCTTTGGCGTCGTACTCGTCATACCTTCTGCTGACAGGTTATGCACAAAACTGGTTCCCAATGGCCATGTGGCTCCGATATCCTCGATTGGGGTGTTTCTTCCATTATCGGATTTATCACTCCTGACCTGGACCATTGTTCTTCATGCGACGATTACCTTGAATCGCTGGGATGGTGACTTGGTGAAGCGGTTGCGCTGGGCTTGTTCATTCTTTCTCCTTTGTTGTCGCAATCAACAAATCCATTTGGATAATGGGCTACCCTCTATGCATGGCTCCTGTCTTTGTTTTTGTGTCTCTAGAGACCCACAAGCATTCTCCATAAAGGGATCTCAGGTGTTGATGCGAGTCCAATGTTCCGGTGACAGATTGGACCAATCAGACTGTGCAATGAGGCGAAATTCCCTTTCCCGGCCTAGTGACCTTGCCATCACTTTCTTTATAAGGCAAAAGCTGCAGTTGTGTGATATACTGCTAGTTGGATTGGCAGTTGCGCTTTGTAGCTCGGTAATGTATAAAATGCTTGCAACCGTTTCTTCCCTCCAGCAGCGTCAACATCCCCGCCTCTGAACCCAAAGTCTCCCGCACCTCCAACGATTTCGCCCATGGTTCTCAGACCCAACAACTTGAACGCAACCGCCTCCCCGCCTCCTATGGGTTCAAAAGCCCTCGTCACCCGCCTGACCAGCTCGCTGGGTTCCCGCCGCCTCCGCACCAGCGGAATGGCGAACCGACCCAGCAAGTCTATGCTCAAACACACGAAGAAGGTCCGCGGAGCGAAGAGCAAACCCTCCGTCAGGTTCAAGGTTACCACTATTCCAACCATCCCGACTGCGACAACAGACGTGGAGATGGTCGATGCCCGCCCTGCTCCGTCGAGGACATTTACCGTCGGTTTCCCCAAAGAACTCGCTCGTCCCGAGCTCAAGGAAATCGCACCTGAAACTATCACCGCCATTGCGCCTGGTCTCGGAGAGACCGACTTGGAGTACCTTCGTGACAGTTTGCAGGGTTTGGCCCCTGAGTGCGTCCTTTTCCCTTTGACTACAGAGTTACATTGCTCATTTCTCTTTAGGCTCCTTCAATCGTTATCCTCCATCAAGGCCAGCCCCCCACCCAACAGCCTTCCCAAAGAGCTCGCTGTTGTCGTCAACGACATGACCACCGTCCTTCCAACTCACATGCTTGCCATCTACGGCACCAAGACCAAACTCAACCCGGGGCCATGCAAGGTCACCCTCTACCCCGCCCATAGCCTCGTCCTCGCCGCACATTGCGCACACCTTCCCCAATTCCCTCCCGCTTTACCCGTCCCGGAGCACGTCTCTGGGGAACAAGAGGTCACCCTCCCCGTCTGGGCCTTGCGCCTACCTTCACCCGCGACGTACCCCCAGCTCTCGATATACCTGTACAACAAGAACGTCGAGGGTCTGATGAAGAGCCTCCTACCCATGCCCGCTCCCCAGACGTTCCTCGAGGACTCCGTGCACGGAGTCGTGCCGTTCGCGTCCCAGCTGGCGGAGACGTTCACGGTGCAGGCCCTCGTGAAGCACACGGTGATGGTGCATGGGCTGTGGCAGAACGCGTGCACGCTGGGTGTGTTTGACGAGCAGCTGTGGGAGTGCATGGACGCCATGTGGCAAGTTCTCCTCACTGCGCTCGCGATTGCCACTGGCAATCCGCAGACGATGATTGAGTCTGAGCCTGTTGCGCAGCCCTCGTCATCGTCATCAACGTCGTCTGCAATCCCTGCGACGGCTTAAAGGTTATTAACTTATTTTTGTTCTTTGTTCTTGCTATCAGATTGCTGTTCTTTTGCTCTGCTCATTGCTTTGTTCATTGCTTTCCTCTTGTTATCGTCCCAGCTTTTCTCTTGCTATCGTCACTACATTGTCTCTCTTATCGCATTGATTCGTTCATTGTACATACCTGCATGCATTCTTGACCACAGTCCCCTCGGCTAATTACTTTATGGTTAAATTGAAACAATATGTACATATGCCCTATGTATAAAATACGAATCTTCTTCACCTCGATTATCCTGCCATCGGAAAGATACTTATCGTGATGAATATGTAAAGAGGTCCATAGTCGAGCATATCGTGAAATGCCACAACGCCGAGAAGACTGGTGGCAGTGCAAAGGCGCTTCACGTACTCATGTGGCGCGCCTCCGAAGCGCCCGGTGGTTCAGTCCGGCATCGTCAACCAGTCACATTGCTCCGCTTCACATGACAGAGGGCTCGATCGGGCTCTCCTTCAAATACCAATCATTGCTTCTTGATAGCTAAGTAATGCCTGAGCAGTGCGAGCCGGGGTTGGAAATGCGAAAGGCGCAAGAGATATAGTGTGCACATACTTAACTCTCATCTTTACTGAACTTTAGCTGCGGTCACCGTCAAATCGGATGGGGCAATCATAGATGGCGGGGCACAAGAGCAACCAGTCCCACGAGGCATATTCCTTTTGCGCCCACACCGATGGCGTCAGCGTCTACCCATTCTTCACGAACTCGCAACAGGAAGAGTCTAGTACCTAGCTCGTAGTAATAGCACAAAAAGCATATTTCGTAGTCGTTGAGTCATGATGAACCTCGGCGTAAGTTATCAGAACCCCACTGTAGAACGTCGACCTTGTCGGACAGCGCGTCATAGTGACGACTTCAGGATAATTCAATGACGTCTTCTCGACGTAAATAGGACTGATTTATTCCCCTTTGTGCTGGGAAAATCAATTGCCTCCTTCCCCTGTGTTCGATTTCAACGGCGACCCTGACAGATGAGAAAGGATATAAGAAATACCCTTCGTGCTTTGGAAAGGCAAAATCCTACATCCATTTATATAACCCAACTGCAATTACACCACTCTCAAAAGACGTCTTCCGAGTCTGATCCCAGTAGGTATTGTCAACTCGTTCTGCGCCTGAGTGTCGACTAAAGGGCCCCCGCATCGCTGCAGGCTATAAGGCCGCCATCCACAACCCTGATTTTTCCGAGGAGACCAAGGAGCGTGCACAGGAGAAACTTGAAGGTATTCAAGGCGAAGTCGAAGCTGAGAGCAACAGTAAGCCGGCAAAGCATCCCTCCAAGCAGCTCTGTCTGATCTCATTCTTCGCTATAGGCCCCGGGGAGCAAGTTGATGAGATCACGGCGGAAAAGAACAAGGGCAACGTCATGGGTGGACACAAGGCCACCTTGAAAAGTTATTGCATTTTTCTCGCTGTCGCGGCTTTTTTGGGGCAGATTTTCTGACCATGTTAAATTTAGATCCAAACGTGTCGGAAGAAGCGAAGCAGAACGCCAAGGGGATCTTAGAGCACGATAGCAAAGAATTATTTTTTGTTGGAATATTTATAATATTATACTATGATATGTACATATACGCCTCATAAAATGCCATTTATTTCCCAGTGTAGCGTGAAAGATTCTCGTGAAAATCGAGGTTGGCTGTGGTCGTCGGGCCATCGGGCCGGTATGCGCCACCCTGCGCACTGCCATCTTTACCTGAAGGGGTTCTTCTCCGAGTCGTTGGAGATTTAGATACAACGAGAGGTCTCTTGAGTCATAGATTGCATTGAGATACTCCACCTTCAAAGAATTGAAACGCTTGTCCTCTCCTCCTCCCAAGCCGAGCGTACAGTTTGGAGTGAAAGACTGTGAAACAAAATGAGGCTTCTAAATGAGGCTTCTAAATGACATCTTGAGAGACGTCACCATCTGTTTGTCGGATGCCAGAAAATTACATGCCTATGATATAATTGTTCATAAAATACATTTACATTCCTCTCTTCCAGAATTCAGGCACGATACTTCGTCTAGTCCAACCCATTCTCTGAGTTTCGCGATGTCAGAAAGTCAGTAATGCACCTCGCTTCTCAATATTGCGTAGTCAACCATTTGACTTCTGCTTCAGACGGCCAGAAATTTACTCCCAAGGAACAGGAGGCGATTGCTTCCTTCGAGGAAATCATTAACAGTCGCGGGCCCTCTGGAATGGAGAAGCAAATTGCTGAAGCACGCCTACATGATCTTAAGAAATCCAAAGGTGCTCCTCCCTGGATAAAATTATTCTATTGACCAGTGTCTGCTCAGAACCAGAGCCACATAAGCACAAGCAATGTATCCAACGAGAAAGCGAAGAACGAGGTGGATCAGAGTACAACATGTTCCGCAACGACGAGGCGTTCGAGCGGTATGAGATGGGCGGACATCAGCGCGACGAACCAGGAAACAAATGGGACAATACGGCGGGGAAGAATTATCACAGTGTTAGGATGAGTAAGTCGAGAACGATCCTGAGTCAAAGCTTACCACCCTCCTCTTGTTAGATCACAAGGCGAGGGGAACGGCGAAGCAAAAAGCGGAGGAAACTGCAGCTGAAGATATTCATGTTTGAGAAACAATGATAATCGATAACGTCTTTTACACTTGTCAAGTCATTCAGTACCTGTTCTCCAATAAGCCTCATGGACTAGTCACCTTTCTATAAATAAGGAGATATTTCAAACGTCTACATCGACCAATCGTCCTTCGGTCTCCTGTTCATCGGTCCCTGAAGTTGCGCGCGGCGGTCCATGTTCGCTGAAACTCTCTGCCCACTTACCAATCCTTCCCCAGACCTCCTCGAGAACCTGGCGGTCCCACCACCACTCGCTTTGGATCAACACATCGTGGCACGCATCCCTCGCCCAGCACACCTCAAGCTCGACGCCGTCCTTGTCCATCGCGTAGATAAGCGAGCGTACCTCCCTTACGAGCCGCTCTGCATCGCCGCACACGACAAGGCTCCGTGGAAACTCGGCGAAGAGGGTCGCGAACCGCGAGGATGCCTTGTACGGATTGGGGTGTGTACCAGGGGAGGCGACCGTCTTGCTGCTGTCCTGGCTCGTGCTGGCGGACATGGCCTGTGGGAGCATGTTCGTCAGCTCGTTGGTGGACATCGCGGGTGGAAGGACCACGGTGGGTCCTTCTTTCGGCAAGACGACTGCGGTGTCGAGAACCGACGGTGCGCGCGTTCGCTTGAGGTCCGTCGGGAGTCGCTTGAAGACGTCCCGCACGAAGTGCTCCTCGAACTCGCCCTCTGGGTCCTGCTTCGCCTCGTGTCCCCAGCGTTTGAGCACGATAGGCGAACACGGTGAGACGTATTCGGAGTGAACAATTTCCATGAGACGGCGGTCGTCGTCTGCGTTCCGACGCGACGTGAATCCTAGGAACGTTCTCTGGAGAAGGGCTCGTGGCTCAGGAGTGTCGACGAGATAGTCGCTGTCGTTGTTTGGACGAGGAATATATGACGACAATGTTTCTGGGAGCGAGTGGGATGTGTCACAGGAGGGCTAAGTGATGCGTTAATCCGAGTCGGCGACATCCACTAAGCGAACCTACGGATAATAAGAGAAGGCCATCTGGTACAGGGAGGTGGGCTTCGTCCCTTAGCCAACGGGCGAGGGAGAGAACAAGATTCCCGCCGGAGCTGTCTCCGATGAGGACAATCTTGCATTTCTTTCCCTTGCTCCGGTACTGCTCTATAACGTGGGCATACACTACGGCAGCATCCTGTACAACGGCTGGAAACGGTGCATGTTGCAGCAGTCGATATTCCACCGAATAGATTTCGTGCAGAATGCCCCTCTGGAGGTGCGATAAGCCACCGCAACGAAACAGCGCACTCAAAACACATACCTTGAGTAAATTACGGGGTATTTTAGATGTCTTGCTTGATTCATGCGCCGACATATGACAGTATCCTCCTCCATGCATGAAAATGCCAACGAGCGGAATGCCCGAGCCTGACTCCAAGTCCATGCCCAAGCTCTTTCTCCACACATAACAGCCAACTCGCTTGAACGGCACGCAACCATCAACAATCCCCGTTCTCCACACCTCCTTCAACGGCTCCGCCCACTCGAACCGGGTTTCCCTCAGACTCGTCTCATCCGGCGCAAGTGCGGGATCGCGCGTGCCCCATGTAACACCTGCCACCTCCGTAACCTTGAAGATCCTCCGCGTAAATTTGACATTGATGATTTGGCGAAGGTTCCAAGACGGTCGAGGGCGATAACTGTGGGGAATTACGGTGTAGTAGAGCACCCAGAATGGAACCAAAAGCAGTGTCGTGAGCAACCTTTGGAAGACATATATTGACTTCCATGGCTCGCGAGCGTATGGGAGGTGGTCATAGTGCGGGTAAGGAGGATTCTTGTCGTATATCATGGCTAGAATCAATCCCAAGACAAGATAAAACTTGTTGAGCTGTAGAAACTTTCGGATTCCCACTGGATTGGACACACCTGTGCCACTATTGACGTCACTTGGAGTTCATAATGCGCATTTCGCACGTACAAAGTCTTCGGGTGTACTAAGTAGGTATTTGGCGTGAACGTTTGTGGCAGCACTGGCAGGCGTTTGCGTTGAACTGAAGCTTGAAGTTTGAAGCTTGAAGTTTGAAGCTGAAACGTTGATGCGGCGGCTTAACCGGGCCGATGGCAAGAACGATGTGAATTTACAATGTAGAGGCGACAATAAAGCTAAGTACTGGAAGGAAGATTCTTTGCAGCAGATGCGGCTACAAGCGCCCATAGGGTGAACGGGAAACATAAGGTTCGATGACCTGGGAGTGCTGTCACGGCCTTCAAGTTCAAAACGTCTTCTCTGCACTGTTAAATAATTTCCCTTTTGTGATACCTTTGTGGTGAAGATGGCACAATCGGCGGTCAGCCCTTGATATTAAGTAGGTAACGTGAAAAGGACTCACTTTTCAAGAAGCTTCTGTGACCCGCTAGCGCGCCGGTTCGCCCTCACTTGTGCCGACTTGCACTGCTCGAGTATTATCTCCAAGAGAAAAGAGGAATTCATCTGTTGATATACTTATACTGTAGAACGAAAAATGACGCCACTTACGGCGACCGTCCTGACCTACGTCCGCTTGAACTTTCGCGTGTTGGGTAGGGGCGGGAGTCACATCGGGGCGGACGCCCGTATCGTGCAGGCGCTGCCAGTGCTTCTCGCGCGCATCGGGCATTTCAGATGCAACGGGATTATGGAGGGCCGGCTTAACCCTCGTGGCTACGCGTTCATGATTCTTGTGGTTCTCTGGTCGGGCTAATTTTTGGAGGCTGGGTAAGCTCAGGTCCATGGTTACAATTGTGGTGTTGTGAAAGATGGGGTTTTAGGAAGAGTCGTCTACTCACTAAGTGACGACATAATTCAGCTTGGTACGTGCGTCGAATTCAAAGGCCGTAGCATACGTAGCCAGCTGTGGGATTTGGTTTTACCAGTAGGCCCTTGGGCACAGATCTCATTTACCCCACAATATTCAAACCTGAGACAGACTTATCTTCCAAAACTCAATTGATCTGAAACTTGTGGGTCTCCATGAGCTGATGATACCATATGATGTAAGCTTTTGAGAGTGTGGCGTAGAACACCGCCTTATTTAGAAACCCATTTTCCCGTTCTGTGATGGTGATTGTAGGCAGCCGGCCGTTGGAAGGAAAGAGAGAATAATCCATACCATCTTTGTAGCTTTCTTCCTTTAAGCTCTGGGCACCCCCCATCTGGGGAAATACATCTCGTTCAGCCTGGCCTTAGCTACGCTGCTATGCTTGACCCAGAAAACGCTTTTTACTATAGATTGCGTTATACTTCTACTCGGCCTTTCAATGATTTAAATCTGATATTTTCTTTGTAGCCGAGCATAGTACTTAAAGCTAACTAGTACTGTCCCATTCAACCACTCTCAGGATAATTTCCATAAAACCATTTTGGAGGAACAACCACCGATTAGGGCAGAAAAACGCAACGTGAGTTATTGTTAGTGCCTTTTAAGGCATGACTGGTGTTACTCCTGCGGCTCTGGGAGAACGTTTCAGGTATCGGCCGAAGGGAAACACGAGGCGCTTACGGTAGTGTCGCGGTCCTCTGTGACCCTCTGATTTTAAGCGTTAGGACCTTGGTACCCTGCGGGGTGGCAATATGTAAGTCGTGCTTAAATGGATGTAGAATTAAATGAGGTACGTCTGGAAGGCGGCTGCTCCTCTGGATGGTCGCGTACTCCACGTCTCCGGTACAGGAGAAGAAGAAGACTTCCCTGCCAGGACTGAATCGGTCATTGTCCTGTAACTCTGCTTGTTGTATGTCTGACACTGTGCGGGACATTTTTCTTGAGGGGCCAGTTTTACGAGGTGGCAGGAGAAATAACTGTCTTCTGGTTCTTCATCCAATTAAATATCTGACCTCGGGACGGCAAGCCGAAAGGAATCACTCGTGGGTACGCTGTGCTCGACAGCAGGTGGGCGGGTTGACAGATGGACATGAAGTAGGCGTCTTTATCAAGGAAATGGGGTTCAATAGGTTCGCGTATACACACGGCGCATCTACACGTGGGGGGAAGAAGCTAGTTTAAGGGAAGTTCGGTAATATAACTCTCAGACACTGACGCAGGGTATATGTCGTGTACGTACTTTAGACACCTTGTGACTAGCATTCTCGCACCCAGAGACGCTGTCAAAAGAAGAGCCCTGCGAAATGAGCACCCCATCGCTCAAGCTGCTGAAGAATCTCAGGATCAAAAGTACCATTCATAGATAAAATGAACCACATACGTTCATTTATCCCTCCAGAGATTAATCGGACGGTGAAGGCTCACGGAGAGAATGAACACGCGTGCTTGGCGCCAGGCCTTGTTTCGCGGGAATATCGTGGGAAGATGATTTAAATTCGGCGCAAATGCCGACGGCTGACACTGACAAGTCGCTAGCTAGTCCAAACCTACTGCCAAGTCGTGCCGTTCTCATTGCCATGGCCCCCCTGAATACCCTCTAGAAATCTTGTACTACTTGAACAATAGTCTTTGAACTCCTCTCGATGGATCCATCTTGGACTGGGGATGAAGGGGTCAGCTCGCATCCTTCAGGAATGACGCTTTTTTGGACACCTCCAGTTTCTCCAGGAGGCGACGTAATTCTTTGTTTCCTCTAGATCTAGAAGGCAATTAACCGTTCATTCCTATTAATTCAGGGCTATTCACATTCAAGTGTTGCACTGGATCTTCCACCACGACACCTGCCGAACACCTGCAATGACAGTCTGTGCTACCTTTGTCTCGACCGTTCTCAACCGCCTGCTATCTTTCTATCTCATTCTCTTCAAGCGGATGACATCCCGACGATTCCTTCTCTCGACAGTCTGACATCTCTACCCTTGCGTCAGCCGCCCGAATCTCCGTTTCGTCAACCATTCACCAGCGCGCCCCTCCGGGCATCCTCTAGCTTCCTATCTGCATATATTCTGCAGGAAAAGCCAGGTCCCCATGCAACAGGAATTTCAATTCTTGCTCGGCATAAGGGCGACAATTTCCGTCTCTCTGTGATCAAGATTTGGTCGAAAGTGATCCTCTCTGATACCCGCGCACTACCGTCTCATGAACTTGCTATCTTGGATCTTCTGATGTCCACGGAGGCTCTCGTGGACAAATCCGCAGAATTCATCCATAAAACGAAGGAAACCTCTGCTGACGGCAGCTTCTTGTATCTTGTTTTCGTAAGTCCTCGAATATCTCTACCGCATCGGAGTTCTCATGACCACCAGGACCACCACACAATGAGCTTGGCACATCCAGAGATAGCCGCCCACTTCCGTCCTCGCCCTGCGCCCCGTAATGGCCGAGACGACGCGCATACACCCATCTCACATTCTTTCCTTCTTCTCGCAGCCGAGCTGTCCCTCGCCCTGCTCTTCATCCATCGACTCGGGATCGTGCATCAGGACGTCAAACCCGCGAACGTCTTGATCTCGGAGGCTGGGCATGTGGTCCTCAGTGATTTCGGTGCCGCGAGGATGCTGCCTGTTTCTGGTCACCCTCGATCCGATTTTGGTGTGCGTTTCAGCCCCATCGTCCTTCAGCCAGATGACGTTGTTACGTTTACGCCTCTGTATGCTGCGCCGGAACTTGTTGAACGGAATCCTTGTGGTTTGCTGGAGTATGATGAACTTGTCGACTGGTGGAGCTTCGGCGTCTCTCTTTACGAGGTCCTTACTGGCAGCACTCCTTTTCTAGCTTGCACTCGCTTGCTATCTTTTCATCTTTTGGACGGCTTGAATCTGGGGAAGGACCTTGCCGATTTTCTGACTTTAGTAAGTCACCTTGGGATTGCTGGCGTAGTGGCACTTACCTTCGAATCCAGCTTCTCGCGACGCAGCCCAAGAGGCGACTAGGGGATGATTGTGTGCTGTCACATTCTTATTTCGACCCGCTCGAGAACACTTGGGATGAGGTCGAGGAGCTGCAGCATCCGCCTTTCTCTAGTAGGGTCACAATCTCTGACGAACCGCAAACGCCGTGCGCAGCGGACAGCATTCTCAATTTATATCTGGACGGTGGCCCCTTGTCTCGCCCCTCTCGCAATTTTCGGCATAACCCTTGTACAGATTCTCTGACCCCGCCGTCGACAATGATCCTCCAAGATGCTTTCATCTCTCCGCCTTTCAGTTTCAGTTCGCGCTTCGAGAGCACCAGCACTACCCAACCATTTCCTTCCACTGCCTCTATTGTGCATTTCTTCTCGAGCGACGACATTGCGCTCACCTCTTGCATATCGGCCATTCTGGATGACAAGCTGCCTAAAAGCTTCGACGACTCTGGTCTTGATTTCCCCCTTGGCGCGTCTCCGGAATCCTGGGGCCCTCGCAAGTTGGACCCGATAAGAAAAATACCCAGGTTACACGCTCTATCCCTGATTGGCCGGAATTCCTCACTTCAAACGTCCGATCGACTCGAATTCAAGATGGAACACTTCAGGGAGCGTACCCTGTTCCATGAAAATATTACGGGATCAACCACATCGTTCGATTTTATAGATGACGAGTGGTCTTTCGACGAGAAAGTCGTCATATCCTTGCTTCGTGCGACTGAGACGAAAGACCGCCTGAACCCGGGGCTGGCGACGAAGTTACACCCGCAGAGTAAACGGCGCGGGGTTGCGAACATAGCGGGAAAGATTTTGCATACGGCCAGAAGAGGACTTTTGGGAACCCTGATGCTGTGTCGACGGTGATCCGCTCTCCTCTCGTGTTATTTTGGTCAGCGATTGGTGATATACATGTTATCTCTTCTAGCATGATTGTTTTTGTACCGCAAGGCGTTCCGCAGTGACATCCAATGTTATTCGTTGCATTCACAACAATGGAGAAGCCAGGGAGACTTGTTCATGTGTTATCAGAAGCAGGCAACAAAGGTGAATTGAGATGTTCTTAAGTTCTAAATCCGCCTAGAAGAGCGGGCGCCAGGAGGTTGAGTTGAAGGCATCGGCTAAGTGGACCGGCGGATTGACCAAACTTGGGGCCTCATGAGAACCCGTGTTTGTCCGACCTCCGACAACCCTTTCATTCTAGCTCACCAACCAATAGCCTTGGTCCTCTTATAAAGGTCGTCCGACATGCATTCCGCCAAAAATTCTCCCTCGCGCCGGTACTCTTTTCTACCATGTCGCTCTCTTCCGCTCAGGCGGTACGCCACGCCGTTCTCACAGCGACAAATAGCGCCAGTCGTGCCCTTCAGACGCGACATTTCAGCTGGTCATTACCGCGGGGCAAACAACGCGTCGTGGTTCTAGGTTCAGGATGGGGAGGGTACAACGTCTTGCGGGGGATTGACAAGAAACGATGGGGTGAGTTTCTTGATCTCCTATGTGGAGACAACGCTGATGTCCTCATTGCAGACGTCACTGTACTTTCGCCGAACACTTATTTTAACTTCACGCCTTTGCTTGCAAGTACGGCTGTTGGGACGCTGGAGTTTCGATGTGCCGTTGAACCGGTTCGAAGATACGCGCCACAAGTTGTATGCTACCTGGCTATCTATTTCCTGCACCGGGGTTCTAATGGAGTTTCTGTAGACATATTATCAGGCCTGGTGCGACAACATCGGTACTAGCGGGATGTCCTCGACTTTTTCAAGTTCTCAATTAACCATGGGTTGTCAGATTTTGCGAAGAAGGAACTTAAATGCGTGCGTTCCGTCTCAGCGTTTTCGAAATCACCACTGAAGAGACGATCAGATGCCTGCTACGCGACCTGTGAATGCGGAACCGACGATGGATGCAGATTTACATCCGCTTCATGAACGCCAAAATTCTTTCACACTAAAATATGACAAGTTGATCATCGCGGTTGGCGCGTATTCCCAGAGTTTGTTGTCCTGGCATTGTGCTTCGTTTGACCATTCACATACTCTTTTTAGCGTTCAATGTACCGGGGGTCAAGGAGCATGCCCATTTCCTCAAAGATGTTAAAGATGCGAGGCGGATTCGAAGTCGCATTCTCGAATGTGGGTTACCTGACTTACAGAGAGATTCATTTCTAATACCCAAGAATCAGGTTTTGAGCAAGCGAATCAACCATTCGTCAGTGACATCGAGCGACGGAATCTGCTGAACTTCTGCATTGTCGGTGGGTCTCCTGTTCCTTCTGTGCACTGCGTTTAGAAACCTGACCCAGTTCATAGGCGGAGGGCCGACTGGCGTGGAGTTTTCCTCAGAGCTCTACGACTTACTTCACTCTGATATCTTCAAACACTATCCCAACTTAGCCCGATTAACTAAAATCACTCTTTATGATGTGGCACCGAATATTCTAGGAAGCTTCGATAAGTCACTACGAAAGTGGGCTCTTACCTAACTATTCTTCAAAGCATCACTTACTTTTTTCAGGTACACCGAGAAAACTCTGTCGCGCGAAGGTATCAGCATTCTCACTAGCCACCACGTCGACCGCGTTGAGAATGTATGCTCACTGCCGTGACTTTGAGCCATGAGGTACTGAGGTTTTTTAGGGCAAAATGATCGTCAGAGAACAGGGAGAAGGTAGGCTATTCTTTTCTTTTCTTCTTATTTATGTTGTTGACTGCGGATATCAGTACCTTTCGGACTTCTGGTTTGGAGTACAGGTCTCGCCCCAAATCCTCTGGTCAAAGAGCTCAGTCGAGTGCAGAAAGATCCGAAGACGTCCAGGTATCGTGTTATTGTGGACATAGCGTAAGGGCACATAGTCACTAACGTCTCCAGCCTGATCACCAACGATCATCTCAACATTATCATGGAAGACGGCAAACCTAACACAGACGTTTGGGCTATCGGAGATGCAGCAAAGATTGAGGATGCTCCCTTACCAGCGACGGCCCAAGGTATGCCCCTTTGGCCATGAGCCGATGATGAGTTGACTGACCACAAGAAAATCCGACAGTCGCCAACCAGAAGGCAAAGTATCTCGTCAGGAAAATCAACAAACTTGCAAAAGATCAAGAATCTCCCGAACCCTTCAAATTCGAAAACTTTGGCAGCCTGGCATACATTGGTAATTGGTTAGTGTTATGCCCGCCTGGAGTAAGATCGAGCTCCTCTAACCCTACCTTCAGGAAAGCCATTTACGACCGCCCTACGAACGGCGCAGAAGAAGGATTCATGCAAAAGGAGACCGGTAGAATTGCGTGGCTGCTGTGGCGATCGGCTTATTTTACGATGACACTCAGTATCAGAAACAAGTGAGTGCTCTTTCTCGTATTTTCGCCGGAGTCTTAGCTCGTTCATTACTGCAGAATCCTTGTCCCGACATATTGGTAAGTAGTCCTCATTACATGTCGATGGATGCCTCAAGTCTTTCTTGGTTCTGGCAGGTTCTTGAACTGTGAGTGATAATGTGCTTTCAGTAAACAAGACATCTCATTTCCTTTTATCAGGGATCTTTGGTCGCGATCTTACACGTTTCTAGCCATCTGGCGCGGCCATCACATAGACTTGCTATGTATTTATAAAGTTACAAGCTTATGAGGTAATACAGTAAAGTACAAGTGACGCTAATTTCAGCACTCTGCTTCAAGCTATCTCTGCCTCCGCCCGGAGCTCTGACAACGCGTCGAATAAGTCCAAGATGCTGATACACCTTTCGTCACTTACTCGCAGAAGTCTCCTCAACTGGTCACCCAACTGTTCGAATGGCCTTCCAGAAGCCGTCTCCGAAACTGCTATGCCGAAGAACAATATCGTCACTCACACCATACCCTTGCAGGTTCGCAAGAATAGATTTCCAGGAACTGTCGAGATCGTTCGAAGCCTCCAGGACTCCGTCTTGATTCACACCAACGTGTGCAACATGCTTGAAGGAATTGGGAGCGGGTGAGGAGATCATGGCTCGAGAGATGGAACCGCTGGATAGCGACTTCGACCTCGTCGTACTTATGTGGCTGGTGTTCGAGGTTCTCAAGACTTTCATTTTCTTGGGCAACTCTGCTCGGGTGAAGGAGGTAATCAGGCATAAATCGAACAAGTATGCGCGGGTTTCTACTGACTGCCGTTGTAAATCCTGTTGATGACCTCATTTCCGAACATAGAAGCTTCGTCGTCGTCGTTGAAGAGGAAGCCATAGCGTCGTGTCTATTCAGCATTTCTATCAGCCATTTTACGCAAATCAGGAAGAAACAATAGGCGCACCCTTCCCTGAAAAACGTGGAAGAACGGTCGGTCGACAAGATACTCAAACTGCTCCGGAAATTTGAACATCCACACCGTCCTCCCTGTTTCGTCGTCGGCAAGGCGGAACCAGTATTTTTCTGTGTCGCTCGCGCTGTTTGTCCGCGAGATGGGGGTGTCGATGTCCCTTCCGAATGACAACGTACCCTTCCACTGGGAGTAGTTCCATTGTGTGTCTTTGGCGTTCAGTTTGGTATGGTATACCCGTGCTCCAGCGACCGCAAGTACAGTCGAAGGGACTTGCTCCAGTCCGGAAACAAGTCCATTCCTCTCCACGCTGCGTGCCCCGCTTGGCGCAATGGACTCAGTGGACATTACGGGAAGACGTAAAATCCGGCGAAGAATGGATCGCAGGTCGGGAATGATGTTCGGGAGGGCCGGCTGGGGTACGCTAAGTTCACGATGGGTGGGAAGATGGGCCAAGGTGGACGGACGCTGAAGAGACGTAACGCAAGGAGGGAAACGGGGAGGTGCACAGGCAGGCTGTGTTTATTCGGCCAGCAATAAGCACCCAGGACTAGGTCCTGAGGAGGCTCAGCATGGATTCCTCACTCCTTACACGCGGCTGATCGTGCTCCGGCGAGGATGGACTGCAGCACGCCCAACGGGGACTAGGAGATAACAGGCATCGTTGACCGGCTGCATGCTTGGTGTGATTCTCGGAACGATCACACCATTTGGGTTAAATGGTGGTGGGAGTGTGGGTGCATGACGCGCCTTGAGGCAGCTTGAGGCGCCTCGCCTAGCCGGCATATTTGAATGGGACGCGCCTATCAGAAGCAGGAAAAGATGATATTTGGGGCATAATCTTTCGTCATGCTCGAGTACTGCTTGCATATCAGCCCTCCTTTCATCCCTTTGAAGGTGCCTTTTCCTTCCTCGGAGCCGGAGAAACTGACTAATCTCATTTAGGCGGAAGGTCGAACATCTTACCAGCCTCTGAGCCCCAGATGAGGCCCACATTTCTTCCACGAGGGCTGTAATTACGATCGGCCTTGGATCAGGCAGACAACTTTGAAAGTTTCAGACACAGCTTGCGCGCTGTAAATTCGTAGTCCGAACCCCTTGGATTTTGAAAAGAGAAGCTAAGGGCATGGGTTAGCCACGAGGGCATCATTCCTGCTCCACTGAACCCTGCCGTCCACGGAGCGTTTCGAAGGCAGACGGGAGGACGGTGGTCTGTACAGGATGTCGACCGTATCCAGCGACGCCGTGACTACAGATGCACCGTCGGGCACCAGCGTCAACCACGAGGCTCAAGCTATTGGTCGGACTGCTTTCAAGGACGCAGACCGGGCACGATCTGCCGACCAACATTTCTGTAAGCAAAGCACAATTGAACAGGTTGACGGTGACTGGAATACCAGAACAAGGAAGCTGCTAGCAAAGCCGCATTAGACTGCACTCCGATTAATAGAATCCCGGACGATCACAAGAACAATTGGATGCGCATCACTGAATGAGGCTACCTCCTGTCTCGAGAAAAGGGAATTGTGCCAGGGGTATATTGGCCGCAGATAGTACAGGGACAAGGGACCCCATCTTCAAAGCTTCATAAATCCACTCTCCAATGCAGCGTAAATCAGCGCCTCTAGCTTCATCCACAGCTTCTGTGCTTCAATGTCTCCTGCTGGTGCAACCTGGATGCCGAAAACGACAGCGATTCCACTCGCTGGATCCATAAAGTGAGCTGTTCCGGCCCATCCACTCCCTGTAGCCATTCATTATACAAGTCAAATAGCTGGGGGTTATAAAAGAAGAAACGGGGATACATACAGAACGCAGAACCCTTTCTTCGGCGTCTCGGCCAGTCTTGCGTGCAGATGGCGAGGGCCGTACCCCATTGAGTGCCAGGGGCCATGACAAAGTCGGAAAGCGACTTGGACCCCTTCTCTGTCAGTGCAGGAACGAATATGCTCTGAATCGTTTCCGTTTTCCAGAGAGGCTTCGTCACAGGCCGTCCAGCTTTTGGACGAATAAGAATTGGCACTGGGCGGCTGAAGAAGGTCATACCGTTGATCTGCATCAGATGACGGAGGAGTTTGAGGTAGTCCCGCGTCGATGAGTAAAGCCCGACACCCCCGAGATGAAATCCGACTATTGAGCTGATATTAGAAAAGGGTCCATGAAAGATGAATATAGGTACCTTTGCGCTCGTCTTGTTCCATGATCGGCACCTGCTCAGTCCATGGATGGAGATTCCCGTTCTCGTCGCGGAAGGCAAGATTGACAAGTCGTTGGCGCAGATCTGGAGTCAAGTAGAAGGACGTTTTCATGTCAAGAGGCTCAAATATGTGCTCCTTGCTGCAAACTGTCAATTCAGGCTAACCTCGACACACGACGACACATACCAAAATTGCTCAAGAGTTTGACTTGAAACCTTCTCCACGAGAATACCAAGCATGTCAGCACTCCACCCGTAGACAACTAGAGTATTTCAGTTCGTCAACTGGGCACAACGTCACAGTACTGACAATTGGTTCCAGGCTCGAATTTTAGTGGAAGAGCTGGTAATTCACCCTGGAGAATCCTATGTCATTAATCCGCACAGAGAGTGTAAAGTTTTCCTACAATGATGATGCGGAAGAAGTGCTGAACCGGATCTGGGGCAACATGGACGTCTTTCGAGGTGTATCCAACGGGAAGACCATTAAGACCCTCGCGTACAACAGGATAGAATAGGCCGGCGGAAAAGTTGAGAACGTGCTTCACAGTAACAACGGTCTTTGCTGGGCGAAAGCTCGTCTTCTGCGTTGAAGTCCTGTCCACAATGACGGGATTTTGGAACTCCGGAATGTGGTCTCCCATCGGGGTATCCAGAGAGAGCCTGCCCTGGTCGATGAGCTTCAACACAGCTAGCTACATCCTGTGAATCAGAAGACATCATTCGAAGAGCGAAGGGAGATTGACCGAAGCAATCATCTTTGTCTGACTGCAAATCCAAAACACACTGTCAGGATTGACCTCTCCACTCGTTGGGTCGCCTATGATGTTCGGACCACCGCCTTGAAAGTATATTTCTTCATCGAGGTTGGAGACACCCAATACGAAACCAGGAACTTTGCCTCCCTCAACAGACTCTTTCTGCAGGCGACTTTGGGTTAGGAAAGCTGGAACCTCGTCTTTCGAAACCACATACGATGAAGTTATCGAGAGCACGCTTGCCGCTGGGTGATAGAGCTGCCATTCTCGAAGTTGTAGACCCTAGGATTTCGAATGCTCAAGGTGTGGGACCACTGCGGGGAAATACAAGGACCGGGAGACAACATGTCCCAAAATCCCGACTTTATTTGACACGTCCCAGAACCTTAGCAGTCTGACCTTAATCCACCATGGCGTGTCTGAATCATTCGCACGAATACATGTAAGAGAGTTCTCTCCGATGCCTTTGAAGCTGAGAGTTGAAGAGCTGAGGGTTTTTCAAGAACGTAGTAATGACAGTGGGTGACAAGAGTCACTTGTCTATCAATGAATCAATTATGCCGCAAAGTGGGTCTCTCTAATGGTTGTTCTCGTATTAAGACCGTCAAATCGTCCATTTGCTCCAATGGTGACGAAGCATGGTACTCCTCCAACTAAAGGACCGTTGTTACGAACTTCGCACAGGATCTTCAACCTAACTTATGACGGCTTGGAATGGCACGACTTTTCCTATTACCTCAAGAAACGCGGAACGGGAAGAAATACAAGTACAGAAACGAAAACAATACGAAACCACAAAGCAAGGCGTACAGTTCGACATACATAGACCTCAAGATAACCATTGACTCAGTGACGCAACGCCATCAGTAATGCCCCTACTGCGATGAGCCCAAAACCATTTGCAGGATAGCAAACGAACATCGGCTCATGCATTGCCAGGAATTTGTTCTGTTCGAATTGGATCGTCAATTAGTTATCAACATACACGAAAAAGATAACCGACATACCCTGTACTGCCCCATCTTGATTAATCCAACGATGCCGGAGACTGCTTGATACGTTTTGCCCAGCACAGTCACTTTCCAACCGCCCACGTTGTGCCCGGGTTCGAGATGATCAGCAGCTGTAATTCCGAATGACACCGTAACCCTGTTCTTCCGCGATTCTGCGGGTGTCTCCGTGGTCTCTGAGGCAGAAGTGTCTTCGGGTGCAACAATGGTCGGCAATGTTTCAGTCGCATATTGATTTTCCAAGTGAAGATCTTTGAGTGCTGCGTGTATGAGCGATTCGGACGTTCCTTTCGGGGCGTGATGGAATGTGATGCATTTAACGATCTGCCATGATAGCGGACCTGTTCGAGCAAGGATTTCGACCCCAACGACCTGTGCAAAGACCACCATGTCAACACGCCTTGAAGGAAAAAGGCTGACAAGGCCTACCTTGTCCTTCTGCTTTGCAATCCAATATCTCCTATGCGACTCGTCGACCCACGGCTCGAGAGTCATCGGGTCCAACTTCATCCCATGCCTATGCGCCTTCCACTCCCTGATGCCAGCCTCGACCGCTTCTTTGTCTTTGTCGCTCCAATCTCCTCGTTTCACCTCGTGCACGTCAACTTGCTCCTCCTCCGCCCGATGTAAATTCCTTCGAAGATCGCGGATGGAATGCCCGCCTTCCTTGTCCTTCTCCATACCAGCCAACTCGACGATGTGACCCGGGTCTATGACGTCTTCGTAGATGCAGGACACGGTTGCCCAGCCCAGGGCGTCACCTGATAGAATCGCCTCCAGGTCGTGATCAACGCAGGACCAGACCGGACGGAGGTGGTTTGCTTCGGCGAACGCTATGAACGCCCGAGCAGTTTTCTCGAGGGCAGCTGGAGACGAGACGAGCGGGTTGCCCCATGCGAAGACAAACGGGTCTAGATGTCAAGAAAGAATCAGACGTTGGAGAAACACCGAAGAAAAAAAGGACCACCTTTTCGAAGATAGCCTTGAACGGGTATAAAGTCGGACTCCAGGATCGGCTGAGAAGGTCGCCAGATCTTGTACCTTTCCCTGTCTAACCAAGCAATTGAACTTGAGGTGCCATAGTGGGCGATAAGGTCGGCAAGTTGAGCGGAGTTGATGTCATTGCCTGTAGACGACAACGACGAGGCACCACTCAGGAGGTTTGGATGACTACTGGAAGCGCTCGGAGTTTGAGATGGTTCGTGGTGATGATTCCCAAAGCTACACCCCGTCGTACAAGCGGTGGACGGAGAGGCAGGCGACGACCTATGCCCATGTCCGTGTAGATGAGGATGTAGAGCAGTCTGTAGTAAAAGGTCTGGCATGGCAAACGACCTGACTACAGAAGTAAGTATTGTGATTCAGTGAGGCCAACTTACTTTAAAAGGTGTGATTTACTGACCGCTGAACGTTAAAAGGCTCGGTCTTATATACCCTGGCGGATCTTAGTCGCGTCTTGCAAAGGCAGCACCAGAAGTCGGCAGGGTCCAAGAACAAGCCGACGAATTAGGAGGCCTAGAGGGTCGGGACAGACCGAGTCTGTCATCGTGCCACAGAATGCAAGGCTCTTCCTCAATTCGTGCACCGTGAAGGGACCAGCCTCAGAGTCAATGGAGTGGTTCTTCTAGTATCAGCAGGACCCGGGAAGCTCTTGGCATTTGGTGTCCGCAATTTCGCCCTCAAATCCGCAAATTTCTGGCCCTCAAATCCGCAATTTCGGACAGGGGTCGTCACGTGAATCCAAAAAAAGAAATTTTTGTTGGCACCTCCGCCACCAGTTGCTGTCGTCGCGGGAGGTGGTTTCCGCATGCTCGAGGGCGAAAAACAAGCGGGAAATGCATCATCGAGATGTATTTGATTCGCATACATGTAGAAAATTGAAATCTACTTCATTTTCCCCCCAGAATGTGAATTTTCAGAGGGAATGGTGCAGGAGGAATGACTGCCCTTGCCCGTTGAACTTCATGCCAAGTCACCAATGCCCCGCCGCCCGATTCATCGAGGAAGAGCAGGATGTCGCATGAAGTAATCTCCGTGCAATGGATGCGTCGAACACCACCGCGTGAAAGCAAGTTGGCCTTCTCTTTTGTTATGATATTCGGTGTAGTTGGTTTTTGAGTGATCTCCGGCCAAATCTAGTTTAGCACTGCCCGGATGGTGTAAATATTGGGACAAATACTCTTAATTTGAGCCCTCAAATCCGCAAATTTGGGACAGAGGTCTGCGAAAAGTCCCCTCAAATCCGCAATTTCCGGACAGAGATTTACCAAAATTCGGCCTCAAATCCGCAAATTTTCGGACAACAAATGCCAAGAGCTTCCCGGGTCCTGTATCAGCTGATGGAAATCGACGAAGGAGGTTTCACAAATGTATGGCTCGAACCTCCTGAGGCAATAGCGAGGACCTAGCTTTGAATTTGAAATGGCCCCTAACTTCTGGGTTTGGGGAATACGACATCTTGGGACGCTGTTCGATGCATATGACGCAGGTCTGAACTTCTGCAGATAATCGAAAAGGGCTTGACGATGTGGATGTGCATTGACATGGCAAAAATTGCTGTTCTCCGATTATCACCGAAAGGCTTGGAGTCCTATGACGAAGACACGTTGCGTTCGTCAAAAATGAATTAGACCATAGGCCGAAGACCTTGTCGCCTGACGATTCTCGCTGGTCTGGAGTTGAGCCAAACTTGCATCCAAATATACCTCTATAATGAAGCAGATCCCTCGACTTCATGTACGTCTGTTTGTACGTCTGCTCGTGCCCGTTTTCCCGTTTCGTCTCTCCTCCAGGCCTCAGACACTTTATTGTTCTGCCCCTAGGTCATTCAGTCAATGTCTCATCCTCGATTCCTTCAAAACTTCTTAGCCTTTTCTCTTCCATTCCATTCCATTGCTTTCTGTGTGTCCTGATTTCCTAGAGAACTTCAAGTTATTGCATGTAGGACTATTAATACTATAATACCGTACAGATGGTTGAGCCTTTTTTATCCTCTACTTCCTTGATCCTCTATGTCCTTTCTCTCCCTCCAGATGCATTTATCTTCATGTTTCATCCACTGTCTTTTCTCCTCTCATGTAAGCGCCTGCTTGGCTGCATTGCTCATGTCTATTGCGTCAAATTTGCTCTTCCACATGAGTCACAGCTGTCCCTTTCCGAGTCTGCCCCAAATTTTAGTCTCTTGAGATGGCACCCTTTCAAAAATGTCAACTTTCGATCGTATGACGCAGGGGGTTCTGCATATTCTCGAGCTGCCAGTCTCCAAGTCAAGTCCATGAGTTTCGTTCATTTTTGCGCTGAATTTCAGCCAAAATCACTCTTTGAGAACCTGTTCAGTGACGGGTTTCGTCTACTTATAGCCGAAGCGAAGCGAGGCAAACATCTTGTCTGTATTATGAAGTAGCTGAGAGCTTACAGAAAATGTGTTGCGTGTACAAAATATAGATAGAGTAGCGTACAATCTCGCATAGCAGTGACAAATGCGGCGAAGAGGAGGGCAACGAAGCAGGGGCTTATAGAGCAGTGCCACGCTCAAAGCTGGCCCGAATTTCTGATGTATATTTGTCGTAATAACGAGCAATCTTGACGAAGAGAGTACATGAGCCAGAGGACATATATAGCTGGAAAGATCGAACCGTACCTTCTTATTGAAAACGCGGTTTTGCTCGTTGATATATGTGATATCGCCCTCCACTTCGTTGAGGCGTTTCCTGGAGAACTTGCCCTTCTTGTCGATGCTGGAAAGCCAGCATGAATATGTGTTACATAACAGGAAAGGACAGCAGGAACGCACTCTCTATTGATCTTGCTAACCACCCTATCAATAGCATCCTCGGAGGGCTTGCTGTCGCCGTAGATGAGGGTATTGGCGTCTCGGTAGAGATTCTCTGCAGCAGACTTCTGCTCCTGGCTGATGACGTCCATGTCGGAAGATTCGCCGGCGGCATTGAATCCAGTCAGCATTCCTGTACCTGTAGCAAGAGCTTTCTGCTTGTTATATGCTTCAAGGTCAGGCTTGATTAAGTCTAAATCCTTCTTGTACCGCCGTCGTGCAGCATGTGCATCATCTAGGAAAGGGTTGTTTGTCAAGAGGATGCTCAGAGGTCGACCACAAGGAAGCGAACCATGGAATTCGAAATCCGCTCTCCGTTTCTTCCTGGCGAGTTTCTTCTCCCACTCGTCGTTCTCTTCTATCGTGTACTCCCAGTTCTTTTGCCTCTCGACATCCTCGCCCCTCTCCTCAGCATCAGCCTTCAGCCGGAGTGTTTCAGCCAACTTCTTCTGTCGCTCTAGTCGGGCAGCGTCTCGGGCAGTGATTTTGGCCTTTGATGCTTCTTCCACTAGCGCGCCACGGTTGGCCTTAGATGAGGCAGCCTACAGAAGATAGAATGTCAGCATTGAACGTTCGTTGCATGAAACACAAGTGCACTCACCATCTTCTTGCGCAACTCAGCGAGCTTGACTTTTCGTTCCTCCATTGACACCTTACGGGGCTCCTCCTTATCCTCTTCCATGGGCTCTGCAGGGGTCTCCTCTCCAGACTTGCTCGCACTCCGACTGGTCTCCTCCAACCCAGTCATCTTCTCAACAAACTCCTCAGCTGCTTCCACCACTTCCTCTACCTTGTCCTTCACCACCTCCACCGCGCTAGCGACAGCATGTTCTACAGCTTCTACTGCTTCGACAGCCGGTTGGGATATCGACGTTAATGTAGAAGGCCCTGCTTGGTCGGTTTGTATGGAAGTGTCGTCTACGGGTGTCTCTTCTACCTTGGCCGGGGCTGCTTGTTCAGCTTTGGCCTTCGTCTTCTTGCCTCTTTTTAATGAACGCGCAGCCGGCATTGAGATGGAACGGAAGTATGAGGAAGGAAAGCGGTAAAGACGGTGGAAGAGGACAACTCGGACCAGATTGTGGCAGTGGGTTGAAATGGAGATATATTCTCACGCTGAACAGCACCGGGCCGCTTGCAGCCCAGCGTGTGGTAACAACCAAAAACTTCGAGCATGTACGATTTTGACCTGAACCCACAATCAAGAGTCGTCGCGGTGCTCAGGTGGTACAAACATGACATGAACTAGGTTTCTTGAATTTAATGTGGAGGATATAGACAAAGTTCAAAATATTAGTCGGCAATGTGAGCTGTAGCTGTGAGTTACAACGCGTTCATTTTTTCCAAATCTACATAGTACATGCTAAAAGTACTATTTTTAAAGGTAATAATAATAATAATAATAATAATAATATACACCACCAGGACCCACTCGGGATCTACGGGACAATGGTAGGGGATGTAGCTACGTATCGAAAGATATGTAAAAGTTGTCTGATAGCTCGTGCTCGTTGATGTCATGGACGTCTGCGCCAGAAGACGCTGCTGTTCCAGCCCTGCGACCTGACCAAATGAGAAAGACCAAATGAACAAACCTCGCTGTTGAAGCCACCAGACTCCAGTTGAAAACCAATTTCTTGAGCCAAAAAAGTGCTGCGTCATCAGAGAAGCGGATAGGCCGACGAAACCCACAACGTGAATTCGTCGCGAAGGGTTACAATAGCTGCATTGGCCGTGCATTGGAGTATTGCATGGGTAATGATGCGACGAGAGGAGTGCAGGTGGGAACAGGATACATAGTGGACACTTGTCCGAAGCTGAAGGCTTAACCTTCCTATAGGCAGCCAGACAACGATTGCTCTCCCATCTCGCATGAGCTAACCGAGCTGAGAATAGGCCCTCGCATAGCGCATTATGGAACAAGAGGAAATGCGCAATGTGGATCGAGCAGAAAGCAATCATCTGTTAGCGTGCTTGGGGGACATAATACCAGGCGACCAATCTCCAATTTAAGAGAGAACAGACGGAGAAGACAACAAGGACCTAAGAAAAAGACGGTTAGCATAAGTATTTCAAGAAAGCGGTGGTTGAAAGGAAGATGTCAGAATTGCAGAAGTTGGGTCAGCAAAGGGAGGGATCCCTCAGACTGTTGAGCTTGATAATGTGATTTTTTGTTCATCACATACAGAAAGAAAATGTGTGGAAGAGAAAAGAGAACGAAAGCTCACAGATTAAGAGGTTATGAAGAGCAGAAGACAAGGAAACGTCAGACAAGTGTGTGGTCGATCCAAGATGCAGGATGAAATGGCGAAGAACAGAAATTTTCGGGGGCAAGAGCTGGGATGGAGACTCAAATATTCGAATTCCGACACTGTCATGCCGAGACGGCAAATGCTCTCTTCTACATCGACCTTTCCAACCTTGCTTCATATCCTCCTTCATGTCCGCGACGCCGACAACCGCTAAGCAGCCGAAAGCCAAGAAGGATAAGGAAAAGACTGCCTCACAGGTTCACCAGAACGAGCGTCTCAAGACTGTGGTTCGACGGCTTCCACCAAACTTGCCTGAAGAGATCTTTTGGCAGAGCGTTCAGCCTTGGGTTACGGAGGAAACAACGATATGGAAGACATACTACAAGGGAAAACTGCGCAAGAAGTTCGTTGATTGCTTGGCGATGAAGGACGTCGACTGACTGTGCTCAGATTGAACAAGGAGAACATACCATCCCGCGCCTATATCGCGTTCAAGGATCCAGAACAACTCGCCTTATTCAGTCGGGAATACGATGGCCATACCTTCAGAGATAAGTCCGGTACGCGAAACAAAATTGGAAGAGAGATAAATAGGCGCTAACGTTCGTCCAGGTGTGGAATCGCAAGCGGTGGTCGAATATGCTCCCTTTCCCAAGATCCCCTCCGAGAAGAAGAAAGTGGATAATCGCAGCGGTACGATTGAGAAAGGTGCGTTTCTGATCTCCTGGGTTCGTCCGTATGCTAAGGACCTCCCAGACGAGGATTTTATCTCGTTCATGGAGTCACTGAAGACACCATCCACGACGGGGCCCGTCAGTCTCGAAGCCCTCAGTAGGTCCCAACTTTGCCGTGTGTGGTTATCGATCCTAACTGTGCTTAGTTGCATCGACTCGGCCTGCGTCCCCCCCGAAGACAACGCCTCTTCTAGAGGCTCTCAAGGCAGAGAAGAGTGCGAACAAAGACAAGGAAGCCATCCTTCGCAATCATGCACACTACAATCAGATTATGGTGCCGTCCTCCCGTAAAGAAGAGAAAAAGAAAGCCTCGGGGCCACCTGCGTCTTCCAGACCTGTTGAAACTCCTGCTTCCACTGCGAGCAACGTGCAACCAAAGAAATCTGGAAAGAAGGGACAACCACCTCCAGCCGCATCACAACCTGCTCCTCCTCCGAATCCCAAAGCTGCACCCGGATCGCAGAAGGGCGCTCCCAACACCACAGGCAGGAGGAAAGCCTCCCAAAGCACCTCGACCCCCTCGGGGTGCACAGCAGCCTAAGGGTGCGGCCTCAGTGGTGCCAGGACCAGTGCCCACCACTCCTGTTTCTGTACTTCCGAATCCAAACGCCAATCCGGCTCAACCACCGTCGTCATCTGCGCCAACGCCAGCCGCAGCGAACCCCCCTGCTCCTGGTGGCCGACGCGCCCGGCCAATCATCGGACTTGCTTCTCGTCAATTTGAAGCTGCGCTGAGCGGTGTCTCAGGCCTCGCTGGATCTGCCAGTAGGAAACGGGAGAAGGAGAAGGAGAAAGAGGCTGCTGGTACCAAAGGTGCGCCGGGCGCTTCTGCTACCACTGCAGGCAAAGATGGGCCCGACGGGCCCTCCAGCACCCTCAGTGTGCCAGCTACTACGTATGCCCGCATTGATAGCTCAGATACGGAAAAGATGGAACCCCTTCCTCCTCCGTCACCGAAGCGAGAGAGGCACAGGCGGCACGGAAGAGGAGGTGGTGCCGGAGCAGGAGCAGGAGGAACTTCGTCGACGGAAGCTCCTCCAGCCAATGCCAACACAGTGAAGGTCTCCAGCATCCTTCAGCGGGCACCCGATGCACCGTCGCCTATTGGCATCCAGAAGGACCCATCTGGACCATCTAATCCTAGCACTGGAGCAGCTGCTACTGCACCTTCTCCTGCCATCGCGTCTGGCAATCCATCTGTTGGCAATCATCGCGGAGGCGGAGGCGGAGGCGGAAGACGTGGTCGAGGTGGTGGACGAGGACGAGGTGGTGCAGCAGGCGGGCCCTCCAACCCTCCTCGAGCAGGAGGGTGATCGCTCGAAATGGTTTGCATATTATCATTTAGGTCTGTTCAAGGATTTTGTTGCCTTCGAAGCCTCGCTGAACGCGTTTTTCTCTAGGAGTCATATTTCGCACATTTGGTCGCAGCCGAACACCGCACGAAGCACGTCGAGCGGTACAATGCTTCCAGTCAACGTTGCTTTCACAACCCTCGCCACTGCTCCCTTTCCGACACAATATCAGAAGCGACAGGAAGTCATGGCCGCAGAAGCTGATTTTTTGGAATGGGCAGACCCATCCATCAAGAGTGCAACAACTTCTATCGTCGATATCCCATGTCACCTCCGAGACCTTGTTTCGTCGATTCCACCCAGACTTGTATGATTGGACAATATCTCTCAGGCTCCTTGTTCCTCGGTGCATAATACTACGAAGGTCAAGCCCATATCGAATCCCTACCTGTAGTGATTCGACTCTATGATTAAAGTGTAACAAGCGCGTTCTGTGAGACAGATTAGATACGCTGAATGTTTGGAATTCCAAAGTAAGTCTCTGATTTGACACCCACATGGTCCGATCCTAAAATAAGCGTTGTTAACGTTGAGAACAGGATGCTGCACGTAATATCATATCGACGTCCAGCGCAGTCTTGATGGAACACAGCTCAGGCGGCGTGCATCAAAAGTAGCCTACTTCAATTGGATGCAGCTGACACTCTAACCAACCCCGTCTTAAACAGGTCTCTGATATGTGCTTCGAACCACCCAGAGTAATGACATCCTGATTGCGGACGAACGCCCCGCGTCAGATAACGGAGAATGGACCCAATGGCCACCAACCTCTTGCTCCATGACCGATTCAATAACCGTGCGAGTAGACACGATCACAGAAGTAGGACGTGGCGCGGATTACAAAAATTCAATTTCAAGGGTCAAAGCAGATTCTGTAGTTTCATGCAGGGGAATGCCCATTGTTGCTTCCCTCCGGCTACTCGTTTTATTTGGTAACTGGCTTCTCAGTCACATGTGTATTCTCACTCTGACCGTTCTCTTCAGTGGCAGATAGAACAGACATGAGCCTCGAGGACCAAGCATTGGGTATCGGGCGAAGAACGGCTGTCTCCGCCGTTCTTTTTTTGTCTGACACCAGGAAGGAAGTACCTCCGTGGATGAAGGGACAATCAAGTAAGATGGCTTCGAACGCTGATGTCCAGATCACCTCGCCAGGTTTATAAACTTGTGTACGAAAGGCGAAGCTTCTGTTCATTCCCCGCTGCGCTAACCCTTCAAACGGCGCTGAGCATCCTTGAAGAGACATGTCGGACGCCCCTGTAGCCCCTCCAGTCGGTTCCGGGATCCCCCCCGATATTGGAAGAGTGTAAGCTTTCCAACCATCTGCATTTTGACCGCCCACTGAATGCTTGAACACAAGTGCCGGTCCACTGGTAAACGTTACTACAACACGACTGAAGAGTATACTAATAATTGTCTTAGCTGCTTGGGTATATGTTAAATTGGTGCCTTCAAGGCGCGCTCTCTCTTCAAGTCTGTAAGCGACATCCCGATCCTTTTTCGAGCGAGAGATCATGCTAATTTGTCAATGGAACAGACCTATACTACCTCTCCTTCCCGAAGGACCCACCGACAAGTAGAATATTAGTTTTCGGGGTGTTCATCTTTGAGACAGTTCAGACGCTGCTCCTCACAGAGAATGCGTTTAGTAATTTTGCTTCGGGGTTCGGGGACCTACGCGCTCTGGATCGAATCGGTCTTATCTGGTTCACGATACCCATCATGAGCGGAATAGGTGAGTATGATATCCGAGGTTTCTGACGCTCAGACTGATGGCCGCCCAGTCGCTTTCGTTACACAGACGTTCTACGCATATCGCATTAAGATTCTTGCACAAAATAACATCGCTCCGTCTTTCATCATGCTGGTGAGTTTTTTTTTTTTTTTGAAATTTTAACGCTCCGATGTTCTTACCGTTACTATAAGTTTGCCTTTGTACAACTGGGAGGAGCTATTGCCACAGGAGTCAAATCAAAGGCTGCTGTCGTACACAGCAGATTCGTTAGCAGAGATTCACTGATCACGACAGGGGTAAGTCGGTCATGTCAGTCCGCTATCTTCTTTTTTTCTTAAAGAAGAAAAATCTCGCAAAGATCTGGAACGGTGGAAGTGCTGTATGCGACATAATCATTGCCGCCTGCATGACATACTACGTACTTCACTCCGACTATTTCCCGAGCCTGAACTAACGCGATAATATGCTTCAGCTCTCTCATCGAGACGCTGGTTGGGGCCCCACCCAGAAGATCGTTAGGAAGCTTACGCGTTTGGTCATCGAGACCGGCTCACTGACAGGTTCGAGTGCCAGTCTACGATATGCCCCATCTCGTTTACTTTTGTGAATACAGCCACCGTCGCGCTCGTCAATTTCGCGTTGGCCTTGCTCCCGGGCCATCCGACGTACTATCAAACTGCCGTTGGCGTTCTTGGAAAGCTCTACTCGAACTCCATGATGGCGGTGTTCAACAGCCGTATCAGGCTCAGCCACTCGCCCGACACCTATTCCAACGCCTCATCGCACGTATCCTACAGGCGACGTACATCGCTGACAGAATCCGGGACTGAGATCTACCCCATAGACCCGACGAGGTCGCAAAGACAAGACGATTCCATGATTGGAGTCGACAAACCTCGCGACCTGGTACCCAACGCTTGAAGGTGCGCATGCTTGACATAGAAATTTTGGGTCCCTGTCTCAATGTTTATCCACAGGCTGCGAAGTTAGTGCACGTAAGGCAAGAGAACTCCCCCCGGTCCAATGATCTAGCTCCATGTCAGAATGATTTTCGTTTGATGGACAGTTGTGGGATATCTTCTGGGTTATCACGATGTCAAGGATATTTATTATGAGTCAATGTAAGACTGTAACAAGACACAGATACTGTATGGCTGCGCGGTTCTGAAGGACGATAGTAATTGCCCTAAACGCAAGAATGATGGCCTATCATCATGTGTGAGAGTCAAACAGTGCCCGATAGTAAGACTGCCCGCTCCTCCACGACGTCCCGCATACATTCTATTACAATCATTGGGGCTTCGAACATATTGAGAAAGCGCTCCATCATGATGCTTTCGAGCTCACCAAGGCGTCGACAGAATTTCATGAAACTCTAGATTTCAGAATCCTGCCTAAAGTTTTGGCCATTAGGTGCACGACATAGAAGCATGTTATCGTGGCTCCTCTCGACGTTTGCTTGATCCAACGCGGGAAGTGGCTAGAGTAGATATTTGCAGAGAGCCAATACTGCATCATTTAGACGAAATAGCAGCGTTGGTTCTTCTATTGCTTTTCTACACCCTCGTTACAATCTTTCATCTACAGGAATTGAACCTCGAGGACAAGTGGAATACGCTGACAGTTTCTTATGAAGAAGGTCCTCTCAACAACAACGGGCATGCGCATAAGTCTGAGAACGGCTTGGTGACAATTGATTAAGATCTTTGAACTGACATATCCCTGCGCGTTGTCCAACCTTACAGAGACCTGAGGTCGAAATCTGTCTGTGAAACACATTGGCTACGACCTGTTCACAATCTACGAGCCAACAAAATCTTAAGGCTCCATCTTCACCACTGATTGGTTAGTATTATTCTGCAGACTTCAGTTGACAAGGAAATTTAAATTGGTTAAGTGCCTCGGGCAGGTGTCAACATCGCCGAACCACCCCGGGCCAGAGATCAAAGATTGTTTCGGCGACAATGACAGCTCGGTGACCGGTGGCCTCGATGGGTATGGCCCCATGTGCAGGGCTGTCGAGTTAGACTTGTGATCGTTTGATAGATGTAAATCGCGAAGCTGGTCTAACTTGGGTCTGACACAAGTCTGACACCCCGGCATATTGGGACATAGGGATGGTTAAGCCTCTTCGATACATATACACTACAGTGAGCTCTAGTCGAAGCAAGAATCCATCTTCCTTCATTCTTCACAATGGCGTCCCTTCCACCGATTCCGGCAGACATTGGGCGAATGTAAGAATTTTTTGAATGACCAATCAGCTTACAATTTTACTCAAATGGGATAACAGCGCTGGTCCTCTTGTAAGTTTAGGATACTCTTCACGGGAACGTTGAATTAAGGCACTTTAAGCTCCTTGGCCACCTGATGAATTGGGGACTGTTTGGGGCGCTCGCGCTTCAAGTCTGTGAGTGAATACATCATCTTCCGTTGCTGATTAATTGACGACTGCCAGACATGTATTTCCTCGCCTTCCCAACCGATCCGATTAGGAGCAAAGCTCTAGTCTACGGAGTCTTCATACTCGAGACAGCGCAAACACTCCTTCTTACCCAGAGCGCATTTCATGGATTTGCCGAAGGCTTCGGGAATCTCCTATTCCTCGACGAAATTGGGACTATCTGGTTCAGCGTCCCTATCATGAGTGGAATCGGTAGGCCGCCGCTACAATATATTAATATTCCTAGATTTTATTAAGTCAACCTCTCAAAGTCGCTTTCATGGCCCAAACCTTCTACGCTTACCGAATCAGCGTTCTCGCCCAGTCGAAGATCGTGGCGTCATTTATCGTTGTGGTAGGAATGTTCGTTACTTTATATGGCATTTGTGGCTCATTCCGGCCGATCATGTCAGCTGGCGCTTGTTCAGTTAGGGGGTTCGATCGCCACAGGGGTAGAATCGAAACGAGCAGTTTTCAACAGTAATTTTTTGGGAACACACTCATATATCACGACTGGCGTGAATGAAGTGCATCCTCCAATTACTTCCGTTGACCTGATTGCATGCTTTGACCTAGATTTGGAACGGTGGAAGCGCCCTTTGCGACCTCATTATTGCAGTATGCATGACATTTTATGTATGTGTCTGGTTAATTGGACATTCTGGTCGCTCATCTGAGGCTGCGATGTAGCTGTCCCGACGAAATACCGGGATGAAGCAAACACAACAAGTGGTTAGGAAAATCACACGGCTCACAATCGAGACTGGTTCTCTGACGGGTTAGGCGCCCATACTCCTGACCACCTATCCTAAAATTCTCATTACGCCATTTAAAACAGCCGTCATCGCGATCCTGAACTTCATTCTGGCCCTCCTTCCTGGCCGTCCTACATATTACATGGCAACCGCCGGCATCCTCGGAAAGCTCTATTCCAACTCGATGCTTGCCGTCTTTAACAGCCGTATGAGACTCGGTGCCGATAATGCCCCGACTCATTACGATTCCTCCTTCCAGAGTCGTTCGCATAATGCCAGCCACGGGCAGGTTGGGAATACATACCCAATGGGCGGGGTTTCGGTCACTAAGGAGCAAGTGACCTTCCCACCGGCGAGTGGTTGGATAGTGAGTACATTGAACTAGATTCCAGAGACAAGGTAGAGTATCTGATTAATTCTTTTTTGTATTCGAAGGGCACCCTCCGAGGTTCTGATGAACCTCTGGATAAGAGGCCTGTCAAGGTGTGAAGTCTGAAAGTCAGTTGGGGGATATCGACCTTTTTAGTTTCTTTTCATCTGCGGGACATTCATGGTTCTCAGAAACACTAAATTATTGTGCGAGCTTTGAGGTGGTTTTGGGACATTGTAAAAGTAATTTTGGATTTTTCTCTTTCAATCGGAAACCTGAAAACAGGCGAGAATCCTGTAAGATTGAGAAGTCTGAAAGGTGCACTGATCAAAGACCCGAAACACGCAGCATTTGAACAGCAATTCAAATGTCGCAAAAATTGCGACCAGACAACTAGTGGTGGCGCTGTCACTCCCCTGATCTGATGTAGATAAAGGTGTTATGGGTCTGTAAATCCTCTCCTCGAGCTCCGAGGTCTGGGCAAGGTGGCCCTAGAAAGTGATGGTCCAATTCAGGTGTCGAAAGCCTTCTTACAGGGCGAATTTCTCCCCGAGAGCGGCTGGTGAAGAAGTTTTTAAGTCTGATAGTGGCACACTTCTTCGACTTTGAATCATTTCGAAGGATATGCGAGAAACTCGCATGTAGGTGGAGATTGAGGGAATTCGAAGAAGTTTCATTGATTGTTCAACGTTCAAACGCTCAACACTCAGGAGAGTGTGTCCGTCTTAAAATAAACTGCCAGGAATGACAAACATCATTCAAGTCTCATACCATACACGTCCTGGGCGGCCTCGAGGAGCGATCATGAGACAGAAAGGTCGACTATGAGAGGGATTTATCCGTGCTCGCCGACACATCTTGGCCGAACCCGTTGGCATCCAACTTCCAAGTCTGCCGTCCAATATTAGCACAATCGTCGAAATCTTCCAGAAGTGTGATGGACAACTACAGAGAAGGCGTGAAGCATTGCAATCACTCTGCGTCATCCACGTCAAACACCGTCCTCAGTACATGATCAGCCTTGCGTCCCGTATGTTTGATGAAACCAAGGTAGTCGAGCTCGTGCAGCGCCCGAATGAACCGCGCCTGGGTCTCAATCCCCCACTTCTCCTCCTCAACCTCAGTCGTGTCGAGAAGGGGTTGTTGGTTCTTCGGCTTTCTACCCCGCTTTCGCGGAGAGGATGACGGGGTGCCGCTTGACATAGCAGCAGCCTCCAGCAATTGCGTCCTTTGGGTGTCAAGGACGGACTTGAACGCCTCGTACCAGTCGTATACGTTGACCATCTTCCCACTGTCCAGATACCGCTTGAAGAGGATGCTCGTGTCCGGAAGCTCCCATAGGGCTTTCGGAATTGGGCGCTGTCTGACCACCCTGATTTCCAGGTCTTCCAGAAATTCATGTGGGCGGAGCAGACCGGCTATTATAGACGCCCGAATGGACGGGTTGATCAGCTAAACGAAGGAAAATCAGCTTCCATCGAAGAGCTTGCGGGTATCGCTGACCTCTGAAGGGAAGGGTGTTATGCCAGCGTACCACACATCCCATAGATCGACATCGTCAAGTGGCAGAAGCTTATCACTGGGTATAAATCAGAGGCGAGGTCGCTGATACCGCTGTCGTCCAGGACTTACCCGAGGTACTTGGTAATCCAGTTGCTGAAGTGCGCAGCTATTTCGGGGGTGGAAACATGTGGTCCATCCGGAAGCTGTGAGTAGTAGTAGGCAATATGGGCGCGAGCTTCTGGCTCCTCTGAGCACGCTTGAGGTGGCATCGTGAAAACATATCTATGAACGCTGTTCACTACTGCTCGCAGCTCGTCGTAGCTTAGTTTCCTATAAAACGATTCGATCAGCCCACGTATAGGCAACGAACGCGGAGATGCACTTTATGATTAGGCCCAGGCGCTTCACGTCCCTAGAGAGTTGGCCGCGCAGAATATCAAGAAGGACATTGCATACACGACCACTGTTCTCAGCATTGAGTGTCCATTCCAAGCCTTTATGACCGTTGGATTCCAACACCGTTTGTATGCGGAGCATAACCCCGAAGGCTTTGCGGATATTTCGGGCACGAAGATAGAACTCGGAACGAGCCTCATCAATTGTGGTAACGACCGAAGCGGTGGCGAGCGACTGCCAATCCTCAACATTCATGGCGTCGTCGTTATCGTCCAGGAGCAATGCAATTCGCGCTTTCAGCATTTCAAGGAAAGGTTTGGACGAAATCTGAGACAGCACGCCGGCACTGGGAGATTGGTGCACCAAGACAGAGAATGGGTCGGTAGTGAAATGATGCAAATGGACAAGCTAAGAATAGATATGAGTCATGACAGTGCATCCTGCTAGCAGGAGACAGAACGCACTTGGAGCAAGGTAAGAACGGCATCAGTCGAGGAATTGTATCTCGTGAAGTAGTCCTGAAGGTATTCTAGTATCGCGGGGCCAATCATGATGTCAGGCTCGAAATCTATATGAAAGAAAGTCTGTAGCGGAAGATGAGCCTTCAGGGCCGCAGCACAACGATGTCTCTTACCTTAACGACTAATTCTTGCAAAATGTGGATCCCTGACGGTGCTGAAAACGTCCGCAGGCGGAGTAGGGACAGAGTCGACCGGGAATAAGTTGTGTTTAGGTAGTTCGAAGAGGGCGATGTCATCGAAAGCAGGAAAATAAGCGGGACCAGAGGCACTTGGGTACTGTGACGTATCAGACAATTTGTCCATAGGACAGAAGAAAGATCTACCTGCAGATGTGAAAAACATCTTGCATTACAAGTGGGTCAAATTGCTCAAAGTCGTGAAGGACGACGACAAGATTGGGTTGCGGGACACCTTCGAGTGGGATTAGCTGGCGGGCATACGTAACTGAAAAGCGAGAACACACCACCAGATTTCGCCCAAGATTTGTACCATGCCGCTAAATAGAGTATATTGTAGCTAGCCATAGATGCACCGGAGTTGCGCTTCACTGCAACCGTTCACTTTCACAGCCTGAAAGCAATTTAAAGAAACACACCATTTTCCCTTTCATCCTTCTCGATGAATCCTGATATTATGGCCCGCATCCCCGTTGAGAGATTGGGTAGGTCGGGTGGGTAAAGATGAATGACCGAACTTCCAACACTTGTTGGCAAATCGACTTCAGAGTTGTTCGCCTCTAATTCAGTCGTGATATTCTCCATAAACGATGTGCCCAATCCAGGATCTGGCGGGAGGGCATTCGGACTAGAGTTAGGGATAGAATAAAACGACGCACTGATAACCGAAATGACTGGAAGCTCAGGGTGGGGTAAACCAGGAAGGATGTTGGTGTAGGATGACCGTACTTCTTGTACGACGGCTTTGACCGTCGACCTCTGGAGGTCTCTGATGATTCCCTGAACAAATATGAATAGCCATCCTGTCACAGAGTTGCTCCTACACACCTGCATTCTATCCAGGCATTTCTTCCATGCCACCCGATATGCCTCAAACCTCAACTCTAGGCCGTTTTCCAAATCATAATCTTGCGAGGAGGAAGTTGGCGGGATGAATCTCTTCAATTTCTCGATTGGATCAGAGCCCTCTACCGTATCATTCAGAAAGATGCGCTAATAACTTGGGATGTCGCAGGCGTGTACCTTGTGGTCTGTAAGGAATACAGAAGGTTGTCTAAGGCGCCATCAGTTAGGGTGGTGATGGGATTTTGCACTGACTCGTACCTTGCTGATATCGTCGAGATTCGAGGCGACGTCTAGCATGAGATTGAACCCCGAGAAAATAGAGTAGCCAGTGAGGAAAGCCGCAAGAGGTAACTCAGAGTAAGTATTCCAACTTGAAACTGTGCTTGGGTCTCTCACGTGATAGACCACGCTATGACCGGCCCTCAAGTTCAAGTCTAAGTAGCGTACTCTCTGTTATGCCAGTTATGAGCTTACATATACTTTACATTGGTAAGGATCCCTGCTTAGTTTCGAAGTAAGCGCCTGTATTGACAGTTTTCGATCTGACAAGCTCTAACAACGCAATAAAACAGCCTGTAGTCCTTGAAACAACCTCGCTCTAAACCGGGGCGGCCATGATCCAACTTCAACTTGGAAATAACATTCTCCTGCAACGTCTGTGTGCTCTGTCCTGTGTGCTCTGTCTTCAGTCCATAAGTATGGTTTTGACCAACTCCCATGCCTGGTAGCTGCAGAGAGCCTTCTATCATTCACCATCCGAGCTGCCAGGATCAAGAACTCGGAACTCGGATGAATTAAGTAGTAGGCGAAAGATTAAACGCTTATCTTACCTTCGAGTCTGTTCAGAGCTCAACACCGCTTCGGAGTTCTAGATATACTCTCTCAGCTGACTTCGTCGGGTTTTCTCCTCGGACCTGGGCTTACGAGAAGACTGCTTATCTCTTTGGAAGGAGATACAGTGAGAACTTCGACTTCACAGCGGAGACTGCGAGGAAGCCAACTGCAGGCTACGTGCAGGTATGCTTTACGTGGGCGGGCCCACCCGTGGAGTACTCCTTCGATTCGATTGCGCAGCATTCCAGTCCTCCCTCAACATACAAACGCCTGTCGCCGTCGCACCCAAGACCGACTCCCGACCTTCATTCACACTCACTATTCCTGGAATACGCCTTCACATGCCATAACGGCATGAAGAGACACAAATTCTTAACCCCAATTGTCCAGGTCCTGATGTCTAATGAACGTACTGGCACGTGGATCGCTCACTCCATCTAGGCATTACTAGACACCCCTTGTCTCTCCCAACCTCAGGATTACAGCTGCCGGTTTGCCCCACGGCGTCTCTTTGTCTTGTTCACCATTGTCCTCCATGTCCTAACGCATGATGGACGTCCCAAGTGTTCAGCCAATCGCGCCGGATGTTGGAAAGATGCGAGTTCCCCTTGCAACAGTGCTGTTTTCCTTGTCTGACACTGACACATTCTCATCCTAGAGCTGGGCCCTTGGTAAGACGTGGCATTTTTATGCATTTTTATGCGGGAAGGCTGAAAGTTGGGCTTAAGCTGATAGGGTATATGCTGACCTGGGGTCTCTACGGAGTTCTCTTCGTACAGATGTGTGAGTTCGGCGATGTATCAGGCGAGGGTTACTCAGACAGTTTTTTCTCGTGCAGACCTATATCACCTCGCAGGTTCCAAGGATTCAGCCCTATTCCAGCTACTCGTGTGCTCGCTCTATGCATTCCAGTCGGCACAAACCTTCCTACTCAGCCATTCAGCATTTGCGACATTCGCGTCGGGATTCGGCCGGGTGGACCTTATTGATGATATCCAATATACCTGGCTCGCTATCCCAGTAATGACTTCCGCAAGTATGAAGCGCCTGCTCTCTCAGCCATCCAGACTTACGCTGATGGCTCTGCGCCCAAGTGGCATTCGTGGTTCAAAATTACTTCGCCCACCAAATTTACAAGTTGTCAAAGTCCAAGACTATGCCATTCCTTATCTCGTTGGTATATCCGATGTCCGCTATGTCCTGGAAATGGCCCTTTCTGATTTGTCTTGGTACTCTCAGCTTTCTACGACACAGCTGGCAGGAGGGATCGCTTCGGGGGTCATTCAACATGATGTCCTTATATTCTCGAAATTTTCAGAAAGAAACGTATTGATTGGCACAGGGGTACGCACAATGTGGTTTTTAAGAGGGCTGAGACTGAATAGTGTATCTAGATCTGGAATTGTCCTGCCGTTCTTTGCAATATCATTCTCTCCGTCTGTATGGCGCAGCAGGTTAGTCTACTCACATTCTCATACCAAAAAAACTTAGTGTTAATTCTATCACGTAGCTTCTGAGAAACCGTTCGTGGAAATTAGCTCCTGCTCAAACCCCACTTTCCATCCGGCTTCTCGTCCAGTCTGGTGCCGTCGTCGGTAAGTCCAAACCCTTTCCCTACCTACTGCTCGAAGCACACCTGACCCTTCTTTATAGCCGTCCTCGCCATTCTTAACCTGATTCTGTCCTTCCTCCCTGGCGAACCTCCGCCAACGTACTGGCAAGCAACATCCTGCATTCTCGCTGGCGGGTACACCAACACCTTTCTCGCCGGTCTCAACGCCCGTATTCGGATCTGGCACCCCGACTTTACGGAAGAGAGTTACTACCTCGACAGCGCATCTAATTACCAGCACACGGAACCGCGGCCGACGATACGGTCAGCGCTGGTGTTTGCGCTGGACTCTCGCGGTGCGCTGGAGCAAGATATGACGAGGTTCGAAGAGGAAGATGAGCACTTGCGGCGTTAGCTGGCATGGTTTGGATTAAATTGGCGCAGTTATGAGATGTCCAGGTAATCAATCGAATTCTCTTTGTATTTATCGAGCTGAAGATCGATGCTGGATGGTTTCAGTCCAGGATGCCGAGAACCGAGCACAGCAAGTGACCCTCGGATGGACTTCCTTACTATACTTACTCGTCTAGAATACGTGTTCCGTTGACTCTCGACCGTGGTCCGTTCGAAGGCATAAGATTGTCCCGTTTTGGCATGAGGCCCCTAAACCGGTGACACCTTGTATGACATCATTATCTTCATGCCAGCCATCCATCGTCTCCCATCCTTCCTTCCTTTCACCCTCCAGTCATGGAAAGCCTGCCACTCGACACATCGCACCCCGCCGTGCGCGACTACCTCGCCCTTGTCCGACTACAGGTCCTCACACCGTTATCTCTGCTCGTCAACATCGCGACAGTCGTTGTATGCGCCACGCTCATCTCACCAGGAATCGCTGGCATAGCACATCTCCACCCGACAAGCATCACTCCAAACTCGCCTGCCATAGCAGCGTATGTTGGATTTATCTTCTTGGGGCAGATTGGGTACTGCGTGTTGCTCGTGGTGGCGAGTAAGGCGGAGACCAAGGTACATTTATGGCGCTCTGAAGCTGAGAGGAGATTCTGACAGCGCCGGCTCGTGTATTCAGGCAGCACTAATCAAGGGCGTCGGAATGTCGCTCGTATTCTCTAATTTTGCCATGGCGTTGTGGGCTATTGCATGGGTGCGTGGGACTTCGTTCTTGTCTGCTGAAATCTGACCCGGCTGGCTGAAGGTGATGCAATGGTTCCTTTTATCCACCGTCCTTCAGGGAATAATTCTGCTTCTTCTCCTGTTCTCCAACATCTCCCTACTGATCTACCATCCGCCTAATGCGTCTCGCCCTCTGGATACCGCACTTATCCACGCACCACTACGGTTTTTTCTCATCCTCCCTTTGAGCATTCTATTTCCATTATGTCTATTGTGGGCCTAGATCCGTTCTTCTCTGCGACGATAAATGATTTAGCTGAACCTTCCAGCGTCACTCTACACCTGACATACCATCCCACACCGCCTGGATATCCGCAAAGGTATGAGGACTGGCACGCGATGGCTGGATTTGGCGTTCTCCTTGGAACAAATATTCTCGGTCTCCTCGTGATCATAATCCGCCGTGACATAGTCTGGTGCATTGCCGCCACATGGATCGCCATCAGCATCTGGAGCGCAAGCCCAAAGCCTGCACCCGTTTATGTAAGTTTTCTTTCCCAGGTGTGGCAATTCTGTCTAATTTTTACACCCATGTAGATCACTTCCATTTTATTCACCGCCCTTCATCCTCTTGGATTGATCCTGTCGATAATTTATGCAAGGTTTTACGGGACCTCTCGGCGCATCGAGCTTCCTCGAGACGATGGTCATCCTGGGCTGTATGCTCCGAATCAAAACGGCGGCAGTCAACAGGTACCGGGCCCAGCAGAAATCGAGCGAGGGCCCAGGGAGATTGATGGCGAGAATTGGGGTTAAAAGAGCAAGTCCGGCTACGCGATTAAATTTTCAGCTACATAAGATCAATTACTCAGGTCACTCCGGAATGGATTTTTCAAAGTTTTTTTCCTTTTCTAATGCAAAAACCCCAGTGAAAATCGAAGTTAATAATTATGGTAAGTCAAGTGCATGCGACCCATGCATCCCCTTTGCCAGTGCTGCGCGATGAAGATGGCGAAGGTGAAGTGATCATGGTCTGTAAAGTCCAAGGATTTGTTAAGCGCCCGACCTCGAAATTTACTAAAAGAAAGCGACTCATGATGAACGAATGGTGCAGAGCCGCGCAAGTCTAGTCGCGAGCAAGGGGCACTCAAGCGACGATGCAGTAGGCGTTGTTGCCGCTTCCACTGCCGGTCTTTTCGTTGGTGGGGACAGAAGTAGCCCTGGTGTTCCCTAGCTTGAGATACCCTTCGGCGATCGCGTCGTACGTGGTGTACACCTGCTTGCAGTGTTGCTTGGTGCCGACGTGCTGGTTGAACCAGTCTGAAGAACCTAAACAGGCGGCGAGAGAGACGAATCCATCGATCCACCGGAAGCTACTTTGTCCTTGAGGGAGACGAGACGCATGTTCCTATGGGTATCCAGCGCTTCGCAGAGCCAAAAAACCGCCTAGAAATCTGAGATATCAAAACGCCGAGATGGAACAGGACTCACCTCTGCGTAAGTACTTCCCCATCTTGACTGGAGTAGCTCCGGCTTCAGTAAGACAGCCCATGACGTCTTGAGCGTCCCATTCGAGCTCCAGGTCCGTATAAATCTTTGAACGTACTCGTCGCGTCGGTAAAGAGCCCTGACAGAGTTTTTCTGCTGCCGAAAGGTACATTTTGACCGCGTTATAACGTTATGTGCCGTAGTCTTTTGCTTTCACGAGTTTGTCGGCTCTGCCTCGCAGAAGACTTGCCTGCGTCGACCTCGAGAACGAGTCATTGGTGGCATTTGCAAGGAACGTGTCTCTTTCCGTGGGGTTTTTTAGATCGTCGTCGACGATACCCTGTCCTAGTCTTCTCGTTCAGTTGGGGTTGTTTCAACGACAATGTCGTGCCCAAAAACTTGACGAGCGGCAGCAGCCATGTTTGGCGCGATCTGGCTGCGCCATTTCAGCGGTCTGGACACGGGGGATGATTTCTGAGTTTTGGACGTCGAAGAACGTCACCAGCTCTCTGAAGACGGGTAAAACCTGTTTTGATGGGAAGCCGTTGCCACACATATTGTCCTTTCTGGGATTTGGGATTTGTCTCCCAATTGTCTCCTGCCAGGAACTATTCACTTCTTCACTTATGCTCTGCCGAATACCAAAGATTTCACCTAGAAAAGCATGTAGAACGGCACTATTTCACGCATCTACGTCTTCGAATGCGAAGTTCGGTCAGTGACCTCTCTTTCAGCCGACGTGGAAACTCACTCACTCGCCAGCGACAACACTTTCAAAAAGTTTCTCTCCAAAAACCAAAAAGTCGGGCACGATTGAAGTTACTTCTCGAGCTTCACTTGCGCGTGACGATGCCCCTCATAAAGGAATAAGTCCTGTTGTGGAGCGGGGTCGTCGACCTGTGGTTTTGAGGGCAAGGGAGTCTGTGCAATCACCTCGTAACATCAAGGATACGCCCAGCAGTCGAACTGTGAAGGCCGCGGAAGAGAGGCGACGACATACCGCTCAAAGCGTGGATGCAGAGGCCATCCAAGGCAGCACGGCACGGCCATTGTTTTCATCAACCAGGCGCGACTACCGCTCCGACACTCGTTCCAACAAGAATTACGAAGAGATGCAAGACTCAGGCGAATTCTATCGCCCTCCTAGCCTTATTTCAACCTCTTCTCCCACAAAAGGCAAATCTAAAGCCGTTGTTTCTGAACGCGAACTCCCAACTTCATTTACCTCACCAGCTCTTCTTCCGGGAATTGTTTCGTCGCTGAAGGAAATGCTCGGTCCGGACGCCAAACCCACCCCCATTCAGTCTCTCAGCATGAAGTGGCTTCTCGAGTCTAATGATGGGGCTGGCTGGCGGCAGGTTCTGCTCGCAGCGGAGACAGGTTCAGGAAAGTCTATCGCCTATCTGCTTCCTGTCTTGCAAAACATCAAGCTCACCGAACTGTTGTCGAAAGATCAACCTCCAACCTCCTCAACACGGCCGTACAACCCTCGTGGACTCATCCTCGCACCAACACATGAATTGTCGCGGCAGCTGTCAGGTTTCGCGAAGTCGCTGCTGCACGAGACGAAGTTGAGGGTGATGTGCGCAAGCCAATCGAACGTGAAGAATACGAAGAAACAGAAGGATGCTACGTCGAGCAAGATGGCATCCATGTTCTGGGACGTTCATGGTTCCACAGGCGAATTTCAGGTGTCAAAATCGAGCCATCCTGTAGATCTGCTGGTCGGAACGCCAATGAAGGTGTTGGAGATGGTGCGCGGACGAGGCTGGGACAGGAGGGAGGAACAAGAAGGAGAGGAAGATATCGGGGAGAATCAAGAAAATCAGAAGAAACTTCGTCGTGGGCGAGACAAGATGCCTGGGATTGGAAAATGGAGGAGCAAACCCGAACTTGGACTGGCAAACGTTGAGTGGGTTGTGGTTGATGAAGTCGATGTTCTCTTTGGTGCGTACCGACTACTATATGCCGGTGTTTTTTTTTTCTACTAATGCTTGACTTCTTTAGACCCAGACTTCCAGGAGACCACTCGCACTCTACTTGCCGACATTAGCGAAGCCCGCGGTGCACCCGCACCTCTGGTTTCCGCATCGTCTCTCCGATCGCCCTCCTCGACGAACACAACACCCGCAACACCTGAACCCATCAATTACCCCTTCAATCTCCTCCTCACGAGCGCCACCATCCCGAATTCACTTAACGCCTACCTCGAGAAGCACCACCCCTCGATTGTCCGACTTGCGTCTCCACGTCTCCACGATTTGCCCAAAACTCTCCAAACCGAATGTCTCTTGGACTGGCGGAAATAAGTTCGCCGACATCCTCCACCGCATCCGCCGCATCTGGGCTGAAGACTCCGCTGGCGAGAGCGGGTCGTTGTCAAAAGTGCTTATCTTTTGCAACAAGAGCACAAAGGTTGTCGAGCTTAGTGCGTACTTCACCGAACTGGGCATCAAGAGCGTGGCGATGACAAGCCAGAGCGAGCATCGCGGGCGTGGGTCGAACAAGCACCTCGACGGCTTCCTGCGCTCACGAGCCGCGGATGAAGCCTCTACGGGTGACGTCAAGAATGAGGCGCACGTTATGGTCACCACGTCGCTCCTGTCGCGCGGTCTCGACTTCACCCCAGAGATCAAGCATGTCTTCATTGTGGACGAGCCACGGAACATGATTGACTTTTTGCACCGTGCTGGGAGGTCAGGTCGGGCTGGACAGCCGGGGAAGGTGGTCATCTTTGGTAAGATGAAGGGGCGCGGAAGCGATAGAGTGAGAGAGGTTAGGAAGAGGGTTGGTGCCCTTGCTGCGTAGACGGTTCTTTTGGTACGAAGGCAATCCCCACTCATCCAAGTCACTGATGAATATCCTTATACCTTCGACGCAGCGCGTGTCGATAGTATACAATACTGATCTATGGTGCAGATTTTTTCCACAGAATCTCGTGTGCCAGGTCTTCGCTTGACCTGCACAACATTTCCTGTGACCAAGAGGACCAACTTAGATTGAGCGTCCGAGGCGTCTACAAGAGCACAGTATAGTGGTGACTCTCAGCAAGTTGTCCACGATCTCCACAGTATCTACTTACTCGACTATGAGGAAATTCACGACACAGGGACCAGTGTGGGAACTACTTACCATTATTGTGTTGGGTCTCGGGCCGGTGTCAGTGCCCTTCTTTCATAATCGACTCTGCTGTTGTTTAATCGTTGCTGACAAGCTCCCAGCTCTCTCGTGAAGATTCCGCCTATATGAACTCTGTCATGAAAACGGAAATGGTGGAAGGGAATGCGGTGAGTATGAAGTGTGCTTGCATCTGCCGACGCGTTTCAAAAACCGTCATTAGACTGATCTTCATACAGGACACCCAATACATACCAATGCATCGAGTGCATTTCGAAGAACTCTCCTCCGCATGGGAAGCCAATAGGCGCATCCCAACACACGCCTCACGTCGCGCATGGGCGGAGGCGCGCAATTTGGACGCTCGTAATGTACATAACTGGTGGTACCGACGACGCAAGCTCGCGAAGCGGTGGCGCATCTCAATCCCGAGAGACCAATACGATATCGACGTCGGAACGCCTCCAACGATTCCAGAGGCAGAACCCAAGGTCGAACCGCCGACTGATGGCGCGTTACTCGCCGACTCAGTGAAAGACTCAGTGACGGATCTTTCTTCGCCTCCTGGATACGCTAGTTCCGACTTGAATGCGGACATAACTGGCTCTTCCGATACGCTATGTTCTGCTTCACGTCATAAAGTGACTCGAAACTCCAAAAAACGCGCATATATGCGCTCGTCTTCGCCTTTGGATCGACTTACAACCTGCTCACCTACCGTTTCTGACGATCATCTGACGAGCTCGCCTCTTTCTCTCTCTCGAAGTTCCTCTCCTATATGCTCTCCCGGATTCCTGGCTCTGTACCCTGAAGATTACTCTATCCCAACTGCCACGACAGGTATTTCTTGTTCGTCTTTCGGATCATCTTAGACTATATGCTCTCACCCCAGATCCCGTCGTCAATTCTCAATGCTGCTCTGTCTTCTATCTTCCGTGCTCTATCTGGGATTCCGCAGACTACGCTTCGCAATTTGATCTCAAGAAACTGAACGCGGAGTCTCGTTTATTGCCTGACTACCTGACTTGGTGCATTTCTGGCTTTCGGATTGCTTGCGACGGAACGTGCATTGGCTATTGCGGTTGCTCAGATCTATTTTTGAACCAAGATTCCCTTCACAGTGCTCCCTCCTAATTCTTTTGCTCTTCGTCGTGGCTGGATCTCCTATTGGCTACACCTATCGCTCGCTCTCATTCACGTCATTTTACAGAGTAGACTACTACTTACCCTTTTCAAGATTGTTCCGAAGGATTTACGTCGTTCGTATACAATTCGTATAGGCGCTTTTTCCAGTACTCCTCGCTCATAGTTCCGCAAACCGCGTCTTTCGTCTGAATCTTCTCCCTGTATTGACCAACCAACCGTAGCTTTAACTCCAGACAGCCAATCATAGTCACTAATAATTTTCCTGCCTGGGCTTTCCTCCGCCAGTGTTCGACGCTGGAGTCCTGGACATTATGATCAGACCGTCTTCGGGTCTGACAAGTATCGTAACTAAATCCTAGGTTAATCTTCTAGCCAATCTCAGCACGAAGGTGAAGGTTTCGCCGCTCCATTCCTGTCCGAATTCGCACTCATTCTTGGACGAAAGCGGCAGGTTTATTGCGGTGCGTTTCGGCACCTGTGGAAGCGCTCATGAAGCCGCCTCATGCCGCCCAAGGTGTGAAGATTGCGTGTTATTCTCCATGAAAGTTGTCTTTCCTTTCGGGAACCACCCCAAAATGCTCAATCCGTCCGGAAGTGTCTTCGTGTTCGAGGTGAGAATGGCACCGAAGCGATCCATCGAGATAGCGCCGGGCAAGTATTCGTCGAAAATCAAGGTTTCGAAGGGAGTTTAAGGTGAGTTCACATGTTTATATTGTTCGTTCTATGACGCTCAATCGTTCTACAAAGGAATACTGGGTCGTAGGGGCATGCAATATAGTGCATACCTGTACAATACATGGTGGAATATGAAGAATGAGACGGAACGCACTTGAAATAGTGAAAGATCCGTGAAAGTTTTTCGCGATCGCGTCGGAAGGGTAATATCTAATGATATTCATCCAGTGGATCTCATGTTCGAAGAGGCCTTTCATGCTGCAACGGAGTGGAAGGCGTCATTTATGTCAGTCGATCTTATTCTTCAGATCCATCAAGTTTTTGGCGACCGCGTCGGAAAGATAAAAGCCAATGGGTTTCACTCGAATTGTTTCCATCTCTCGAGAGTCAAGGGACGAGTTCATTGTCCTATGAGTACTAGATACTAACTTTCATTCGGGTAGGATGGCGCCGAAGAGGGCGGATTCGAACCTGTCCATTAGCTAGAGCCTGCGGCGGTGTTGGAGGAACGAGGGTAGGATGAGCTTCAGGTGATGACGCTTTGCTGGCACGTTGACTCGCGTGTTTTCCCGTCTTGTTCATGGTATGTTGTAGTACGTAGTCTGGTGTATGGAAAGCAGGATTCTCGTTGTCGCGTTTGCGGTTGGTGTCCGCTCGGTGCTGGTTGTCTCTGGTAGTCTGTGGTGCGTTTATGAGAATTATCGTTGTCAGTTCGAGCTGCTGGATGCCCGTTGTGCGAGTTCGGAAGGTTGCTGCACGTCGATGGCAGAGTTCTTGTTGGCTGAGTACTCGAAAAAGTCGCCGCATGAGAGAAAAGCTGTTGCGCAAGCAGGCGCGGATCGAATCGAGTTGTTGTCACCAGATGGAGCAGGTCAGATGGCCGTTCTCGGATGTGCAGGCTCGGGAATGCGTCGAGCAGGCCGTGCGGATGGCGTCGCAGGTAAGGTGTGTTGTTTTTTGCAGAGTTCGCAGTCCATGCTGGCAACGGACGTGCACAGCCACATACATATCTAATCTCATCTACGCTAAGCCTGGGCTCCCAGCTACATTCTCCGCAACAAAATGGTCGGTATGAGTAGAGAAAGAGTAGCAGTAGACACGTCCATACATTCCCGCGAAAACATCCTACAAACGACTTACATAGTACATAAAGATCAGATAGGATCAACGAGAAGAGGTAGGCAGGCAAGATCTCGAGACACCAGGATGGAAGCGGTGATGAGCGTACAAGGATTGAAAATATGAAAAGGAAAGAACAAGAGAACAGAAATGCGAGAGATAAAAAAGGGCACGCGGATATACCGCTTCAATCCTACCCGCCACAACGGAAAAAAATACAGACATACCGTCGTTCTTCATCACGGCCAGCGAACCCCAAACCCACGGAATTCTTATGATTTAATCATTGGTCAAGATGCCCTTGACCCCGCCGCTTTGTGTCCGTCCGCCATCACGAGCCCGCGCTGTGTGCATTCTCTTGCCTCCTACACTGACACCACCCTTCGCAGACGAGCTCCTCGACCGATCCTTCTCTCCATGAGGTGAAACCGTCCCGTCGTCTGCAGGGGTGATCGGGAAGGGATAGTGTTCTTGTTGTTGCTGCTGGTAGTGTGAAGGAAGGCGAACAGCAGGAACAGGAACAGGAATCTGTTTGTGCATCTTCTTCGATCTCTTCACACTTCCTGAATTTGATACATGTTTAGACGACGAGGACGATTTGCCCTTGGCGAGTGTCGGAACGCTGGAAGAGGATGGAGGGGATGGGGATGGGGATGGCTCCTTCGTATCCACTGGGGTTGGCTGTGGTGGCAGCGGCTGATGATCTTTCAACGAACTTGAAGGTCCGGACAACGTCGGCGTCGGTAACGATGGATCAACCCAGTCGTCCTCGATATCGTCACCTTCATCTTCAAAACCTTCTCCATCTTCTGGTTTAAACTCGATTGCCTTGTCCTCTTCGTCCTCGTCTTGACCCTTTCTGCCTACGTTTATTGGTGGAGGGGGTACATCAAACCTCGAACCCGGGCCAGGAGTAACCGGGTCCACCGGATCCTCCTCCGTGTCCACGTCACTCCTTCCTCGCTCGCTGCGCTCTTGGCCACTGCCTGCGCCGCTCGACTGGGTATCGAAAAATTGCTCGTTGTCGCCATCGCCATCATCTTCGTTGTCTTCGTTATCTGAATCGTCGCCTTCGCCTCGACCATCAACCTCAACACCATCCTCGTCAAGGTCAATGTCGTCTGGCTCCGAGATTGACTCTAAACCCATGTTGTCGTCCGAGTCAGAGGGCCACGTTGGCGGCTCCTCCTGTACGGAGAATATCGTACGCGGAAGCTAAGCAGAGAAAAAAATCCATCAGATGGGAAAAAGAGAAGAAAGACAACACAGAATCTAAACACCAGCTCACCTCTCCGACTCTTCTCTTGAAATCCCACCAATCCGCCTCGTCACGACACAAGAACCCAATCAGCATACTGGGATCAAGGCCGCTCAGTGGCATCTTCCGAACTCTCTCGCAGTGGAACGTCTTGAGCTCGGCAGCGCTGTACGCTGTGCAATAGTGCATCTGTACCGGATCTAGACCACTGCCACTTTCGCCTGTACGAGCGCTTCCGCTGAAGCTGTTGTTGGTAGAGTTGCTGTTGCTTGCGCTGAAGCTGTTGTTCGTGCTGCCTCTCGATCCAGATCCGCCAAACATGCCCAGCTCGCGATGGTCCATGTCTGAGTTCGACGGCGACATCCCAGGTGTCTGGCTTGCTGAGGAGGACCGCCATCTTCCGTGGCCGCCCGGTCCTGGGTATGAAGGTGGCGGCGACCTAGAGTGCGAATGCTTGGCGGAAGGTCCTAAGCTAGGGTACTCCTCCACAGAATAGTCGTACTCGTACGACTGATCGAACGATGCATTGCCACTCGAGTCGGCACTTGAGTTGGAGAATTGATGTTGAAGAGGCGAGGGTGAGACAGGGGCGTGATATGAGAAATTAGAGGAGCCTGTCCGAACTGAGGAGGGTGATGCTGGTGTCCGTGTACGTTGGTGTGTCGCCGTTCGATAGGTAGTGCTATTGCTGGCACCGAGGATCGTCGAGCTGGTGTTTGAAACATTGTTCGTTGACGCCGCCTTTCTCCTCTTCTCTTTCCCCTCCTTCTCTCCTTCTCGGTCGAGGTCCGAGCTCGAATCAACTTCTGCGAAACTCTCATCACCCATGCCCGCCAAAGCCATCCGTTCTCTCATTAATTGCACGGCGATGATCGCCTGTGGCGGGGGCGGCCGTAGAGGAATCGCAGACCGGGTATTGTGCGGATCGAGGTAGAACAAATTGTCTGCCTGCGACCCGACAAAGTAGTAGGAAGAGCTTGGCCTACCGCCAGCGATGCCTACAGATTGCGGGAATGTATACAATTGCTGTATAAGGTCGTAATAAATATCATAGCTCCGGATCCTCAAAACTATAAAACACACCTTAATGGTCTCATAATAAATCGGATTAACTCCTTCGATGCCCAACCTAATGCCGAGCAACAGAAGGACGGGGCGATCGCCCCAGGTCGTTGTATGCCGTCTTCTCGGCGACCGGCTCGTGCTGGCTTCGCCATGGGAGGCAGCGTAAACTTCCGTACGGTAGAGCGTGCTGTCGATGGCAACGGAGACTGCTAAGCCGCAATCCGGGAAGCTGTTGACGAGGGTTCTGCAGAAGGGAGAAAATGAAAAGGCGTTCGTTTAGTTGAATGGAGTTAAGGGATGAAGACTCGACAATCTTGACCGATCATCAAGATGTCATCCAATGGAAAATGAAAGGGCTAAACTCAATCCCAAGCACCAAAATTAACCATCGCCAAAGTAGCCTACATCCATCAATCAGGGCGGTATTGGGTCAAATACTTCGCGGTTCGTCTTCGACCTTCGGCGGAGATCAAGTATAAGATATGTAAAGCATCGGCTGGCATGCAAGAAAAAAAGGGAAAATGCGAGAGCAAGGTCCGACGAAAGGACATACCTAATAGCGCCAGCGGCGACACTGGGTCCAAACCATTGCCCAACATCTGTACCTAGTTCCTTGCCAGCAAGTGCCATCCTATGAACGCTAAATGGCGCCTGTTATCAAGTCCAATGTGACGTTAGCATTTGTACTTCCTCGCAAAAATAAATGCGAATAGAATGTTTGTGGCGTCGTAGATTGCGAGGGACAAGGTGGAATGTTGTAGAAAAGAAAGAAGTTGGTAGAAGGGTGTCTTATACGCACCTCAGGATTAGGTGTATCCAAGAACCACGTTAGGATTTGCACATATGTAGCATAGTCCGCGGTCACAATCGGGTGTGGTGGACATCGCCAATCTGTGAAGTCAAAGTAGCATTAGCTTAGAGTTCATCTATGGCTACGACGTATTATTGAATGAAAGTGGAGAGAAGACGACATTACGAAAGACACCAGTAGGAGGAAGGCAACCAATAAGACATATGAGATTGACGTACCTCGACCAAGCTTCACACTAATGAGTGCATTCGCAAGCAAGCTCTGGCCCGTCCTAAGCATACAACCCCATCCAGAGTCGCTGCTCCACGTCTTCTCGCCGCCCCAGCCCCACGGTCTCTTGAGAAGCGTAGTTACTGGTGTGCCAGTCGGGCTACCCGGCGTGCCTCCTTTAGCCGACGTAGACAACGATGGGTCCCAAGTAGTTGAGGGATCAGGTAGGAGACACGGTACTTCGAGGTCACCTAACCGGGAGTCCTTGATGGGCGACCCGAAGTGCGATCTGTACGTTAACCAGATGCGCGAAGTAAAATCGAGGTAAAAGGCAGGAGGCCAGTTTGCTGAAGGGTCTCTGGATTCCTTGCTTGAAGAGTGTCTCGCCGTGGACGTTGATTGTGATAGCGACACTGCCGAATCTGTTGTTGCCGTAGATAATACAGATGACGTCGACGAGCGAAATGAAGGCGGCGATGATGAGGCGTGCGGGCTTATCGAGGTCCGCCGGCCACCATGAACAGTCGAGCTTGCCCCCTCTTCGTAGCCTGGATGCTGGACGCCAAGCAACCATATTGGGTCGGTGCACTTGTCTGGCACGGCATCGCTATCGAGGAGATACCGCACTGCCTTGTCGAGGTGACCCTTGCCATGCTTCGCAGCCGTCAGCAGTGCATTGCTCTTCCCTTTTGGGCTTGACATTGTTGCACTACTTGGAGGGGTTGAGTGTTGGGCGAGGAGAGTAGGCAGAGAAAGGTCCGTGGATGAAGTAGAAAATGTATGTGTGAACCAGCCGGACAGGCGTGTTGGGAGGTCGCCGATGCGGGATGTGGATGAAGTAGATGCATACAGGGTTGGTGTGGGTATATGTGAGGAAGAACTCGGAGCGGCAGGTCGCTCGGAACGTGTCCGTGGGCGGGGTATACTGATAGGCTCGACGATGACCGGCGGCTCGTCTGTCTCCTGAAGGGACCCGTCGGTCGACTTCCTGTCCTTGTCCTTGCTTATCGAGAGGAACTTGCTGCCCTTCTTCGCCTTGGATGATGTTGGCTCCGATGCGGAGCTTCCGCTCCCAAGACTCGTCGTGCTCTGCCCGGGATCTGTGACTGACTTTGAGCGATCGCGGTTCTGCTTCTGGAGAAACTTGGGCAGCTTCGATGGTGCATGGTTGGGGGGTGGAGACGAGGGCGACGGTGATGGCGTGTGTCGTGAGTTCTTGCTCGCCATCGAGGGTGGAAACGTAACGAGATCTTGACAACTATGCGTTCTAGGAGAAATGGCTATACGAATAGTAAAAGTCAGTCCCAGTATCACAACATAATCGTCTAGGTGAAGGGTTTCGTCAACATGGATAAGTACACTTTCTGAACATCCCTTCCAAATCGAAGGGAAAACGACAACTTCGAAAGCTTGCCACCATCCAAAGAAAGAAAGAAAATAATTGGAGCTTCCGAAGGGAAGCAACGACACCCACGAGGATTTTATGGCTCACCTAGTCGTGTGTGGTCCGTGATAAACTTGGTCGTGATAACCCCCCCTTGATCAACTTGCTGCTGTGCTCTGCTCTATGATCTGCTGTCCAGCGTTGTCAACGACGGCTTTCTGCTGAGGCATGGAGCGAAAGGTCACCATTCGACGATCAGGACTTCTCTTGCCTAATGCCTAAACGTTCGTCGCTCTTGATTCCTCCAGAAGTTTCGGGCAAACAAAAGAATATGGCAAAAAGGAAATCGCAATGGTGGTGAGACAGGCGTTGTGGTAGTCGCTGCGATAGCCTTGTTTGGATGTTTGTCATCGTCGGGAACCACAACAAAGTCCCTCGTTTTTCCCTGCCCGCACCCCCTTGTTGCAATGATCAATCAACCCCCTTCATTTCGCCTTTCCCACGTTGTTATCCATTTCCACTCGATGCATCCCCGTCTTGTCATTCCTTGCTACGCGCTGTCTACTACATCGGTGTCCCTATTTATTTGAATGAACAACAGTCTCGTGTTGGTTTGAACGAGATACCGTGGTTCTTTGAGGCTTCAGCGTGGCGCTCCTGCGGAGATGAAGGTCAGTGTCTTGTTTCCTCATCATTGTCATCGTCTCTCTTGCGTTTTCTTCAGCCTATCACCCACCTCTCCTAGTGTGTGCGCTCTGCGAATACGAAGGTCAGTGGCTCAGCCCTACCTTCAGCTTCCATTCCCCGCGACTGCTCGGGAAACCCATACAACACGCGACAACCCTTTTATTCTCATCGCTTTCCATTCCGACATTCCTGGACCTCTTCACGCCCACCGTTTAACCAACCCCCTCGACACAGCAGCATCAGAATCCGCCTCCATATCATCTACCTCGCTCGGAGAGTCGTTGTGGCCTATAACGAAGTGGCGTAGGAGCGTATGAGGCCCATGCATCCTAGCCACCAGCCTCGAAGCTCGCGGGCGAGCTCTCGATGGCGAAGGGCGCTCCAAACGGGAGCTTTCCTTTTCACCCACCCACCACTCCCTTTTCTCAGATTGCATATTGACAGACCCTTTGATCACCACCGGGTTTCACTGACTTATCTAGGACCTTCAAGTCAACTTGACTCGAAGGATTGAGGAATTGCACGGCAGTTCCTCTCCGTACCATTATGGTGTATCTGATTGAACACAGGCAGAAATATAGCAACTGCAATCTGCGAGTTTTCCCACCCACCCATTGCAGTTCGCTTCGGATACCTCGATAGGTGGCTGGGGTCACGAGAGCCCATTGCACGTCGGGCTGTCGCCCATATATTGCTTCTCGCCACATACTTTCTATTTTATATTTCTATCTGTCCATGTATCTACCTGTTCCCCCTTCCCCTTGGCATGTCACATTCACAACGAGCGCACGCCATGCATAGGACAGAGACTTTGAATTGGGACCAAAACCCTCGACTTTTCGAGCTCAACCATACATTGAATGCTTTGGGTTGGACCCGAGCCTGACCGTCCCCATCAGATTTGAGCAGGGTTTTAGATGAAGCAACCAGGGCGTTGCTTCATTGGAGAATGGCACATGTAGCTGGGAGTCCTGCCAGGGGTTGCAACATTTTGGGCTAATCCAACTGCAAGTAAAAGAGATGTGGAACTGAAATCCATTGTCTATAGGAGTAGAAGGTGTTGGACTTGGCCTCGGGAGGAACCCCGGAACACGCACCAGGCGACGGGCGTCTAGGCAATGCCCCAAATATGGTAATGGATAGGAGTTAGGTAGGTGCCAAGTCATTTCTACTCTAGGCGCTTCATGGACGGGCGAAGGTTCGAACAGCCACCTAGAGGCCGCTTACCCTCTACTATTATGCGTTAATTATCGGAGTTATGCATTCGCTCTTGTCAAGTATCTTTGGCTGACCTCAGCCATAGTTTCATCATTCTGGCGCCTATCGGAGACTGGGGACGAATTTTATCATTTGTGAGTGACGTGGTTGTCTGTACACCGGAAATACTCTATCTTCTCAGTATGGCGGCGCTTACACCATGTCTCAACCCGACAACGAACCCGTGACAGTTTATTAGTTCAACTCATGGTGTGCGGCTTCGCATTGTTGAATCTGTATTCAGATCTGACACTACCTAATCTATGTGAGAGGGAGAGTGTATTCCTAACAGCTCGACAAATTGACCCACGTCGTATATCCTCAACATCTAGACGGGGATGTTCTTTGATTCCGGTTGGTCGGGAGTCCAACTGAGTATGTACTAAAATCACGATGTATCGAGATAGTCCGATCGGAGCTCTTTCAATACGGTGACCTGTGCGTCGGCTTCGGTATTTGCCTTCAACCGTCCTGCCGCTCTCTCGGATGGCGGTCTCTCAACTTGGCGTGAGTCTGGCGTAAGTTCAATGAGCAGAACGCCAATGTCGACGCTGTTGACCTTAAAACATTGCGCGGCATCGGGCTATTCTCTGCGAGGAATTGTTACACGCGCTCCGAATTCCTTGATATTTCTTTAACTGGAGGCACCAGGTGCAACCCTGCAAGCATCACAGAGTGTGATGAATGTGGAGAGTAAGTAGAGAGCCCAAAATAGGGTGTGGCGGGTGATTTATGTGAAGGGTGGGAAGGGGATGACATCAACAAAAAAACACGATCACGTGACTTAAAGTTCAACACGATTTAGGCGGTATTTCCTTCTTCTGTTCCCCCTCCCGTCGCCACCCCTTTGGGCGCATCGGCGCCAATTTCCTTCAATTCATACGCGAAAATTCATTCAGTAACGACCCACGACCTTCAAACCAACTTTGAAGTCTTTCCCCCATTTCTTCTCTGCCAAACGACGCCCAATCTCTCGATGTCGACCACAACACAAATTCTCTTCAATTCTCCAGCTTTACACTCGCTGAAACGCGAGCAGCTCATCAAACTTTGCAAGATTCACTCGATAAAGGCCAACGGAAAGAATGTCGACCTCATTCAACGGCTTAGGCACCATGCGCAGACTTTGCCCAAAGACTCGCCTTTGAGCGTCGCAGCGAGGAGCGAATCCAAAGAACCGATACCTATGCAGCCCGAAGAGGCTGACGAAGACTTACAAGATGACGCACAGGACGACAGCTCCATCAGAACTGCGATACCGCGCCCCAGCGAGCAGTGGGAGATGGTTATGGACAGTATCGAAGAGGTCGAGGAAAACTCATCTCAAGGATCGCTGTCGTCCCAACGAACCCTTAACAACACGATTCCGGGCGAATTTGGCACCGGAAGCTCACGATGTATGTTCTGTCTTTGTTCATTCATGGCTTTAACATACCCAAACATTCAATATTCATCTTTCATCCAGCCACAACTGTCACCTCTTCGATCAAAGCCCTGGCCACATCACTGGGCTGGAAGCGCAACATGCCCGAATCTACGCCTGCATCCACGTCTTCGTCCAAAGCCAGTGCCACGGTGCAAGAACACGATGAACTTGCGCAGAACTCGACGCCATATTCGGCTCTGCCACTTCCTACGTCTCTCCCACAAACCGACCATTTTGTACTTGACGACTCAGGTCGCAACTCCCTGGGCTCCACCCACGAAGCCCCCCTACCCGGCCACTCACTACGCCCTGGCATCCCAGCACCACCAAACGCGCGACTCAGCCTCGGTTTGGGCCCCCATGTCCCAGCCACGCCCACCCGCCAAACTCAACCCACCACCACCATCCGACTCGTCTCCAACCACGCACCTGAATCGAGCTATGGCGAGACAAGAACGCCTCAACTCAAACCCTTCAAGACCAGCTTCGACATCACGTTCGGAAGTCCAATACCTGGCGGTAACCTATTTAGTTTCGGAAGTCTAAACTCCTGGCCACCCAACGATGATGTCGAGATGGGTGGCATTTACCCCAAGCTCACCGTCAGTGATCTACCACCATTGGTCGTCAGCTCTCCGTCGAAGGAGTGCGACGTTGCCATGCGAGGCACGCCCTCACGCACCCCCAACCGTCTCTCGACGGCCAAATCCAACCCACCTTCGCCATTCGTTTTCGGCTCCCCGAGTCCTCAACATCGCGTCTCTAACCATCAGTTCCGAGCTGCAGCTGCGTCCGTCCTTGAAGAAATGAACGCACGCCTACGAGCAGAGGGCATAGACGAGATTGGCACCGACATCGTCGACAGACTCCATCCCCACCGCAAGGTAACTGAACAGGAGCGTGATATCAAGCCACTGCCTTCCAACAAACGCGGCGAGATCAGCAGCAAGTTCAACAAGGCACACGAGGAAGAGTTCTCGAAGATGGAGGGCATCGACAATGTCTTGAAGCGAAAGCAGGCCTCGCCCCAGAAACCTACCGAACCCGTCGTTAGACGCAAGCGCAAGTCGAGCGTGATCGAACAGGGCAAGCCTCCACGAAGGCCGAGTGCCATGCCCCCTGGACGTCCGAACGTCAGCGCAACACGGGTCATTAGCAATGGCAGACGCGCACGAGCGCTCCCCGGTGCATTCGGCATGGATGACGACGACGAAGACGACGAAGAACCCGTCAACAATCACGACAGCAACGACAACGATAGAAGGGGTAGCAAACGCGTCAGGATGGACCCTGAATTTGCTGAGGAGCAAGCGCTGAAAGATAAGGAGGAGGAGAAGAAGAAGGGTGCTGAGGAGAGAGAGCGGGAGGCGATCAAACGGAAGCTCGAGGCTAACCGAGCTCGGAGGAGAAGCAGTGCTGCCCACCTAGCTGTTGGCGGCCGGAAGAGCGTCGGAGGACCGAGAAAGAGTGTTGGAAAGGCTGGTCCTAGAGCAAGCCTCCGTGAGTTATTCTGCGCCTCATGTTTGTCGCCTTCTAACAATTATTTGGTTTTAGTCAAACCGAAACCTAAACCTTCTCGGTTTGGGTTCTTCTCCTCTGCGAAGTCGCTTGTGCAGAGTGTATGGAACCGTGGCAAGACCCCTGCTGCTGTTACGGCCACCCCAAGCCACATTCCCAAGCCCATCTCTAGCACACTGCCAAATGCGAAAGCAGAAGAGACAACCACTCTTGCACCAGCCAAGGAAAAGGAGAAGATGGGACCACCTTCCTTACTACCGATGAAGAAATCTACCATCGCTCCAGCCAAATCAACTACAGCCAATGCCAGTGGCAGCAAGTTGCCTTCTCTGAAACCGCAAACAGCCATGAAGCAAGGACTCTCTGCCCCAATGACAACCCCATCCTATGCGCAAGGCTCTGTGGCCTCCTCATCGTCGTCAGCGCGGTCGAGGTCACCTATACCCTCGTTCGGGACAATGTCGAGTATTGCCTCTGGAGCAAGCTCGGGGAGGAACAGCTTGCAAAGTAATGCTGCGCGGAGCGCACCTTCTTCAGCGATTGGCACAGCGAGGTCGAGGGCCTCTTCTATTGCTAGCTCTGCCGCTGGCGTCTCATCTGTTGGCACACGAGCATCTAGCTCAAGAGGCTCGGGTGCTGGTGGCGTAGGTAGCATGGGCTTGAGGAAGCCAACATCGCGGACTCCGAGTTTGACTACAGCTGGGTCTTCCTCTTCTCGCCTCTCAACGAGATTATCTACGTCATCAAGATTGCTTGCGCCAACCGCTAGCTCGTTGGCCAAGACGGCTGGGCGTGCATCGTCGGGGCTGAAGACCGTTGCTGAAGGTAGTTTCAGCAAGAAGGTTGCTCAAGACAAGGAGAAATATGCGCTGAACATGATCACGAATTCTTCTACAATCAACACACCCGCTCCGGTCACGCCCGCCTCAATAATCGCGTCCTCTATTACAACACCGTTTTCGCCGAGCTCTGGAAGGATATTCAGCAAGCCTCTCCTCTTGCCTATCCAGTCTGGTATCCCCACGCCCGCGAAGAGACGCAGCCCGGTTGGTACACAATCAACGCCCACGGAAGATGGTGCAGGCGGAGGGGCAACCAGGACACGGGTCAAGTCCCTGAATGGCCGCAAGCCTCGCATATCTCGTTCTAAAGTCATCGCTCGCCTCGCTTCCCAGCGGGCAGCGGGCGCCTCTACTGGCCGACCACGTCCAAGTATCAAGGCGCCACTGACCCCGCGGGCGTCAGGGACGAAGACGCGCTCAAGCCTTGGTGCAAAAGTGTCGCGAGCGAGCTACGGCGGCGTCGGCGGATTGAAGGCCCGGGCTAGTGGTGGCGCTGCTATCCAGATGAGCGCGAAGCGGAGAGCGAGACAGAGCGAGTACTACGCTAGAAGGAAGATCAGTCGCGGTGCAAGTTTGTTGGGATCCGCAGGTGGTGATAGTGGAATGGATGTTGATGCATAGGCCACGAGAGCTCTCTGCACAGGCGGCAGACACGCTTCCGTGGCCTGCGCTTATGCTTATGCTTTTGCATGATTATGGACATTCACTCGAAGGTTGACCCCTCGTGTTATGACTCTGGTTCTTTTTCTTTTCCTCTCCTGTTTTCTTGTCATCGATTTCTTGTCCTTTCTTCCGCTTTCTATCTTTTCCTTTGTCTCCGTCTTTCTCTCGTCTTTCTCCGTTTTTGTTCACATTTCGTTGGCTTTCGCTTTCTCGAACTTTTCTTTCCTTCTCTCCAATACCTGCTCACGCCGCAGGACATTTGTTGGCGAATTCAGAGCTAGGTTCTCTCTCCCTTTCTCTCTTACCTCTGATGTTCACGGTCCGTTATGTATCTTATGAAAGGCACGCCTGTATTGTATCGCTGCAGATCCAGTAAATCTATTTATCTGCCTTCCGCTGATCGACATCCAAATAATCTCTGCGAATATGGTGACGTCCAACTCACTTTGGGCAAAACGTCGATTTGATCTGAGCTTGAGAGTGGATTACTGTTGTGCGGTGGGCGCTTCCTTGATCGGAGCCAACATTTGCATAATTATGTTCAATACGTTTGGATGTAAGTACAATTAGAGTAGGGTGCAGGCAATATTGCAATACGCTGATGAAACTAGTTATAGAGGGCGATAAGACAAATTTATAGGTATTCTAGAAGAGGGAACCCGACGAAGTGTACGTCAGGTCAAGAATACAAGACCTTAGCCATCCCTGGTCCTCGCAAAAGGGGGCAATGAAGGCCAGTGCGAGCCAACCGTATTCCACTGCTGTACATCCCAACAAGAATCCACCAAATGTGAACAATACTTGGGTGTCAATACCACTTGTGAGCACTCGGAACCCCTTGAGATGTGACACAACATGTCAACTGCACGATCCATAAGAGAAAACGACTCTAATGTCGGGCAGTGTGCAATGAATGGGAGTGCCATCCAATGGCTATCAAGAAAGTAGGGCGCTTCGTCGGACGGCTCTGCGTCCAGAAGGTGCGTCGTTGTCATTGAAGTGTCGCTCTCAACGGCGTGGAGGATCGAGCTGGGATTTGGATAAGACTCTGGATCGGTAGCTGCGTCTGATCCATCTGCTGTAACGCCACCGAAGTCATTCTCGAAAGCGATCATCGCCCTTGGCGTCGCATCCCAATACTCCGTCAAATAATTCCAACAGAAGTGCTTTAGGCGCTTGAACCCTTCGAGATACTTCGCATATTGCCATGACGGGTGTGGCCATAGTGCGAGCTTGTTCTGGTGCTGGTTACGATTGTGTCGTCGGACAAGTGTCAGAGCAACGAGTTCAGGAAACCATCGACCGATTGTTTGAAATGCGTCGAATTCTGCCTGTGCAAGACCTTCGAGAACGAGAATTTCAAGTGGCGCGGGTCGAAGGGATGACAAGACGGCGAGCACGTCGACGTCAGGGATGGCCCAGTCCATGTGCAGCTTGAAGTGGGTGAGGAGGGATGGAGGTGAAATCATGAGCCATCTCATGAACCCAGTCAGATCGCTGGCATCGATGTTGTCCAGCAAGACTCTTTCCAGGCTGTCAAGGCCGCATCTTTCCCAAAATCCAGCGTCCTCCGACGGAAATGGACCAACACCATATCGTATCACTGAAAGAGTGCGAATGTTGGGGCATATAAGGAGCGCATACCACTGACTGTGGGTCTCCTGGAAGCTGGAATCCATGTATATGCGCAGGTTCGCGATACGTGGGCAGACGAACGACGCGCCGATTAAGAGCTTCTGCCGTACGACACGTGGCACGCGACTGAGATGGAGGTCGAGGGTATGTAGGGATGGGGTGTCGGAAATCCGGCGTATAAGCTCAGGTCCTAGCTCAATATTGCAGAGCACGAGTGTAGATACATTTGCAGAGCCTTTAAGCACAGAACAAAAAGCTCGTGTGATTGACTTGTAGAAATCGATGGCGAGTGCGAAGGGATTGTTTTCGTTCGAGTGGGCCCTGCGGTTGACCCACCATTCGTCGGTTAACACTAATTTGTTGATGCGGTGGCGAATGCATTGAGTTGAGAGGACGAATCGTGCGTTTGCCTCGAGATCGGCACGACAATGATGAGCCATTAAGGGCATATCGATATCGGAATATTCGACGTTGAAAGGGTTAACATTGGAAGGAACATGAAGCTTGATCCTCCAGGTCTAAAGGAACAATCAACAACTTCGCCAGGATTGATTAAGAAAGTATGAGGCGCACTCGAAAGAGGTGTCTCTGAGCGATTTCGTTCAGCAGACCGCATGTAGAAGAGAGAACCTTTGCAGCATCAAGAGATGCCAGATTGATGATGTTATCCAGCACCTCGACTGGCAGGTCAGTGAGGTGAATCAACTGGAATCGAGGCATTGGGTGCTGTTTAAGGTCTCGGAGGACAGTCTCTAAGGACGCCACACGGTCAAGAGAGGAATTTGTTAGAGGATAAATAGAACATACGAGTGCATTTGAGCAGTTGCGAGTGGTTAACTGACTCGGGCAGGCGCCACTTATGACGAAAGCGCCTCCAGCTTTCTGCTTGCTTCGAAGTTTCTGACAATTGGATCAATACGTGCCAAGGACAATAAACATAAATTTCATACCGGTGACCTCGTCGTCTGCGGTTTCGAGTTTCAAGAAACTGCAGAGGTACCCGTTCCACTGGCTTTGCAGAATATAATATCGCTATGTATCAAGCATAAAATTCAGCGAGTGCCTTATAGCATTTATATGCTGAACTGTGCGTTACCTCTGGATGACGACCCGACAAGTCAAGGTATCCCTAAAAGGATGTCATTGGCCAGGTGCAAAGCAAACATGAGAGGCGTGCCAACCTTGTGGTACCCCCTAAGTGAGTCAAATAAACGTAAGATGAAGTACACAGAAGGCCGGGCTAAGGCCTCGGTGGACACCTCCGTCACATCTGTCCCTTTCTTGACCCCTCTTGACTGTACAGACTCGAAATACTCTTCTTCCTCGTACAAAGAAAGAAAAATGGTGTTCGAGAAGGCCGAGTCGCTGCCTGGATACGCGAACTTGGACGTTTGGCCACGTAGCATCGATCCGATATGATTGGGTGAACCGTGTTGGTCCTCGAAAGGGGGCAGGTCCGGCTGCGAGGACGCCATGGGGTAGAGAGGTTGGAGGGGTTGGAGGGGGCGGATTGAGAACACTGTGGAGGCAACAGTGCGAATTTATAAGGGTCTAATTTAAGAAGGCTAAGAACGCACCACCCGTACTTTAGGCATCATTGAGGGCTTCCATAGACGTTAGAAATTTTAGAAACAGGTATGCCGTTATCGGCAAGGTGAGGTTCAAAGAGGAAGCGCTGCTTGACCGAGTCTTCTTGATGCAACTTGCGGTAGGCTTCTGATCCACCCGTCCTGTTGACTGCATCTCAAGACACCTCATGCAACGAAAGGGCTGTCGACAGGTAGGGCTTGCAAACACCCTGAAGAGGGGCCACGATAAGAGGAAAGCTTGTGCTCCACGATGTTGGTAGCCTTCTGACCCCAACACGCCGTTGCACCGTGGCGGGGTCGGGCATCGGGCTAAAGTCTACCCAGAGCATGTTTTAATATCCACCTCCTTCTCATGGTGAGTGCCAGTGATTGTTCGGGCTGATCGCTGACACTGAGGGTTCGACGCTGGCGCCACCACCATCACCGCCTTCGGGAGTGAACGACAGGACTGACCCGGTAAGGAGTCTAGGAGATGCTTATCGTGATACAGGTTGAAGGAGAACCAGGTTGTTCATTCAGGAAAAAGCCCTCTGCGGTTTTGCTGCATTTCAGCACAAGGTCAAGGCATAGAAAGACCGATGAACGTAATTACCTTCGGGCCAAATTACTGTTCTCCTAGCGTTTTCTCATGAAGCCGAGAGTGTTTCGCCTGCAATCACATCTTCACCCTTGAATAGAACGTATATCTATTGCTCAATGAGGTGATAAGCCCTGATAAAAGTTGTTGGGAGGACAGCTTACCCGGGTTTGCTACTAGTGTCTCCACATCTTTGCTTTGAAAGCCTTGCATGGCTTGCATTACAAGAAAGACACAAGCCATTACTCGAGCATGCAGTCATTCAACTATTTCATCGGGATTGAAGCTAAGCGCTGAACATTCGAACATTGGACTTGAAAGCTTGAAGTATTATAACTGAGTGCTGAAGCGCTGACGTTCGAGGTCGAAGCAAGGTTGAATCTGACGCCCCAAGTTATTCACGGACTTGATCGGGTATTTTATTCCCACGGTAGCGGTCCGAAAAAATGCCGCCGCTGGACAAGGGTAGTGCTTATCGTTGAAGACGACAACAACATATGACAACGCGCAATATTGTCATTATTGGAGGTGGTATAATAGGTTGCACTACAGCCTACTACCTCACCAGACACCGATCAGCCTCTCCGTCAATCCAGATAACCTTAATCGAGGCCTCGGAACATGGTCCAGCTCAAGGAGCGTCAGGCAAAGCAGGAGGGCTCGTCGCACGCTGGGCTTATCCAAAGGAAATCGTGGACGTCTCGTTCGAGGAGCACGTCAAGCTCGCGGAGGAGCACAATGGGAAGGATCGGTGGGGATGGCGGTATGTCGCATGTGGGAGCTGGGAAGGGCGTGGAGACGTCGTCGACGCAGTAGGAGGCACGAAGAGCCTGAAGAAGACGCTGGGATTACCTGGAGGCCAGAAACCCGCGCCGTCGCGCAAGAAAGGAGGCCTTCCTGAAGATCTCCTCTGGGTGAAGGAGGAGCTGACAGATGTGTACACGCCGATGGCCAAGGACGGGGCGACTGCGCAGGTACACCCGTACCTGTTCACGACCAGCATGTTCGAGCTCGCCAAAGAAAAGGGCCTGAATTTCATCAAGGGCAGAGCGATATCCATCTCTCGCCAGGACGGGCGAGTCACCGGAGTGGAGTACCTCGACCCGACCACACACGAAAGGAAAAGCATCCCCGCCACGGACGTTATCCTTGCTGCGGGTGCCTGGTCGCCTACCCTTCTTCCAGAGCTGCCTATCACGGCTACCCGTGCGCACAGTATCACCATCCGCCCGGCGGAAGGCGTCACGATCGCGCCGTACGTGCTCTTTACAGAGATCGACGACCTCGCGTCTGCTACGCACTCGTCCCCCGAGATCTACGCACGGCCGGACAACGAAGTGTACGCCTGTGGTCCGGGCGACGACTGCCCGCTGCCTACGACGGTGGATGACGTTGTGGTCGACGCTGCGTCGTGCGAGCTGATCTACAGCCACGTCGCGAGCATATCACAGCAGCTTCGCGAAGGCACGGTAGATAAGCGCCAGGCGTGTTTCTTGCCGACTGTCAGCACAGGCGGAGGGCCGATCATTGGCGAGGCGACGCGGATTGCGAAAGGCTTGTTCATTGGAACAGGGCATACGTGCTGGGTAAGTCAAGCTACGAGATGGCATTGGCCGAGAGCTAAGCGTGTTCCAGGGAATATCGAACGCTCCAGGAACTGCGAGAGCGTTATCAGAACTCGTTATGGAGGGGAGGATCAAGTGCGCTAACCTGAAGAAATTACACCCCTCCGTCATCCTGTAAAATGATCAGATTCAGTCTGAGGGCACCTTTGGAACTGGAGTGAAGACACCCCAACGCCTCGAGGCCCCCACATCTGTTTCACCTGAAGTCAAAAGACGCGGTGGTACCGGATATTAACGCGTTCTCGTCAAGGCGCGTGGCCCAACGAGATGTTACTGGCACCGCGGCAGATACATCCCGGAGATTATCAACCCCAAATAGACCACCTGGCCCCATAAGTTCAGAAGCGCTCGAAAAGCCAGCCGAGAGAACTCACGCGGGAGGATTATTCATCACCTACAAAGGCCAACATGTGAACAGACGCCATTCTGACATGATGAAATTTTTTGTAGAGTGGGTCTTCCAGAGAATAGATTATCAGCTTCGGAAAGGGGCACAGAAGAAGACCCTTACTTTTTTTTGAGTTGTGAGACGCGCAGATAAGTACCTTCCCGCGTCCCCAAAGCCCAGGAAAAATATGACGCGTGTTGGAAAATAGGAGGCCTACTGTCTCACGGTGCAAAACCGTGGGTGGCTACCGCTTGTTCGTGAGAGGGGATGTGGGTGGTGGTCTCACAGAGGCGGGAACGTGCGCTAGATATCAAGATGAAGAAAGAAACCTGATCGAGGCGGGGATGCAGGGATTAACCGTTGTCAAAATACGTGTGCACGGGTTCCCCTCGAACACGCGACGCTGACAGGTTCCAGAGACTAACTATACTGAGAGCAGCTCGCCGGATAGATGCAATTGTAAAGACCATGAAAACTTTGCCAATTGGATCATGGGGGTAAGAGGGGATGGTCATGCGAACAGCAAAATTTTCATACCTTGCGTGACCGCAGTAAATGGAAGCAACTATGGGCGCCCTCCCAGTAAGTCGAGGATCTGCCAGCGACGGTGCCGTCATTCATTGAGCATGGATAAGCCTAATAGACTAAAACCCAAGTACCTCCTGTGAGAATGAATAAGGTTGCGCAAGGCTAGTCTCGTCCGGTGGCTCGAACAAACGACGATATGTGGGTGCTTGTACAAGGTTTGGGCCTGTGCAAAAATATGTCGGCGGTCTTTGAGCTCGAGTCTCGACAACCGTGTAATTCCACAGCGAATCTGGCAAGGCGGAAAGGACGAACAGAGCAGGACGATCCCCAGAACTCGGAGTGCTCAGCCTCGAGGCGATTTGCAACCAGAACTGTCAAGAGCTTCTGCCAGGAAAAAATAGAGCCCGTAGGCAGATTCGGAGAAGGTGTAAAGTCTCCCATCACGGTATCCTCTGAGCTGGCAAGGCCTCCTGGCTAGATTCCACTGACAGGAGGGCGGGGTTAGATTATCCGCATTTCGGAGCGCCCTGAGGGTGTTTAATTGGCCGCGCAGTCATGGCGACACATGAGGATGAGGTGAGTGAAGCCTGCAGGCGCCGGTGAATGATTTCTCCTGGTATAGTACCTCGAAAATAGACCAGGCAATAAAGCAGCGCCGAAAGGAAGAAACAGAAGAAGGGCCAGACATTTTCAGCGCCTTTTGGCCAGCTTTGAATTTGACTCCTCTAGGATCACGTGGTTGCATTCTGTTGGAGTTCTGAATCTGGTTCACGGACGTCGGAGAGCCAGCGATTTGCGAGCGACAGTTCAGAGCTCCTGGCTGTGTCCATTCACGTCTTCTTCATCCGGGATTTCTAGTGCCAATCCAAACAACCACCTAGATAGAGCGCCAGTGGCGTTCATTTGTCGCAAAGCCGCTCCTTTTCCAGCGCCGCCCGTGTCACCGTCAGCGAAATTAAGAGGACAGAAAGTCTGTTTCAGCCAGCACTGAGCACAAGTCGGAAAACCGGGATGCATGTTACGTATGCTTGGCGCTGAATGGAAAAGAGGTAGATCGGGTTCGGCTCCTGTTAGTCTGATAGCCGAGCACCCTTGCACTCAGCACTCATCACTGTCATGAACCCGCACAGCCCGCCTAGGCTCTTCGCGGCTGAAAACCTCAGGAAAGCCGCGAAATCTCAAACGACAAAGATGTTCTTCAAGACACGCATTTACGTGCTTTATCCGCCTAATTCGGGACCGCTGGGATCCAGCAGGGATCCGACCTGCTGCAATACATGGAGTGATCCCAGTCAGCCTCATGGCTGATTTTATTTCCATTTGATATAAAACGCCTGAAGAGAAATTTGCCATATTGATATCTTCGGAGAAAGCAGCGATCCAGGTTCCTCTCGTTCCCTGACGTGTCCTTTTCGAACGGAGCCCCCATCCACGGTCCCCCTCAAGACGGACGCTCGTTATGCCATCCTCAGAACGGATATAACCGCCTTTAACCTTTCTTCTGGAGCTCAACGTTTCAATAGACGCGACGCGTCCCGATTATCTTGCCGAGAAGCGGACTTATAAGTACGTACACACGACAATTTTTCCCGTCCTCCGCTATATTCACCTTCCTTTACCCTACAAAAGGTCAACCCCGACCTCCCACTACGCACCCAACGCCCTTTCACGACTTGTTACAGTGTATACGACCCCCCTAATTACACGACATATACCCTCTTTCACGCCTGCGTCACTCCTTCACCCACCCAATTCACCAATCTCTACGGCGTCACAGACCGCCATCCATGCAGATGCAGCGTCCATCACGACTGGAGAAGGAGGAGCCCATTGAGTATGTGATCCCCGTCTCGTCTGTCGAAAAGTAGCACTGACTGACTGTTCCGTTCCGTCCCCAGTGCACTGTGTCATCACTTCAACGTCCAGCCAAACCAAATCGACACGACAAACCTCGGCGCCGCACTGGACATGTTCGTCCTGCGCGATGCCCAGATGCCCACCCACGCCCTCGCCGTCAGCCAACCCGACCAGCCGACGGCGCCGCCTCTTATGCTGCCCATCGACGCGACGCTCTTCGAGCAGGGATTCCGCCTCAAGCTCAACCTCCCAGCCGTGCTTCCCGGTACCACCGCGCCCGTACCACGCCTCACCGGTGTCCCGCAAGCGCTCATGGTCTCGCTCCCGGTCGTGCACGTCACCGTTCCGCACGTTTCGTCCCTCCCACTCCTCTTACTATACGGCATGCGCCTCGAGACGCACCCGAACATCCTCGCGTGGAGCCTGCTCCCCGTCGACGTCGTCGAGGAGTTCCCAAACGCGGCAGCAATGGCTCTCAACCTCTCGCGATACCGTGACGACCGGTTCGAGCGCATCTACCGGCACAACCAAGGCCTATGGAAGAACATCCTCTCGCTCGGGCTTAATGACACTCGGATACTCGAGCTTGTACAAACCGCGTGGAATGTTACGGCAGAGGCGCGTCGGATCCGCCAGCGCAGTTCTAGCTCGCGACACTAGCTTCCATTCCCCATGGAGTCAGCTCGCTGCCACGCCACCCCTTACGCTCATCTAATCAACTATAATACCGCCTCAAGAAGATCAGCTAATCCGCCTCCATCGCATCTCATCTCTTGCTCATCATTTCTTGCTTATCCTGTGCTTTCCATCCGAAGTCGCCGTATACTAGTATGTTGCCACAATAGCCCTCTCTGTTTCCTCTCTTTACATCCAACGCCACCTAATTATTTTCAATATTGACTACATTATTCAGTTTTTGTATGACAGTTAGTGTCGGACAGTACTGCTAATCCTTTTGTATTTTACATACCACATCGCATCCTAATACCAGTAATTTTCTCCTCGTCACTTCTGGGCGTGCGTCCTACCGGCCTTTCACGTCTTGCAAGCTTAGGCATTTTCGATGGACGTTCTGATCGCAGGTGGGCTCACCCTTCACTTTACGGTCGAGATGCTGATAGTCGTTTATTACATTACGATGATAGGCATTTCAATTCTCATCCTTATTCGACAGGGCTTTCCTCCTGGCTGTGCGTTCTGATGGCCATGTTCAGCTTTAACCTGACCTGGAGCCGCCAAGTTCAACTAATGAATTAACTGAATGAAGCATTTCAAAACTTCTCACTTTCGGTTTCAAAAAAAATTCATACTTGACGTATGAATGCTTTCAACGCTAAAGATGTGGGGTAGACTCGTATATCAAGGTTGAAGTCTACAAGCCGTCTATGAATGATGTATCGATGAGTGTTCAAGTCCGTGGGCGAAGGGGTCAAAGCAAACGTCCTTTCGTTCTATGCAGAATAATTAGAAAATAAGGATAACCAAGAAGCATCGTGATGGAGAAAGAGCAAGTTTGAAGGGGTCTAGAAGAAGTAGCGGTGCACTCGCGGCGACCTAGGCATGTTCAAGAAACTCGAGTCGACGGTTTTCCTTCTCCAGTTCTAAAGGCAAAACGAGGGTCGAGATCAGTACAATAGACAATTTATGAGTGTTGAAGGACGCACCTTGATCGCGTTAAAGAGCTTCTTGAACTTTCGATACCTCGGCGACGCGATGTAGACGGTGTTCCGGTCTCGCATGAATATTTCCTGGAGGATGTCCTCCGTGCTGTTCATCGGCTATTCGAGAGGCATCAGGTCAGCATATACTCAGAAAGAGACACAATTACATGGGGGGAACGCACAGGTAGCTCCGAGGTGTAGGTGGGATCCCGACCAGTGAAATAGGTCGAATGCCGATAAGGGTACTGCACCATTGTTTCAAACGCGATAGGAGGTTATTCGCGTATAGATGCAGCCACTGAGCTCCTCTTATAGGCCTCTTCGTTGGAGCTCCAGCGTTGAACGGTGTTTCAGCGGGAAAGGAACAAGAGCCTATGCATGATTCACTTCGTCACCCAACACAGTTCGTCGTCCAAGAGTTTTTCTTGCGGCTGATTTCTCGAATGCGAATTCGGGGCGTAGAGTGGAGAGGTTGTGCGACGGTGGAACGAAGATGAGAAGGAAGCCTTGAAGTCGAGCAAGAAGAGCTGTCGAGGTCGAGGCCGAACTGCGCGAGGAGAATTATGCCCAGAAACGGTCGACAGCCTGAAGTCTCGCAGCCTCGGTCCCGTCGAACATTCATCTAATTCGGCTCAGGGAAGACGGAGAGCGTAATTCCTGTGATGATTGAAACTGATAAGGCAGAGTTTGAAAGCCGATGTTGAAGAAACTTGCCACGAACCCAACATGAACCAGCTAGTTGGAGCTTGTCTCTGGTGCCCTCGAGATCGCGATCTCCTGCTGCGCGTCTTTTGTAGTGCATTTCAGGAAGACCTAACTGAATGTAATTCTAGGCCAACATATGTCTTGAAGTGCAAATTTTTGCAAAGGCCTTCGTGTAAGTAGGAGGGGAATTGCATAGTCTCTCTAGGAATTGCACAGGGCGGACGGAGGTTGCAAAGAGCCTTCGGAAAATCCCGACCTGTTGATGGCTGCCGACCGCCGCCTCCTCCTTGCTCTCATCCACCAGCACAGTGGCTCTCGCCTTCTCTATCATCGTCGGTTTCCTAGCTGTATTCAAGGCCATTGATACCGATGATAACATCTACAGGCGAGCAAAAGACTACCCACGTACGTTTCTTTCGGGTCGAAAGGATCATGCAGTCCTCAACCCATCGATTCAGAATGGCCGATTACCTTTTCGTAAAACGACATACAAGGATCTGCGTATGCTTCGCTCTATTTACGCAAATACCTCGAGATGCGAGACAGATACTGAACAAACGAAGCTCCGGATGGCAATAATGTACTCGTACCCCCGACCGGAGGACATTCCTGACAACGAATGCTCACCAGAGGAGATGTCGGAGCGATTCCAGATGCTTCGTTAGCGTTAAAGGCCCTCACAGCGTTCCTCCAGCAAAAGAACTCGGGAACAGCCAGAAGGGAGGCTTTAGACATCATCGTGGATTCCTGGGAGGACGAGCTGTGGCCCTGGATAGAGTGTATCCGGAGGCGTGCGTTGAACGTCAAGACGCCTCTCGTTGGCTTTCCAGACGACGCCCGCAGAGAATACATGGACAACATCGTCGAAGCACTGTACTACTACCGTTTCTACGAACCTCTGTTCAAGAAAGTCAAAGACACGGACGGACTGGCACCGCTGCTGATATCCCTTTGGTACTTGGAGGCTGTTGACCCGGAGCTGGATCCATATGCCCTCGTCGATAATCCTCCAGACTACGAGAACGATCTCGACATGCGATTTCCTCCCGATTTCCTCTCCTCATCTCTTTTACAGAACTACCTCTTGTTTTACACTGTTGAGATCGACCCTCTGTGGGCCCCTGATTTCCTTAAGGTCTGCGATGGTGATCCCCTCAGGGTGGGAGAAGTAACCATGATCCACTTGAGAAGAAGTATTAAATACCTACCTGAAGGGTCAGAATACCTCAAACGACTCTACGACGACATCCACGTCCTCGGTGTCCTCTCCGACTACGACCCGTTCGAGAACGCGCTTGTAGCACACAATGGGCCAATATGGGCGACGAAGGCGTTGATAGAGGTCGTGAAACTCGAGATGCCGAAGAAATTTGACGAAGTGCAAGCTATACACCGATGTGTCATGTGTATCATATTCTACCTCCATCCCAGCCTCGATGGGACTGATGGTATCCTGTGGACCATGCGCGCAGTCGAAGCCGGCCTTATCCCTGCCCTCCTTCGCTGCGACCGCTTCATGGAAGGTATCGGCGAATCCGAAGCACCTCTCATGTTATTCCAGAAGCACCTCCCGAAAGAGCTGATATTTGTCACGGTGGCGAGGGCCCTCGCGTCTTCATTCAAAGTGCACGCGAGCGAGATTTCAATGCTTGAAGGAAAGATGAACAAGAGAGCGTCTCTTTGGCGTGGGTGGATCGAGTTCAAGGAAGTAGCGAAGGAACGACTCTCCCTGTTTGGATCGATCGTGAACAGCGCTGCTGCCTGTTCTAACAAGAAGGCATGTTGTTCCAAGCGCATCGTGGAGGCCTGATTGACATGTTACCCAAACTCTAGTGCTCGAAGAAGAATACGACGCTGACCTTCAAACCATGCGAGGGATGCTACGTCCTGTCTTACTGTTCCGACGCGTGCCAGAAAATATCCTGGGAGGACGGGCATAAAAGCCACTGCCAGTGCAAACAATGGGAACAGCGTCGACTGAGTAAGTCGCCGAACTCGTCCTTGTTGCCCACACACATCTTAAATTGTTCTCTCTCAGACGGCCAGAGTGCGCCATTCCCCGACTCCCATATAAAGCACTCCATCAAGGTCTTCAACCACGACCGGCGCACGCGTGCCGACCTCATCCTCTCCTCTTGGAAACGCGACCTCGCGAGAAACACATCTCCTTCACCAGGCCGTCCCGTCCTCGTGCTCGACTACAACACCTACCCGCCACAGCTCTCCACGGGCTTCACTAGCACGTACAAGCCAAAGGATTACGATCAGCTCGAGGCGACGCGCAAATGGTGGGACGAGCTCGTGGCGATCAAGGCTTCCAGCTTCAACAAGGAGCTAGCGGAGGACTTCGAGGATTTTGGGCTCGCCGTCGCAGGATTTCATGTCAGCGAGCCTGAGGTACAGTATATCACGGACTTCATGGTGCCCAAGAAAGAGGACAGGGAGTCACAAGCGCCGTTAATCGAGAAGCTGGCGAAGGTGCTCGAGGCCTGAAAGCAGCGAAGCCACTTGAGGATGAGTGCTGGGCTAAGCGCTGCACATGTATGCATACTCTGCGAAAAAAGTAGTCGGTCCTTACTCGGCGTAAGCTCATCGAGATCGTCCGAAGGAAGAGATGTGGGTCCAACGCAAGTACATGACGACCATCTGGAGTTGGGCTCGGTGAGAACAATTGAAAGCGCAGTATGGCTGAATTACATAGTTTCGGTAAGATAACATTCTCTTGCTTGAAGTCCAACGTGTCTTAAGCTCCAGAATGAGTTCTTCTGTTCCCTCACCATTCTGAAGGATCCTTTTGAACTTTGGAGTACACCCTGGATTTCTTTGGGAACGACGAGCCGAACACACGCTGAAGGCGCTCTAATGAGATCCTGCCAACAAGTATTTCTTCCCATAGACAGATTCCAAAGCCAGTCCGTCAAGCCGATAATCGTGTATCTGCATACTTACAGGATCACAGCTCCGAATTATCGGCTGAGCGGTGTGGGAGAAACATGAACGAGATCTATTTAGGTCTTATAGATCGCGAGTCGAGTCGAACTTTAAAGACCTACAAAGCTGCTTCGAATTTGTTTCAATTGAATTGAACTCCAAAATCGGCAAGCAAGCCTCGAGACGTCGGACCTGACTGATAATTGAATGGCCCGTCAGTCTGTTCGTCACAAGACGCAGTTCTGTCTTCTACTGTGATTGGCCCAAACTTCTGCTAAGGTAGAGTACAGGCGGGTAAGGAAAGAGCGGGCGAAAATCTCCTAGAGTTTATCTGGTCGCCTTCGTGGTGTCGTGTGGGAGTGGGAGGCGGCCCGACGGGTAGCGTTGTCTCCGATCTTCGCCAATGCTTGTCATCATAATTGATGCATCAGCAACTGGGAGTACTCGTCGTATCTACTCCCGACTGGTCAATGGTTCAGAAAAAGGACCTTAAGCAACTAGAATACTTAAGATGCGAGAAATAGACGGAAGTTGAGCCATGACGAGTCCGTACCACTAACTAAGATGTGCGCCACCCTCAACTCAATTAGGCGGCGCGCCTTTCCAAATGGGGTAGTTAGTGATGGATTAGTGATGGCGCCTGGGCGTGCGCCCTGATTGGTAACCGGCAATGTGAACGTGAACTGCCTTGTGATTGCAAAGAAAATTCACCATTTCGGTTCTGCGTTGCTATCAGCGCCGAATTCTCACTCGAGGCCCGACGTACGTTTTCGCCGTGGACCGTAGCTAAGTATCCGGTACAGTCCTCGTTATAATTAACACGCACGTCCTTGTTGTGTCGGAGGATTTAGAACGGTAAGTTGGACGGATTACTACTGCCTGTCTCATAAAGCGCCAGCAGCAAGAGAGTAGGCATGCACGGCTTGCTGCGTGGTGACCTTCAGTGCCGACTCAGAGAGGCCGCCTTCAATGTGTCGGGAGCAAAGCTGGTCGTGGAAGGGGGCCGCGGCACACTCACACCTGGGGTCAGCTTAGCTGGAACGGGCTGGGTGTCGCCAAATTCTCGCCTATCTCCCCTTCATAAAAGCGAGTGCCTCTCGATTCTCCTCTTGTCGCTGTCGGCACAGCAACGCGTGACGGAATTTCACCGGCCGCCCCTGAGGGCTCTGATTGCGGCCAGCTGGATCCGGGACCGACTATTAAAGCATGCTGTGAGAGAAAAACGTTCCTCTCTCCCTAATTCTTTTTCGGTTGTGTCGTCGACGGCTTCATTTCTTCTCGCTTTTCCAGCTCACCTTTGACTAGGTGCCTGCTTTTACTTTTCCTTCGTTTTCCAGCGTTCTTTGAAGAGTCTTTCGGCACTCTCTTGCACATTCTTTTGGCACCACTTCCACACCTGTGAACCTTCTTCAAGATGGTCTTCAATTCCAACTTCGGTCTTATTCTGTTTGTGCTCCTCGCATTCACCTCGAAGCAGGCTCTTGGACGCGAGCAGTGGTTGGAGAGAGACGGACGTGCGGTTAACCTCTATCCCCGGAGATTCGGTCAGGAGCAACCCGCGGTCCTTCAGAAAATTAGGGATGCGTGCCCGGGACAAGTCTGTGGTGTTTTGGCTGGTCAGGCTGTAACCCCCCTCCTCGCTGCGCAGCCTGAGTGCTCGCAGCAGGACATGGCGGATGCCATCATCGGTGTGTTATGATTTCCGCTAACCGACTTCGTGTTGTTTTCTGATTTTGATTTTGAAAAAAAAGATGCTAGCAAGCAGTTTGACACCGCAACGGCCGCCCTTATGGTCGCGGCTGCTATCGAATACCGCCAGGTTGAGAAGAACACTCCTCCCGTACGTTTTCCCAGACAATAACGTTTCTAAAATGACGTCTCATCCCTTTTATAGGATTTCACAACCAACCCACCCTCTCTGAGGAACTCTGTATTCTGCCAGAAAGCTCCCAAGAACGCTCAGCTCAACGGCCTTGTTCAGGCTCAAGATCCCTCCAACGATCCCGAACTATTCTTCGATCCTGTTTTAAAGGCCACCGTCCGCAGGGGTTCGCAACCCAATACTTCCCCCTTTGGTGGCGCCGTCGCGAACCCGTTAGTCCAGTTCTCGTGTTTTGTCCCAAAATCCATTCCTTAGCTTGCACAAAAGCCCGGCAGCTACTACCACCTCTACCTCTGCTGCTGCTGCCACCACGACAGCTGCAACGACAGATGCTGCCACTACGACCGCCGCAGCCACAGATGCTGCCGACTGCACGGTAAGCGCGTGCGTTTATTCACGTTTTAAGCATCTCATTATTTTCCAGACCGAGATTACTGTGACCGTTACTGCTACCGTCGCTGACGAAGCTACCACGACCACCTCCACATCCGCTGCTGCTGCCACCTCCACTGCCGCCGCCACGCCCGCCACGCCTCCCGCAGGCACCGACTTCGGCAGCTGCACGGTTCCGGAGATCGAGTTCGGCGCAGGGTTCGACGGCCGCCGCGAGACGAGCTTCCGCCCCAAGGATCTCCGTGCGTGTCAATTCAATTAGCATCTACGTTTGACGGCGGGGTAACTGACGGGGGAGGACAGAATCGTTCAATCACGGATCGGCGCAGAATAGCGGAATCATTACCCGTATGTTACATTTTCGCGTTGCTTGGTAGTGACGTAGCGGTTGACACACGTGCTGCGTAGAATTCGTCTGCGATCAGCTCACGAACAGTTGCAAGGCCAACCAGGCGGCAAGCCCGTGCAGCAGCAGCAGCAGCCCCTAAGACTGGCGAACAGGCCGATGCCTTCAATGCTGTCTTTGGTATCACCACAGTGAGTTCCTTCGACCCTTGGTTCTCTCGGGAGGTCCCTATGAGCACACTACGCAGAACTTCGCCAATGATGCCGTCATCGACAATCAGGGCAACGTTGTCTCTGACGCCCTTCCCGCCACTGGTGCTGGTGGAATTGGCAACTTCGGCCGCTGCTCGACTCCCGAGATCGAATTTGGTGTTGGATTTGACGGCAGGAGGGAATCGAGCTTCCAACCCAAGGACAAGGGTGGGTTGGCCCTGCTCCATGAGCACTAGTACTTTTGACTGACCATGTCTTCAGCTTCTTTCAACCATGGATCTGCTCAGAACATTGGCATCATCACGCAGTTCATCTGCGACACCCTGACCAACTCGTGCCAAGCTGACGCTACCGCCAAAGCCACCTGCGCAAAGGCTGCTGCCGCTGCTGGTGCCGCCGCGGCGAAGACTGGTGCCCAAGCCGACGCCTTCAACGCCGCCTTCAACATCCAGACCGTAAGTCAACCCTCCTGCGCCACACTCCCTCAGTAATATTGACGGATCAATGCCGCCGCAGAACTTCGCCGCCACTGCAGCCGTTGACAATCAAGGCAACGTCGTTCCTGGCACTGGCAGCGCCAACGCAGCTCTCGCCATTGGCTCTTCTAACACTGGCTCCACTTCCACTGGCAACGCTGCAACAGGCAACAATAACAACAATGGTGCTGCGACTGGTGCAGCCAGCGGTGGCATTGGCAACTTCGGCCGCTGCTCCGTCCCCCAGATCGAGTTTGCCGCTGGGTTCGATGGCCGCCGGGAGACGAGCTTCCAGCCCAAGGACAAAGGTACGCCTTGCTTCTTGCATTTGACTATGTGCCCCTTGGACCTTTGCTTACCATTGAGTCCACTCACTATCATTAGCTTCTTACAATCACGGATCGGCGCAGAACATCAACATCATCACCCGGTTCATCTGCGATCAGTTGGTCAATTTCTGCCAAGCGGATCAGACGGCGAAGGACACCTGTGCCAAGGCCTCTGCTGCTGCTGCCGCCGCCCCCAACAAGACCGGCGCAGCTGCTGATGCGTTCAATGCTGGTTTCGGAATTACAACGGTACGTGCTGTTTTTTTGTTCAAAGAACGCGTTTAATCACAAACCCTTCCCCTGTAGAACTTCGCCGCCGTCACTCAGATCGACGACCAAGGCCGGGTCGTGCAGGTCGCTAGGAGGTCCTTTGTGCGGTCCTGGAAGAGCCGTCAGCTATAAACTCGCCGGCTGTCGAAGCTGATCACGAAGGGTGACAGTTAGAGGCTGGATGCGCCCCCCGTCCACCATCGAAGCTGAATCGATCACTTGTCTTTCCTCTTGCTTTCCATGACCACACGATACCCGGATTTGATACCCTTGTCCTCTTTCCTTGCCTCTATCTCTGTAGCAGGCTGCTTCCGATGTCAAAACATGTACTTAATAACCCCCTCATTTGCGAAATAGAATCGAAGCCCGTCACAACCGAAATCTCGATGAGTGATCAATGATTTCTGAGAAATGGCTTTGCTAATACTTGCGTACAGGAAAGAAGACTGCTGGGAAGAAATATGACGGGAAAAGGCCAAAATTTCATGATTACATTGCTGATCCTCAGTCAATTTTGCTTCTTCAAGGTTGTGTATCTCAACTTGTAGCCGAGCAAAGGCGCTAAGAGGTGCCCAATGATCGTGACGAACTGGGTCAGGGGAGCAGTGAGTAGGGGATTTATCATATCCTTCCTTTTCCGATGCGATGGCACTCACAGCTTTCTCCAGCCACAGGATATGCCCAGGGAATGCAGGACGCACATCCCCATGGTACGAGACAAGCATAGCCTGGAATAGATTGGTGGTCATCTTGTCACCTTCGAGGGCGTTCCGGAAGAACAACTCCTTTTCCTCGTCCTATGAAGTCTGGTCAGCCCATTCAGAACCATCGCCGTTGCTACAAATTCTCCCTAATACACCCCACCAAGTACTCACCATAGGTTCCGTCCGCTCCTCAAATATGACATGCTCGCCCTCGAACGTGCGGAAACCGTGTACCGTGCCCTTCGGAATGCGTATTTCGCCATCCTCCGGGACGTAGATGCGTGTCGTCGACCCGATCAGGGCCTCGATGCGGCCTTGCACGATGCGAAGGAACTCGTCGTGCGTCTCGTGCCAGTGCGGCGGGACAGAGAGCGTGTCTCCGCGTGTGTTACCGCTTGGGATGGTCTCAATGCGGGTGAGGTAGGCTTCGTTTCGGAGAAACGTCTGGATAGAGATATGACTGAGAGCCAATAGCTTACTAGAATGCTTGATTGACACACCATTGTTGCATATTTTCCTATCATTATTGTGGTTGGGAGGTCGTCGTTCGACATCTTGGGCTCCTAGAGGCTACAAGAACGTCCCGATGGTAGTATAGTCCCTGGTATAAGGGGCCTGGGGCACGTTCCTGCTGGTGTGTTAGTATTTATATTATTCTCACAGACGTCAGGTCTCATGACAATATTTGTTACCTGCGCCCTTTTGTTGTTCTCGGACAGGCGTTGGCAGGTGGCACGATGGGTATCACACGGCGAAATCATATTAAGACTCCACTTACAGTAATAAGCGCCCACAGCAGTCACACTTGAATTTGTTAGCGCCCATCCTTGCGTACGAATCAAGCATTTCAACTGACCAATTAGGTCTCAGGCATCTTGAACTTCCTTTACGGACCTTGGTTAACAGTCAGGTGGCACGGATATCCTATGGATATATTAATAGGACGGTACGTAGGCTCAAGAGGGTGGTCTTCATCTTTTACACTCAATTCAGATGGAATGGAGATGAACACCACTCCCAATTGGAAAAAAAAAATATCAGCAGGCTCATCCTTCTGGTGGAGCTAGAGTCAATGATATTAGATTCTGACTGATAACGGGATTCAGAATTTGACCGAAGGGCAGGCAGCAAACCAGATGGCAAGATTGAGCAACAGATACGAAGTATCAACATACTCCAATAAAGAGGACACTCTTATCCATAGGCGTGATCTCAATCACTCTTCACCCTTTCATACGCGCCTTTTCCTGAGCCCGATCCCCAACCACTGAGCCAACCACTTCCCCGACCAGTTGATGTCTGCTGACCTTGGCCACCCGCAACAAAGCCACCAACGAAATCATCGTCCACCTCGTAGCCTTCGATCTCTCCGCCTTTGATTTCTTCGAACTTCCCTGATATCGTTCGCTCTCGCACGGAGAACGACGAAGAAGATGAAGATCGAGTCGTCGATGAGGTACTCGGTCGCGCAGGATTATTCATCGACGGCGTCGGGATAGGGGCAGTCGAAGAATATGCAGCTAATGCAGCAAGTTCCGCCTCGAGCTGCTTACGCCTCTCCGCGACGGACTCGGCGCTCGTATTTCCCGCTGGGTTCATGAAGGTGGACCCAGGAGGGGTGTTCAGGGCGTTGTTCGACGGCTGTGCACCTGCACTGCTTTGGCCCGCGGGTGCTGCGCCTACTACGCCTGTCGCTGTCGCTGTTTGTCGAAGCAGAGCAGCACCACCCGCGATGATGCCTGGGCCATAGGACGTCCATAGTGAGGAGAGGAGTTGAGAGAGCCCGCCAGCGGGGTTGTTCATCGTGGGTGGCGGTTGAGTCGGTCCTTGTCCTGCTACGGTGCCGTCTGCACCTGGCGCAAGGGTGCCGACGACGGCAGCCCAGAGAGCACGGAATTTCTCCTGGAGGAAGCGGTACGCGCGCCCGCGGATTTCGGCTATGGCCATGTCGATTTGTTGTTCATGAGTCTCGAAGAACGGCCGTAAGTAGGCTTGGTACACGAAGGTTGCACCTTGTGTCTGAGGAAGGGCGAGGTAGAGGAGGAAGATCGCTTTCATTGTTGAGTATAGCGGAATCCTTCGTTCGGATGGTTTAATGTGAAGGGTACAGGAGAAATATCGGTTGGACACTCACCATGAGACAAGCCACTCTGCTAGGTATTCCACTCCGACTATGCACCCTAGCACAGACCAGTACATGAGCCATCTCTCAAGCTCTGCTTCTGACGCCGGTCGTTGACTGAGTGTCTTGTAGGACGCATATCCTGGATATAAGAATGCAGCTAGTGCGCTTCGTAACGTTGACAGAGAGGTGACATGCTGGAATGGGCGTCAATGCGTCGACGGGTGAAGAATGCGCATACCTGATAATACGCGATGTGAAAGAGAACAGCATCTGGAACGTTCAGAGGTGGTCCAGCCTATAGTATGTCGGCACCAAGTTCGTCGATGTGTAAATCCTGGACGGCCACCAATAATTTCGGGTGGAGTAAGACGTTGAAGGTGCGATGGGCAGATAAAGTAGCAAGATCTATGCTCTGAGAGGTTATAGACAAAGTAGCAGTTCCTTGAAATAACTCTCGGAATAAATGAAGGAAGCCCAGGAACGTAAGTGGAGGAGGATGGAGGAGGAGAAGCAGAACTGAGTCCGCATGTTCCTCTTTCAGTCCATTAGGTAAGCTCCTGAAGTTGGGTCCGCTCAGCCTGCATGGTCCAATCTATCTACGATATGTGGTGCATGCATGTCGTGTACAAGCCATCGGGCATATTGAGGAACCTAGAAGAAACCACCGGAACATGGAGTCAACGTGAAATGGATACCAGCGATAATAAGTAACAGGTAATGAGCACTGGCTGCGTGAAGTCGGGGGTTTAGCTCCTTCCTAGGAGACGCAAAGCCAGCTCCTCCTCATCTTCCAATCCGGTATCTATGTCAATACCGTGCTTCCTATCTTTCGAGCTTTGAGGATGACCAAACTTGGCCCGTTTTGAAGGATGGGGAGGGGTATCTTCGTCCTCGCCGGAAGGTAGATCAGGCAGGTCGAACTCTGGCGAAACGTAGCCATCGTCTTCAGATACGGGGTCAAGTTCAGCAAACGCTTGCGGCTCTGTCATCTGAAAAACAAAAACTTCAATACGATTCCACAACTCTCAAAGCGCGGCACATACCTCCTTCTCCCTTTCCTTTCTCTTCCTTTTCTTCTCCCTCTTCTTCTCCCTCGCCTCCTGCTTATCCAACACGTCCGCCACACGCATCTTTGCATTCTCGCCCATCGCGAACGTCTTCCCTTCCTCCTTCGCCCCGGTCAAGCCGCCCTTCTCCTCGTACCACTTATCCGGGTCCGCCATCTCGTAGATTTCGTGGGGGTTGCCCTGATCATCGAACACCAGCTTCTTGTTCGTGCCCGCCTGCGCAACCATTCGCTTGGTTTTGGAGAGCTTTAGTTTGCGCTTCGACAGCTCGGTTGTGGAGTCGAGAGGGAGTTTTGCTTCATCGCCGGAGAGGTCGTGATCGGCACGTTTGAGGGTGATGAAATCGTCATCAGACTCGGGGCTGGCGCCGAGTGAAGGCTCAATGAGTTTTGAGTAGTGGGCTGAGAGAACATTTTGGTTTTTCCGCTCGAACATGCGATCGTATTTCGTGCGGACCTAGAATAATGTTGAATAACAGAGCGAAGAAAGGAAAAATATTAGATACCTTCGGCGCTGTTGAAGGGGTTTTCTTTTCCTCTCCCTCACTTTCCGACGATCCAGGGTCTTCACTGCCACCGTCAGATTCGAGCGCTGACTCGTCACTGGAACTTCCTATCTCCTCCTTCTCTTTCTGCACATCAGCTTGAGCAGTCTGAACAGTCCTTGACACGTTCTTTCTTTGCTTGACAGCGGCCTTACTCAGGAACTTGATCTTCGGTGTTCCAGGCAACCCAAGAGATTCCGCGAACTTGTCGACAGGGAGTTCATCGAGCTTGAATACCATCTTGTCCTTCTGCAGGTATATTGATCGGAGGTAAGATACAAAAGCCTGAAAAGCGTTGAGAATCAGGAGGTAGATGTAAAGAAGTAAGCTGACCCTTTGGCCAAGATACTTGATCTCTGGATCCTGGAACGCAAGGTTCTGAAGCTGGTTTTGGATATTCTGGGTCTTGCTGGGGCGGTTTTTGATCTTCGACGGCTCTATACCCTTCTTCAACAGCGCTGCTTTCATGCCTTCTTCTTCGCTGGGTAACAGGAACAAGAGGGCTTTGCCTTTGCTCTGATACCGTGCCGTTCGACCAACACGGTGAATATACGTCTCAGCATCCTCCGGGGCATCCAATTGCACGACCCAGTCAACGGAAGGGAAATCTAGCCCTCGAGCAGCAATATCAGTCGCGAACAGCACCGCGTGCGAGCTCGACGTGAATCGCTGATACATCGTCAGCCTCGCCGATTGCTTCTGCTTCCCATGCAAATGAAGCAACGGCATACCGGGGTGCATCTTGCAGAATGTCTCAAAGACGAAGCGGACCTGCTTGCAGCTCGACATGAACACAATGACCTTGGACTGGAGGTGCGTCTTGATGAAGCTCCACAGGACGTCGAGCTTCTTGTCCAGTTCAACGAGGAGGTAATGCTGTTCGAGATTCTGCGGCATGGTGGAGAGGGAGGCAGCTGAGGTGTCTTTGAGTCCTATCTGGACCGGGTCTTTGAGACTTAGTCGTGCTAGGTCGGAGACGGACTCAGTTTGTGTCGCAGAGAAGAGAAGGGTTTGGCGGGATTTCGGGAGGTGGTTGAGGAGGGCGGTAAGGGTCTTTTGGAAGCCCATGTCCAGTATTCGGTCGGCTTCGTCGAGGACTAATAAAACATGAGCTCTACTCAAATGGCATCGCGAATAAGGACGTACCTAGCACCTGAAGATTGTCCGCGTCGAACCCGACCGTCTGATCCATATGCTGCAGCAATCGACCAGGAGTAGCGACGAGGATGTTCATTCGCGAGAGACGCTCGCTCTCGTCCTTCAGGTTCTTGCCACCAATAACTAGACCGGCAGAGAAGGTGTGATAACCGCCTATTGAGCGCAGGACGTCGAAAATTTGCACTGCCTGTTGACATGATTAAGCGCGACTGTGGAAAGATACAGAAAGACGTACGAGCTCTCGCGTTGGCGACACAATGAGTGCACCCAAACCGTCTATTGCACTCCACTTCCGACGGTACAGAATCTCTAGAACGGGGACCAGGAAAGCGAGCGTTTTGCCGCTGCCTGTACGAGCTGCACCGAGGACGTCTTTTCCTTTGAGGGACACCGGGATGCTCTTCGTCTGAATGTCCGTCATGTCGACGAAAAAGGCTTTCTTGAGCCCTGGAGATGAAAACTTGAACAAATGTTATTGTATTGACGGATAATGCCAACCTCTCTTCGTTGGCTCAGATATCGGAAGGTCTGCGAAAGTCTTCAGATCGTCGGGTGGTACCTACATCTCCAGAGAGCATCAGTTATGTATAAAATGTTGTATGTCCGCAAGGTCCTCACAAAGTTGAGAACATCACCCTCGAGAGCTTCTAATTTTTGCTTCTCTGTAAGTTTCTTGACTTTGGCCGGTCGGATTTGGGATTTTGAGCCCTTCTTCGACTTTTTGGAGTTCTGGTGCCGAGATGGTCCAGCTAAAGGAGCGGTTGAGTCCTTCGCCATAGCGGTGGCGACGAAGTCAGAGGTGTCTTTCAGAGAGTTCGGCGTTCAAAAGCAAATTGATCAAGAGCCCGAGCTTACATAAGCAACTACGAGGAGCCCGAACGTCCCAGTCGCATCTTCCTCACCCACAACGTACTAACGTCTCCAATTTCAGTCTTTGTTGTGCAAGCTCAAGGTTTTGCTATCAGTTGTTCAGAAGATATGAAATATTCAAATTGCACCGTTCTGCTTTTTTGTCTGCTCTTCTCAAGTTCAATAACCACACGGAAAACCAACGAAATTGGCGGCACCAATCCCTCAAACCAAAACCTTCCACCCTGTTCGAGGATTTGACGAACGCCGTCTCTCATCGTGTGCCACCACTCCGGCATATTCATCGATTACTATGCAGTAATACTACATGAAGTCTTTCAAGCAACCGACGGCCGGAAAAAATCTGGCGCAGTCATTCACCTCGGGCAGTCATTTGGGTCTTTCCTTGAAGACCAGAGACTCGGGGCTGCAGTTTCTGGTGCCCCAAATTGATTGTCAAAGATATGGTTCGCCGAAAGATTCCTCAGCCCATAACCGAACAGCAGGCACTTGAAGCTTCAGTCTTTCTGCGACTTTGCACAGCCGAAGCTCTCGTGATTGAACTCGGTTTCAACGGGTATTCATCTCTTCTCAAAAGAACGCAATGGCCAAAGGTATTTGTTCTTCCTCCAATTGTCTATCAAACTGTCGAACTGACTCTGTCTATTAGCCATCAACAATTGAACAAGTGTCTACAGCTCTATCCCCGGATATTTGCCAATCGCGAGATGGTCTAGGTATTCTCGAATCCCTTGGACCTTCCCATCCTTCACCACCATCTTGATTATAGCATTATTCTCGTAGATCCTTCCTTCCGGACTTTCTCCTCTTGGTTGCACTTCAAGCACGGCACTCTCTCCTCCCACGGTTATTCCAAGAACATTGAAGCTGAGGCCGTTCATCTGCCCAAAAAATGTCTGCATCGAGATTGGATCCTGTCGGCGTAGGGGCCATCGCCCGCAGGAGGGATACGCTCTTTGTCTCCAAGAATCCAGTAGTTTTCGCCCGGGGTCCCTAGGCTTTCAACGGCGCTGAAATTGCGGAAGGCGACAGCGTTGATCCATTCCTGGGCGACGCTACGAACGACTTCTGCTGCCATGTCAGATTCAGGAAGGGTTATGCTTGTGAGTTGATGATTCTGTAAACGAAGACATTGTTAACCTCGTGTCATTGAAAGGAAAGTCAAATTACCTCTTGTGCAAGTCGCCACCTCGTATTGACGTCAATACTCCTCGCTCTCAATATTTATCTTCCAAACGGTTGCGGGCTCGCGGCTGGGATGTGTTACGCGGCCATCTACCGAGGAACGATATCACTATCATTGACATGTCCATCTGGCTTCCCGAGCATGCAGTTCAATTGTCAATGCCAGTACATGCAACCAAATAGCCTGGGCATGCCGACTGTAAGTAGTAGTTTGCTATGCTTACAACCAAATGGATTGCCGCCATCACGGTCGCTGGTCGAGTCAGATGGTAGCACAATTAGGTTGGTCATTTCTTCGCGATCCCTAGCTTGGTCACTTATTTTCCTGATATGCAGCAGCAGCACAAAGAATCAGTGTTCCTAATATTGTACGCTATCTTCGAGATCGTAGACGCTGGATCTGCAGAACATACTCAACTTCCATTACCGTTGTCCGTCAACCCCTTCGAGGATGCCTCCTCGACTGTCTACTTTACTTCTCTCATCCCCAATCTCGAGAGCGGCCTCGACGTTAGCCTGCCAATGCAGGTCTCAAACTGGACAAATCTTTGAATCATAATCAGTCCGTGCCTACGACCGCTCCTAAGGTTTAAGGCCTAATGACGGGACAGCCTCCGGACGATTGTTTCGCCTTCGTCGCCTCAAAAAGAAATACCATTGCACTTCAATCCTCGACTAATTGTAATTCATTTCAACACCGCGCTGAAGTGGCACTCTGTCTAAACATAGATTCCAAGGTAATTCAGCAAAGCAAACGCGTCCACGTATTCCCGAACATCTTGGATCTTGCCATCCTGCACCACCATCTTTATCAAGACGTTGTTCTTGTAGACCCGGTCGCCCGGCCCCGATCCATTAGGCGCGGACTCCAAAATCCCAACGTCTCCTTCCACAGTTATTCCAAGAACGTCGACGTCAAGTGTGTCCATCCCGCTGAAGACGGTCTGGATTCGCTGGACTCTGTCTGCGTATGGCAGGTCGCCGGCGAAGGGGACCTTCTCTGTCATGCCAGAGATCCAGTAGTTGGCGCTTGCAACTGCTAGGCTCGTCATTGCTCTGTAGTTGCGGGCGATGAAGGTGTTGGCCCATTCTTGGACGACGCTGCGGACGACTTCTGCTGGCATGATGGAGAATGGAGCTTCTTGTAAGTTCGAGGGCCTAGCGGATGAAGGATGATTAACTAAGAAGGCTTTACGGAATAGGCGAAGCTCATACCTATTCCGTGTGGGTGATAACCTCGTGTTGACCCTCGGGCATCCATCGAAAAACATCGGGTATTTATCGTCAGAGCCACTTACCGACGAACTCAGTTCATCGATGCGTCCATCTGATTGCTCGTACCTCCAAGCAAGGCCCACTGATTGTAGCCGAATGGCCATTCGCCTTCGCATCACTACATTTCAGCTGGTGTTCGCGAAGTATCAAGCTGCGAACAGGAGATATCACTCTCAAAAATCATGGCTCGGGCTGATCAGGGCTGCTCCTGTCTTCTTGAAGCCAGCATCAAGGCTTCCTTCATATTCTTCTTCTATCGACTACATACGTGAAACAAAAAGTCAATCCCCAAAGCTTTCAGCCATTTTCGAAGTTCTTGATATCCATGCGATGGGTTTGACATCTCCCCTAGGCTCGATGTATCGCAGACTGATGACAAGCTTGCACATTAGCTTAGCGCGGCAGCCACTCTTCTCCTGTATCGACTTCTCTTTCGCGACCTCCAGTGATTCGTTACAGTCGACTTTTTATATCTTTCCCCTTTTCTGGACTGCTGGCCATGGAGTATCTTTCGACCTCCAGCCTATGCAATAACCCTGGAAGCTGAGGCAACAACCCTTCAGCAGCGGCTTTTTCCACCTCCGCCTGTTTTACTCTCGTCATGCCTCCTCGCTCCGCATACCAACTTGGATCAAGCTTGATAATACTCGCTTTGAAAAGCTCGATCAGGCGTCCATCAACGTTGGCCGCGATAGCAGCCTCGCATCCCATACGGTGGGCGATTGCTTCGAGCAAGCGTTGGCACGAATGGGCGAGGCCGACTGGGTCGCGATGCTGATTCGTTGACAAGAGTATTCGGGTATCTTGAATCATCGAGAGCTCGTGTCTAGCCAGGATGGAATCTGGGTTTGCGGTCATGGGCGGGTCCAATCGGCCGAAGAGCACCTCCATTGCGAAACCTGCATAATCGGTAAGGCTCCTTTCATCTTTTTTTTCTCTTGCTACTAACGAATGGAATTCGCTCTATCAGCAAGTAGCATCTCCTTCAGATTGTCCTGAACCAAAATAATGTTAATCTTCGGCCTCGTAGAGATAAAAATGTCTGACGCAAAACAACGAATTCTGATTTACTTCCAGCAAACCTTGTTGTCCGACGGCAAGTTGCATAATGTTCTCCAAGGTACGTCTGACCGCACCCTCCTTGAACAATATGACCATAAAATGCTGTCGAAAGGGATGCCCGTCAAGGCTGTTGAACAAGACCCTTATTTCTTCACCAAAATGCGCAAAGACGAATGCCTGTGCAATCGCCGTGAGCACCGCAAAAACCGGTGGGCTCAGAGAGATGACGTTGCCGGTCGGCAGAGCCGATGTATCCCTCAGGATGGCCATCCCTGCGATGTAGGCTGCGATACGCATCCTAGTGATGGACATCGCCCCAAATGACAGGGATCCTCGTATCATGGCGGTGATATCGTCGAAGAACGCTCTTTGAGAATCCTGGGACATATCTGGAAACGATAACAAGGCCGTCGCTGGGAGTCGGACACGGCTGAAATTGATGAATGGGTCCAAGCCTCCTGCGGACATGTTTTACATTTCTCCTCCGGCAGAAGATGTTTCTTACTTACCTCGTTGAGGAACGCCTCTGCACTCCACCCCCAGCGCCATTTTCAGACCATCGCTGATGCTGGCTACGAATACTTTGTTCCCTCTATCTTCCCCAGCGACGATGAGGCGAGCGAAGAGTACAGCGACAACCGGTGTGCCAGTGAGTAGGAGAGGAGGTACGAACCTGTGAATTCAGATAACATGCCGCCATGTGCAAGAGGGAATATCAGACTCACTTTGTGTCCAATGTTTCCGACGTATGTAGCTCGAGGGTTCCATCCGGCATCAACGTAGCTGTTGTCCCTGACTTCAATGCCGACCACTTTGTTAAGTAGTGGGTTCTAGCACCCCGTCGTATGTCGTCAGTACTGACTCCATTTTTTTTAAAATTCAGAGCTCACGATACGTCGTACTTCAGAAGTCTGTCTACAAGATCTGTGATGTCGGGTCTGGAGTTCGTGTATTTCACCAAAGTGAACACGCCGAAATTTAAGTGAACATTTATTAGATGACCGACGGTGACGTCCTATGAGTGGGGTGAGGAGATATCTTATTGGATTTCATTCGAACGTCGCTTGACTAACCGTGCACAGAATCGGGTCGTTAAAAAGCTCCCAATATTTCCCTGAGGCCTTTAAGACGTCTTCTGTTGTCAAATCTGTTCCAACGCCCATTACCAATCCTAAAGAGGTTTAAACCCAATTCAATGACATACGATAGGCGCCGATGATGGACTTGCATTTTTCGGAGATAATTCTCGAGCGATCTTCCGGGGAAAGAATTTTGGTGCGAGGCCCCCACGGTGGTGAGTTTGTGAGATCCTTGGTCTTCCACATTATTTTCACTGGAGTGGAGGGTGAGACGACAGCGCGAGTCGTGGCTCTCACCTATCTTTTATCCTCTCGACCAGAGCACAGGTGTCGGGTTTCTCGCGCTCTGATATGCATGAACACCTAAATAGCTGACACGTGAGACCGTCCCGCCCGTCCTCCCATCTGATAAACGCGTGTCTGCAAGTCGTCCTACACTAATGATACTCAGTAGCATTCCCATCAAGTACGATTCGAAAACAAAGGTCTTGCGCCCTTTATCTTCTGGCTCCTAAGTAGGTTTTGCGTTTTCAACGAGCAGCACTGGTGTTTGTGCGGCCTCTTCAAGACGGTGGGCGCTCACCTCAAATGGACCTCATCGTTCGTAGACATGGTGCGGTACTGTTGCACCTTAGCCCCGGTTCCCCGGTCTCTTTGATGCTCCTTTTCTGCCCAATATTGTCCGTGGCTTCTCGCTCCTCATCTCGGCACCTCTCTAGACTCTGAATCACCGATCACAACTTTCCGAAACGAATATATGTATATTAATCGATTAACGCACCCCCAACACTCGGGCTCACCATACACTACTTGTACGACAATGTCCATAATCACTGGGGCTTCATCGATTCATCCCTTGTCCCCTTGTTCCATTACTTGGCTTTGCAGAATTTGCTGCAGTCCTTGGCCTGTACATCAAACTTTTATTAACAAACACAATGACTCTTCGAAGCCTAAAGACGACTGACCTCCTTGGCTGTGTTATACTTAGCCCCGCAATATGGGCAGACGTAGGGCGGAGGGGGCTTGGGCTTCGAGTGGCCTTGTCCTCGACGCTCAAGGCGGCCTTGGAGCTCGTCGATGAGCTCACGGGTGGAGAACTCCTCCAGGACGCCTGAGCGCGCGTGGTAGTCGAGCACAAGCTCGCGTGCGCTCAAGTCATCGAGCCATTGTCGCGCTTCGAGCTCGTCGTATTCCTAAAGGAAGAGATGGAGAATGGAAGTCAGTCGGGCATCACGGGAGCGCAAGAATAGAGGACGCACAGAACTTCCTTGGGCGACAGCAACGAAGAGGGTGAAGGCGTAGAAAATCGAGGAGAGCTTCATGGCGAGTTAAATTAATGTTGGTGGTGTCTGGGGCAGATTGCTGGGGCAGATTGCTGGGGCTTTTGACGCATCCAGCACGCTGCTTAAGTATTTCTGGTGGTCTCCAGTATGGCCGGCGGAAGTGTTTCGTTTGGATCACAACATAATTTGAAGACTGCAGTTTAATCAAAAGCTACATATAATCATTCATTAATCATTCGAGACAGGGACTTCGCTCCTTTTCTAATCAACTAAATTGTGTTATTGCCCCCGATCAGCAGAAGCAGAAGCAGAAGCTGTGAGGCAAATTTGAGCGCTTGTCCGACTCTTAGCTTCAAAACACTTGAACAACGTAGCCTCAACATATGCCTGATATCAGATTGGTGTTTTAGATTTTGACAGGCTCACTGGGTGCTTTTCCAAAGCAAAGGCGGCGGCGTGGCCTGAGCTTAAATTTAGCACACTCCAAGATAGTACGCGTCGCTCCAGTGCCACATCTGAGCAAACTGCCGCTGGTCACGGAACCCGACTTATCGCGTTTCACCACTCCATATTCCATCGTCTAACCTACTACAAGGAACTCCAAAAAGTTGTGTCAGCAGATCGCAGTCGCCATCACCAATTTTTTTTTGAGCATCTGTATTGCCTTGCAATCAATGGACGAGTTTGGGAATCCAGACGAGGCTTCGGAGGTTGACCCAGCCTTCTTTGTGCCACTGACTAAAAGCGCTGATATGTTTTTGCTGGATACGGTAGGATATGGCAAATTAGCTGGTATTTGGATCACATCTGCCCATTGTCATGTCTGACCTGGAGACGCGACCACAAGTGACAAAAATAAATGCTTCACACTAGCTCCTTCGAGGTTGAAAAAAACCCCTCCATCATCAAGCCTTGACGGCGCTTCACACGTTAAGCTCTAGGACATAGCACGCGCGATAAGTGGCTTCAAGCGCTTAATTTCGCAAACTTCCGTCTAACACACAGAACAAACATTGTAGGCCTATGTTGACCTTATGGCTTTCTGGTTCACGCACGCTAGTACGCACCAAATATGCGGTCATCTCCAGATTTGTCTGCGCTGCAACACGCCTCTACACGCCTCTCAGGAGCAGAATCTCTGCTAGTCAGCTCAGGTACATGACGGACATGAGTAAGTGGTTGACAGTCGTATTACCATATGGTTTGACCAAGTCGCGAAATGGATTCCATTCTTTTGCCTTTTTTCCAGAGCGTCCCATGTGTGGACAATTTCTCTGAGCGCCAAGAGGTATTCAATACCAGGTCTTCGAGACGCCAAAAATCTCAGCTGAATACCTTGGAGGGTAAACACTCAGTGTAAGCGCGCTGGAAGTTTCCGACCAAGTTTGCTGCACAAAAATTGTCTCCTTACTCACTGTCTTCTTCTCATGTACTTTTTCGACAGTTAAGGCCTCTAAACAGTGAGGGTTGAAGCTTGAAGTTTGGGTATCTGTAAGCATGACCCTGGGAACTTTCGAGGACCAGTCGAAGCTTAGCGCTTAGCGCTTAAACTTAAAGCCCAGTCAACCAGTCACAAAGTCACAAATGCTACTCAGAGCACTTTAGTCTTTGGGGTTCTCTTCACGACTATGTCGACTGATAACCTCCCTTCTGAACTCACGGACTGAAATTGTCTCTTATATGATTCTGCTGGTCAAATCAGGTGTGCAGCTCAATGATCCTGGCTTCAAGTTGGGCTAATAGGTTGCCCAGATAATCGCGTTTCCTGCAGTTTCTTTGTACCTTCTGTCAATAGCATGACCCTGTGGGACGATACAGGTAGATGTAGTAGAAATACGACGTGATAAGTGATGCAAAGTGTGCGCGCTACTAAATGCTCCATGACGATCGTGGTATATATTAGAGCGTAATGGCGATACAAACGAGTTAAACTCAAGATGATAAAAACAATGCTGGACTCGAACCCATCCTCCAAATATTTGTTATCCTCTATCCAGTCGGAAATCAGACAAGCATGTGCCCATCATCCCGTCTGAGTCTCTCCGACAGCCGCTTTCCTGGCACTGCCATAACACGACCAATGTAATCGACTGATGCGCCGCGTAGCACATATGCCCTCACCTTTCACCTCACCCATTCTACAATTGCAGTACAACTGAATTGAATCATGACGCCATCACGGCATCTGCTCATTAATGACGCGGTGGGGAAGCGCTCGGGATGTGTTGGCGCATGTTGGACCGCGACTGTTGGGGTTCTTATCTTATTTTAATATTCATGTTTGAATAGATGAGGTCATCTCTTGTTACGACGCATTCAATTGCTGATCAGGATTGACGTCGACTCGGGAGTCGGTATCCCTAAAAGGAGAGGACTATTTATAGAAATTGGAGGATGGGTAAGCGCTCAAGTGACGAGCGCCTGGAGTCGCCTACAATTAGACACGTCATTGGTTTCATGAAGCCTACCTGAATGCCGTCTAGAAACTCGCCTGAGGCAACTAAGTACCTGGGCCTCCTGACTGCTCATCAGTTTGGGGTTCTGTAAAGAACCGGGCAGTGCGCACACTGTCTTCTCTCAGCGCTCCGGCTGGACTGCTTGATTCCGAGCGCACAAACACTACTCCAAGTCAGTGTCTAGGCGCTTGTTTCTCGTGCGAGTTCCGAGAGTTCCGAGATTACACCGGGTTTCGCGTAACTGTACAAAGACGCACGTACTCTACTTTACATGAGATTGGTCCATACTCGTCGGCGCAAGTTGTCCCAGGGTAAATGATTATCTTAAAAGATAACATCCATCGCCGGACATACTATCATTGGCACTCATGTCCGTCGAGGCTCACAATCGGAAGTGATAGTATGCTAGTCCTTTTTATCGCCTTTCATACAACACGGATTCATCCCGTTTTGCTACATCGTGTCGTCTCCAGAGCTTTGTCCGGTCAGCTGGTCACCTGTTTTTAATTAAGACCCTCCTCGGAGTCCAAATACATTCGCGGTTTTGTTCCAGAGAATCGCCTCGCTGCATCCACACGCACGGCATGGCACAGAGAACGGTGCGTATTTAACCCTGCTTAGCACCACCAGCAGGCCTGGCCTGTTCCTACGGTATGCTAAGGGGGTCTGGCGGTGTTTGGGTGTACAATTGTCCTAGGATTTGCTTCGATAACAGCCGTCCCGGATCGGTTAGATAAGCCGCGACCGCAAGCAGATAACAGAAAGCGTGTTGCATCACCACGCGCTAGGAACAGAGCCTAAAAACGAGTGGAATGCGCTCTATTGGACATTCTAACGCGGCGAATGGAAGTGACTGAGTTATTGACTCGGAATGAAACAAAATAAAAATCGGTGCAAAAAGAGCTCGCTGTTTGAGCAGCACGGTAGCGTGATCTTGGCGGGCTCCCTTGTCTTCAATGCACGTTTGTCCTGCGTCGGCGCTTGGCGGGGTTGAAATGCAGGCTATTTCAAAAAGAAAACTTCTCCTAGGGCAGCCTGGATTTTGGTAGGACCGCTGCGACTCACCTCCGAGGGTTGTCATCTTTGAAGCGCACGGCAAGCGGCCGTCGAGAATGAAAACTTTGTATTCCGGCTGAGCAGACAAAGTTTCCCCATTCCGTAATTTCAGGGATCGACGTCAATCGCTCCACGGTTCAGGAACTGCGTCATATATCGGGAAACGGCGCTGATGGACATGCGCAATACAAAGACGTTTAAATTCACCGGAAGGACAAGCGAACGCAACTTTTTCTTGTCTCTCACCACCCCAGCTACGAGCATGGTTGTTCTCGCCGTGCAGACCGCGATTTCGCCGGTACAGTCGTTCAAGAGGCTCTTGAAGTCGCCCACGTCGCTGCCGATGAGAAGGGCAAGCCCAGCGACGCAGGAGCTGCCACGATTACCCGCCAACATTCTCTACGAGATAGCACGCCATTTGGACTTGCGGGATGTCCTCCAACTTGGTCTCTGCGTGAGTCGTCCTTGTCCTTACGTATCACCATATGGTAACCATAACATGTCGTAAAGTCACACCGGACACAGACTCTCGTCTCGCCACTACTCTACCATACTATCGACCTCAAATCGACGAACCAATGCAAGATCACCTTGCTCGCCCTGTCCAAACGCCCCGCGACCGAACGTTCAGTCCATGTTAAACGACTTGTCGTGAGGCCAAACAACCCAGAGTGGTCTGGGGACCCGAGCGGTGACACCGACTCTGCGACGATGCAGTTCGAAGAGGAGAGAATTGCGAAGCTCGTAGGCGTGCTGGGACGGAAAGGACATCTGGTATCGCTGGATACGTTCGAGTGGGATGGACTAGAGATGCCAGGGCCGGATATGTGGGATGCCCTTCGGATTTCGTGAGTCGTTCTTTCGTTCCGGAAATGCATTTCCGCGGAGGGCGTGCTGGTGGACTTGCCCGCGGTCTATGCTATTGCAGCAGCTTTGCCGCGACTTCTCGTTACGTGAGGGTCAGCCAGCAGCGCAGTACATGGCTACTCCGTGGGTAGTTGGCGGGGCAGGGTCTTTGTCACCGCGGCATCGCATTTCTTGTTTTCTTTCTCCAGACCTCATGCTGATGCAAATTACATGTTTATTAGGTGTCGAAATCTCAAGCGAATAAGCACAAGCATTGGCGAGGAGCCCCTGGATGCCTCGAGTCCAGTAAGTGTAATTTTGATGCTAATTGGAAATGTCGGGGCCCGGAAGACGAGGAGGGTTTGCTCTCCACCCCAATCCCATGTTTCATGCAATTTGTATTCGTCAATTTAATTCTGACGCCTTTCACACCAGCTCTGGGACTTCAACGATCTACGGCACGTAGGTATACACGTAAAATGCCATTCGTTAGATTGGCTCGCAGGTGAGTCTCGTTTTCGATTTTGCTGTCAGTGTTCTGATGTTGTGCAGATGGGATTCCGCAACACAAAACCTCGAAGCTGCCACGAAAATTCTGGGCGATGCTGCTCGAGCGCAGCCCACGCCTCGAATCACTGACGCTCGGTGGTCCTGCGCCTGCACCCCGGATACTTGACGTACGGCATTTCACCGCTGGACGGTGGCCACGCCTGCGCGAGCTTGTGTTGGGGGACGTCGCTGTGATGGGCCCCAGCTCCTCCTCTGGTGTGGGCTCGGACAGCGGCCGGCGCAGCAGACCGGGAAGTCGAGGTAGCATGGAAGGCGGGCCCAGCGCTGCAGCTGCGTCTATCACCAGCACGAGCTTTCGCGAAAGCAACAGCGAGCTGCAGAGCCTGAGAGACCAGGCGTCGTTCATGGCGTTCTTCATGGCCCACCCAACCTTGCAGACAATCAAGCTCCTGCACGCGCCAAGCAGCACGGTCTTTCCGAGCGGGTGGGCGTTCCCGGTCCTGGGTCCGGTGCCTCCGCCGACGTCGTTTCCCGGTAGTGCGGGTACGCCATCGTATCCGCCGTCGTCATTCCCTCTGCACCCGCGGCACCTGTCCCACCCGCCTGTAGCTCCGTCCATGCACCATACGCCGCCCGCACAGCAGCCGTACCTCCACCCCCTCCCGCACCTTCGCTCGTTCACCGCCCCTTTAAAATGGGTGCGAACTCTACTGCCACCGACGCGGCGTGGTATCAAGCGGCTTACAATCACGGGACTGGGCATGGGCATGGGCACTGGCGGCGCGTCAGTCGTGCGGAATGCCGTCGCGTTGCTGCGTGAGATGAGCTTTGGCTCTGGCCTTGGTGGTGTGGATGTCGAAGAAGGGGGTTTGGAGGCGCTGGGCCTATGGGGTGATCTCAGTGCAGCGGGGCTCGGAGGACTGGTGGGTGGGTTGAACGGAGGAGGGAGGGGAAGGAGGATGAGTGTCGGTGGCGGAACTGGTGGAAGAGGGGCAGAGGAGACAGACGAGGGCCTGAGTGTGGTCGCAGCGCTCATGAGGGCCGTGCCCGGCGTGAGGGAAGTTGACGTGGTCTGTTTTACGCGGGTTGGGTTTGGGGTGGTGAGTCTCTCTCAACGAATCCCTAATACCGATATCTTACAATCTTTATTTGTAGAGAGATTTTGTCCCGATTATTCAAGATCTCCCCCTCTTGCACTCCTTCTCTCTCACCAAAGTCCATAGGTCAGGCGATGAGGACCTCCTCCGCGCCGCTACGCGCATCGTCCAGGCGCACCGTGCGGCGAACGGCACAGGTACTCTAAAACGCGTGTACTTTCGAGAGACATACGGCGCATGGTTCTCTGCGACTGGAGGTCGGGTTAAAACAAGAGGCGTGTATGAGCTTGTTGCTCAGCCCCAATCCCACTTGCAGCAATATGAGGACCGCTGTCAGCAGCAGCCGGTGTTGGTTGTGAATGAATGGGGTGTGAGGAGCAGGGGGCTGGCCGTGGCTGTTGCGGTCGGCGCAAAGGAGTACCGGAGGTGCTATATCCGTTCGTTACCCGCCATTCCCGCCTCTGAAGGACAAGAAGGTGCCAAGTTGCATAGGAGGCGCGCGTCCGAGGCCTCTTCTTCTGGGACAAGGACGGGGATGAGGGGTCTGTCGTTGACGAGGGTCATGTCCCCGCGGTCGAGCATCTCGTCGGGGTCGGGCTCCGTCGCGGGCTCAGCGCCTTTCGGCGGGGTCTTGCAGAGGAGTCCGTCCAGCGTCAACTTCAGCTCGCATACCCACAGTCAGAACCACAACCACGGCAACAGCAACAGCAACAGCAAACCCATTTTGGGCAGGAGTGGGTCGGACGCGAGCACGAGCGAGAGCGGGGCTGCTGGCTCCAGTTCTATGTCGGCTTCAACACCACCGTCGGCGGCTGGGTCGGGGTCGAGCGTCGCGAGGCATGGCTCAGGCTATTCGAATTCGACCTCGGGTTCGGGGCGGGAGAGCGTTGACGTTCACCAGAGGCCTGCGTCGAGGAACGGGCACCGGCACAGCTCGAGTGCGAGTAGTGTGGGCAAGGGGATGAGGGCGTTCCTTTCGAGAAGGACGAGTTGGATGAGGCCGGGCGGGCTGAGCGACGTACACGTCGGCGGGAACGAGAAGGCAGTGGAGAGGGGCAGGGCGGAAGAGGTAGATGATGGGTTCGTCCTTGTCTGATTTCGGGCTGGGATCGAGGGAGAAGATATAAAATATGTGGAGGATGGAACGTTCAACGAGTTCGGTGTAGTTTTTATCATCGTCCTTGAGTTTCACTCTTTTGCATCGCCACTAGTCTAAACTCTATTGTCATCGTGTAACATTCTCCCCAGTATCACACACGCTCTACATCACTTATCGTATTGTATTTTTATTATATTCGTCTCATATTGGTGTGATATCGCTTCGCTATGTAAGCTCTGTCGTACTTTAAACAGAAGGCACCTCGGGAAAAGATCCATTTTCTGACTTGCTTTCGATACCTAAAGCAATCCCCTTTGAGAGACGGACATCGCATTTAGGTGAAGTCCCGAGAGATGGCTCATCTGCTCTGCAAATCAAATAGATACTTTGCCCAATCTGTCAGTCAAGGAAGACTGGATCATCGGCAGCCACATACCTGATAAAAGCAGAAGAAGCAACAAAATAACGTTCAAGCTTCAGGCCTTTAAGCTTTAGGACTCGAGAACGGAGTAAATCCAGGTTCTCCTAGTTATCTGTGTCAGTCCAAACTCAACTGAAAATGGATTTTTGGTTTCCAGGTTATCGGTCAGATATGTCAACTCCAGGCCGACATCGACGCCCGCTTCTGCGCCGCACTGCTTCACTTCTCCGCTGATGTCCTCTTGCATAGGTCGTTCGAAACGTCCTTTGACCCTCCTCAGGGACGAGATGCCTTTTCTTGCCGCTGCGAGTCCCACCCGACTGCAAATGAATTTCTGCAAGGTGCTGTCAGAGACGTTGGCGAAGGGTTCATATATCTCGAAGGTCTCTAAAGACGGCAGCAGGATATCGTTGTCCACATCATCAAGGTGAGCGTCTTCTCTGACGACTAAGTCCTCAAGCGGGAGTGCAGTCGTTCTGAATGGGGGAGTCCACACATTGGTCGGCATAATTTCAGGTTTGTGAGGCGCCGGTCTTCCACCGATGATGAGATGCTTCAACTTCGGTATAGTGCGGAGGCATTGTATGATCGTCTCTTTAGGGACGCCTTGTGGGTCGAAATGGAAAGTGCTAATGGACTGACCCGCTTCGAGTAGGGCGAGCGGAGGAGGTTGGGAGCCGGAAGTGTCGTAGTATGGATGAACCCTCCAGTAGTCGATCCTCCTTAATTCTGGGACAAAAAGTGAAGCAAAGGTGTTTCTCATTGTGGAAGGAAAGCCACCATCCGTTATCTTGAATATCTGAAGGTGGGGAAGAGAAATGACGCCGACTGGGACATCACTTTCAGTGGGGACCATCGTGCCAAAGTGATCCGCTGCAGCAAAAGCCCACAGACCGCAGTCAATCAGTCTGGGGCAAGCTCGCAGGAAAAGGCGTACATCCGTATCTGGGATCATTGTGTGCAAGAACAGGCGAGTGAGTTGGTCCCAAATAGGCGCCATCTCATTGTGTTTGTCCAAGGAAGAAAAGTTGAATGGTTGAGTGGTGACAGGAAAAGACAGGGATACTCCTTGAACATTTGGCGCCGATAGCAAGGTAACGGACGGTGGAGGTGCAGCGCCGTCTCCCGCGAAAGGACTGTGCATGCGATTATCAAGGCTGATTCGAATCTGGGTGAGACAAGGGGGCTTCCTGAAATTAAGTTTAGCTTCCAACTTTTGGTACAATGCTAGAGGCATGGTAAACTCGATCCCTTTCCAGCGTTCGCAACAGGACGCGATAGCGTCGAGAACTAGCTCCGCTGAACGAGATGTAATCTCCGTAAGGAAATCACGGTAAGTGGTCTGTGCGAAAATCGAGAGGGACAATGGGGAGGCCCCAGATCTTGTCAGCCATTCCTTAACAGCATTACTTCGCCGTTCCATGATCTGCTGGTATAGCGCAAGGAAGTTGTTAGTATGACTTGTACCGCTCAAAAGCGTATCGGCTGATTCGCTCTCTAATTCGGATGCAACTCCAGGCAACGATACATGAAATCGTGCCCAAAGAGAAGGCGTGGAAAGCGCCATAGCCCTCCAGGATCTGCAGACATGGCTGGGCAAGATTGGTGCCTCCGACGAGAGGAAAAGGGGGTTGCGATGAGTAGGAAGGCAGTGGGCGAATATCTCGCCCAGGACATCGGCAGGAACACGGCGTATTGGGGATAGGATGGTCTCGTACTTGTTGATCGACTGCTGGGTCGCCTCGAATCGTTGTCTGACAGCGCCCAGGAGCTTCGCGAGCGCATCCATCTCTCCTTGGATGATTGACAATTGTGATCTTGAAGCTTTAAGGAGGTCATTTACTGTCGGAAGTAAATAATCGGGAGGTGGGGAATTGTTCAGGAGGAACTCTTCAACTTCAAGTGGTGGGACCGTTTGGCACTCGGTGTCCAGCATTACTAAAAGATTCCAGAGAGACAAGTGCCGGGGGGATTATCTTCCGTCAAAGATGAGATGGCAGTCGATTCTGAAAGGCTGTCACGTACCGGCTCGCTGTTTAACAGGGAATTCCAGTTTGTGAGTACAGTTGTCGGTCGATGTAGTAGCACGAGAGAATACAGGTATCACAGAGCGCTTATTCCTGTTCGTGACTCGATTGGTCCTCCGAGATTCCCAGGATCACGGCTGCCCAGCTTCAGCCTTTGGGAAAGTACAAAGAAGTGAGCTTTGAGTAAATCATGTTGCTGTCGAAGTTGTCCCATACATACAAATCTATTCAAAAGGGAATGTAGATACGAAGTTACGAAGGTGCGTACGCCAATACTACGTGCCGACTCCCGAGCGCTTCCCTGAATTCGAATGACCGGAGGGTTCGGTTGCGGCTGCCGCACGATGCGATATCCCTAAGGCTTGAGGCCTTGAGAAATAAGACGCAACGGGGACGGGGAAATCATTTGACGGTTTCGCCTGCGGGTGGCATAATGCGACCGATTAGTCAAGTCGGAAGCAGTCCTCGAGAAATGCACACCTGATATACCGATGTGAATGCTTCAAGACTCGAGAATGGAGTAAATCCATGTCCGCCTTGTTACCTGCGTGAGTCCGTACTGGACCGAAAAAGGATTCTTGGTTTCCAAAATTTCGTTCGAGTACTTTAAATCCAGGTCGAGCTCGACACCCGCTTCCGCGGCGCATCGTTTTACGTCTTCGCTGATGTCCTCCTCCATTGGACGTTCGAAATGCCCTTTGACCCTCTTCAGGGGGGAGAAACCCCTTCTTTCTGCTGCGGGTCCCACTCGACTGCAAATAAATTTCCGGAGTGCACTGTCGGAGACATTGTCGAAGGGTTCATAGATCTCGAAGCTCTCTAGAAAGGGTAACAGGACGTCACTGATACCGTTCGCCTGAGCATCTTCGATGGCGAGGACCGCAAGTGGGAAAGAAGTCGCTGGGTACGGGGATATCCAGACGTTGCGCTGCTCACCCTCAGGTTTATAGGGTGATAGTCTTCCACCAACGACGAGATGCTTCAAGCTGGGTACAGTGCGCAAGCAGTCTACGATGGTGTCTTTTGGGATGCCTTGTGGGTCAAAATGGAAAGTTCTGATGGACTGAGCCACTTCCAGCAAGACGAGTAGAGGTGGCTGGTGTCCGGAAGAGTCATGATGTAGATACATCCCTCCGTATTCGATCCTCCTCAATTCTGGGACAGAAAGTGAAGCAAAGGTCTTTCTCATTATGGCAGGGGAACCGTCATTCGTGATCTTGAACGTCAGAAGGTGGGGAAGATAAATGGCTCCTACTTGGACTTCGCTGTCAGTGTTGAGTGATGAGCCAAAGCCTCCCCTTGAACAAGCCCAGAGACCGCACTCAACTAATCTGGGACAGGCTCGGAGGAACAGGTGTACGTCCATGTCTGGAATCATTGTGTGCAAGAATAGGCGAGTAAGTTGGGCCCAAATCGGTGCCATCTTATTATGCTCGTCCAAGGAGGAAAAGTTGAATGGTAGTTGGCTGGGTAAAGAGAGGAAGACACCTTGAAGATTTGGCGCCGACAATAACGCAACGGAAGGTGGAGGTGGAGCATTATCCACCAAAAAAGGGGAGTCCATATGCATTTCAAGCCTGAGCCGGACTTGCACGAGATTCTTGGGATTCTTGAGGACAAACTTGGTCTCGAATTTCTGGTACAGGTCGAGAGGCATGGTGAGCTCGATTTCCCTCCAGCGTTCACAAGAAGGCGCAAGCGCATCAAGGACCATTTCCCCTGCGCCATGGATGATCTCCGTGAGGTATTCAGGATAAATGGTCGGCGCGAATACCGAGACAGACAGTGGGGAGGCCCCTGACCTTGCTAGCCATTCTCTCACAGCGTCACTCCGCCGTTTCATGATCTTAGGGTACAGGGCAAGGACGTTGTTCCTGCGGATGGTATCAATTGAAGGTGTGCCGGCTGGTCCGCTGGGCAATCGCAATCGCACAGCCCCAGGCAACGATACATGTAAGCGCGCCCAAAGAGAAGGTGTTGAAAGTGCCGCAGCCCTCCAGGACCTGCAAACGTGGCTAGGCAAGATTGGTGCCTCCGACGAGAGGAAGAGGGGGTTGCGATGAGTAGGGAGACAGTGACCGAATATTTCGCCCAGGATGTCGGCTGGAACACGGCGTATGGAGGATAGGATGGTCTCGTACTTGTTGATCGACTGCTGGGTTGCATCGAACCTTTGTTTGTCTGCGGCCAGGAGCGTCGCCGCCGCATTCATCTCTCCTTGGATGATCAACAATTGTGATCTTGAAGCTTCCAGCATATTATTTACAGTCGGAAGTAAGGAATCTGGAGGTGGGGCGTTGTTGAGCAGCAGCTCTTCAACTTGTTGGGTTTCGTGGCGATCAGCGTTCAGCATATTTCCGAAGAAGCGGCTGCCGAAATGTGTATCTTCTGAATCTGCCAAAGCTAAGCAAGACGATAGTCAATCTGAAATATTGCCACATACTGTGAATTCAATGTCCAACGGATAATTTCAGTTCGTGGCTTGACTTCAAAGGAAGGTTGGTCGATGTTGGAGAACCTGGTTGCATTCGGCCGTCCTTGTTCCTGAAGGTGACTCGACAAGGCAGTGCTCAGTTCCCGGAATCATATGCTGCAGCAGTACGCATGCATATTCAGCTTAGGGTATTCGAGCCTCAATCTTGGAAAGGTGCGTGGGCGGAAAGATCCAGAGAAAGAGAGCGTGGGAACGATTATTTAAACATTGCGCTCTGCTGAAGCTTGAGCTTGAGATCTCACGAAGAGATGGTTTATATACTTGACCAGTCGATTCTTGAAACTTGACCCTTAACCCGACTAGATAAGGCGTTTCTGGTCGAGCAGTCGCGTCTCCACCCCTGCTGTGGACGATTCAAACACTGGCGTTGCGACCGGACTCATTGACAAGGACGCGTTTTTGGGTGCGTCTTCAGTTTCATGGGTACTGCGCCCTAGGACGACGTGATCTCTTTAATTTTGTAGGAAAACCGTCGTCCGCTCCGTCCTTATGTCGTTGACGTGGACTTTTTTTGGGGCTTCCTTACTGTCAGAGGTGCGCAGGATCTTTCCATGCCGTTTCAGGCTGCCATACATGACTCGGTCCAATCTTTTCCTTATTTTGAGGTCTCTTTATTCAAGATTCGAAATATGACACGGCTTGGGAGCCTGACGCAAGGTGGACCATTGCCCGCAGGCCCGGCAGAGGTACTCCGCGAGGAGCCGATTCGCAGGTCCGAGGCCCGAGGCCTCTTCATCGCATCCGTGTCGTACCCAGGGCAGTTGTTTGCTGGCCGCTCACTGAAGGGCGACGTCATCGATACGGCACGCCCTGTAGAGCCAGTAGAGCGGGTCCGCCACGCATCCCTCTTCTTCATATCATTCCCCAGCTCCAGCACTTTGCCAGTCACACCCACAGAGAATTGGGCACTCCGAAGCGTTTTACATTCGCAGACCATCTCGCTGGATTAGCGCCACCCCGGGCGGAGTGTCGACACTCGCCTTTTCTCCTGGACAAAGGCGACATTGATTTCCAGACCGACGCCTTCGACTTCGACTTCGGAAATCTAAGACCACCCTCTACTACAAATCTAGGCAAGACAAGGGTCCGAGTCGCACTTCCCGGGACGAAATATTGGCCCGTGCTGACGACGAGATGACCACCGTAAGCATCAGGAAGAAACAGAGACTCCGGTTATCTTATCAGATTATTTTAAGCATACCATCTGACCGCAGCCCGGCTGTTCGGAGGCGTTCGCGTGCCGTTCTTTTGACCTCCACAACTGCCCCTCGGATTCTAGTCAGAGAGGACCTCCACTCTCTCCTCGTATTCAGCATCCTGAGCCCCTTTTACCCAAACCGCAGCACCGACTTCTCTTGTGCTGCGCCTCCATGTTGCTTAGTACTCTAATAGACGTCCGAAAGTCGGCGTCCGTGTCATATCCTGAGAGCGACGCGAGACGCTATAAAACCCTTCATCCACTGCCCGGATGAATAACGCTCTTTCTTCTATCTATCATGGCAACACAAGGCGGATGCAGCTCTCGACAGACCACTTTCGACGATTGGAAGCAGTCGGATTCATACCACAACTCGTTCTTGTTGCCGAAGGACGACGCGCTCGACGCTGCTTTGAAGAATAACAGGGAGCAGGGTCTCCCTGACATTAGCGTCTCCGTTGCTCAGGGCAAGCTGATGAACCTCGTCGCGAAATCGATGAAGGCAAAGCACATCCTCGAAGTTGGAACCTTGGGAGGGTAGCTATCTACCTTTTCTTTTGTTACCGTGGACGTCGACGGTGATCTGGTCTTTTCGCAGATACTCCACGATATGGTTCGCGAAGGCACTGCCGGCAGACGGGAAGGTGATAACTTTCGAAATAGATGAACACCATGCAAAGGTGGTTCTTCAGGATGTATCAGGCGTTACACCGTACTGACAACTGTCGCCCAGGTTGCCTCCCAGAATCTCGAAGCAGCCGGGTTCTTGGACAAGGTATCCATTGTTGTAGGGTCTGCCGTACAGGAGCTCCCAAAGTTGCAGCCCGAAGAGCCCTTCGATTTGGCCTTCATCGACGCTGACAAACCCTCCAACCTCTTCTACTTCCGGGAAGCCAAGCGGCTTCTCCGCAAAGGCGGAGTGATTGTGAGTATCATTTGGTTTTCCTCTCCGCCATATCCGTATCACGTTGCTAACTTCTCGTTCTCTCTGTACAGATTGTCGATAACGTAGTCTGGAACGGAAGCGTGGCGGATCCGAATCTTACGGATGAGAACATAGAGGGAGTCAGAACGTTGCTGAAGGCAATTCAAGGTGATGAAGAAGTCGAGGCAACCACCATCGGCATCGCAGGAGATAAGGGATACGACGGGTTCCTCTATGCCCTTCGAAAGTGAACTGTACTCGATGTGTAACCATAGATGAATGTCCAGAGTCTTCTACTGTAAACCATTCCTTTTGAAAACCCTAGTGTGGCGCATATCGGCCCGGATACCCGGTGAATATGGCAAGCAACACCTCCATTCAACACAATAGGTCAGGATACATCAGTTGAAAATAGATCCTGTCTGAGTCGAATTGTGTACATTTAACTGCATCTAGAGTATTCCAAGAAGAGTCGTTATTTATTGGTATGCTTTACAAAGCATCGTGCTCCTCCAAAATCTCCCTCGCGTTCTCCTTAGCTTCTTCAGAGACATTGGGATCTAAATCGAACATCATCAGGAATTCTGACGCCAAAAGCCGCGATCGCGAGGAAGATACGAACTCTTTAAGGTCGCTTTGTATCCACCCATAACGTTACCCGCGTTCTTTCCTGCTGTGACGTCGTCATTGCCGTATTGCTCGCCAGGGCCTGCAATGAAGGTTATTCAAGCGTTGTGTTCAGGAAGCCTCTTGACTTACTGCTCCTCTCGGCTTCGACTTCACCTTGAAGACTTTCAAGCTTCTCTTGCGCACGCTCCTTCGTCTCCTCGGAAACACGAGGGTTGTGAATGGCGGCCTTGTAGCCTGCCGCAACGCGAGCTGGGAATAATAGAGATGCAGTAGTTGAGCAATCATTCCTTTGCACACAATTCGGAAAGAGGACGTACTGGGATCAGAAGACATCTGTTCGAGAGTAGTGCAATTAGTGGGCTCAGGCGGTGTGGGTGTTTGGGCTTGAAAGACGGGAGAGGGTCTAGGCTTTTATGCTTTCTCATTCCTCAGGGTCGACGATGAAACAGAGTGGAACCATAGAGTCGCTTAACGCTAAGAGGAGTAGATCGCTCCCAATGACACAGAGGCGACGTCATCGATTCATTTTTCCAATCGTCACTATGATGTGTCTGCGAGGAGGGTTGATGCACGAAAGTGGGGCACTAACCTAAATTTTATTGTCGGAAACTGGTTCATCCTGACTCAATAGAGGTTATTTGCACTTCGAATATTCCTAGAATCGCCCAAATCTCACTGGTTGAAGGAGGCCCCAAGCCAATCAGATTCACGGATTTGTGGGGCCCTCAGAACTGCAAATAACCTCTAATGACGGGGATAAAGCTCTTCGTCACGAAGCGCCATGGTCGTTGCTTAACGGGGTGAAATATGAAAGTTTACTAGTCGTAGTATACGGCGCACGGCGTGGTACGTAATAGATTTGTCTCGGTATGTAGTGCGAGCCCGTAGTTTTACCGGCGTACAGCGTCAATTGATGAATGCAGCCCTAGTGAAAAGTTGAAAAAACTTCTTCGCGTAGGAGACGTATGTTCACCATTATTCTCAATCTTATTTTCAGCTCTTTCTCATAGACACGGTATTGAAGTTAGCTCGAATAACGATCGATTTTTCGCTGCAACATGATGGCACTAAGCCTCGAGCCGGATCAAAGTCGGAGCGGGTGAGGTTTTCCTACCTGTGCATGCCTCTCCGCTCGTACATTGTTGAGCTATTTCTGGGGTAATATATCGGGCTTTGTCCTACTACCGTCAGTTACGCCGATCACCTCTGACGAAATTTTATGAACTACATGCCGTGGAGACAACGGTCGATGACAATGAATAACTGGCGCCCGTCGTTTGTGTAGCGCACTACGGACCTCCGAGTCAGGACCCAACATCATCACTCCAAGAACACCTATCCCTGCTCCATTATTGCGCAACTCGGAATGGTATACCCCAAATTCCAAAGGCAGACAGATACACCTTGAAACCCCTAATGTTCTTAGTGGACCGGCCAAGACCCGGTAAACATTGCATTGAGAGGTGGATACAGAAAGTACAGTTTTCCGCTGCCAGCGCCCTGAAAATCCCACACCACACGTTTTCTTCTGTTTTCACTCTCGTGACCTCATGACCCAAATGCCTTCGGCCGTCCAGCTTCTCTCGTTGAGAATCCTACCACCCTCTGCCCACCATATGATGTTCCCTTCTGCTATTCTGCTAAACCTTTCGATCCCCCAAACGGCATCGCCTCGGGATCAAACCCCGTCATCTAAATTCTCTAATTCGGAACACCACCCCCATAAGCATGCGCGTCCCGCCAGCCAGGCTCCAGGGTCTTCCATGATCAGTCTGTGGGCGGATGCTCCCATGGGTCCTGGAGATCACGACAAGTCCAACTCCAAACTCCGCGAAAGTGGGCTCGGTGGCAGTGATGGTGGGCCAAGAACTGGAGTAGCGCTTAGCTCCGACAGTGGGTGGGGAAATGGGGAAATAGCGCATTCCGTGGGCTCGTGGGTTTTGTGGACCAGACCAGGGGGCATGACGGAAAGAGGAAATCCCGACTCGACAGCCCGGCTGTAGATTGCGGCTAAGAGGACATTATGCGGGGCAGTGCCTAATTATACGCGGGCGCTACCTCGGCTCAGGACCAGATAGCCTTTTAGCACTTTAGTCTTCAACGTGCCGAGTTTGCTCAAGTTTTTGGCGTATCCGAGAGGAGATGAGAGATGCGGGGAGTATGTAACAACGAACTTTATATTGTATCCTACGCCCACCTAGGAGCACGACTACTTAATCTCCTCGAGTCTGAAATGGGGTCCCGGTTTGACCAGGGCCGCCTGGATGGTTGACTGGCCCTTAACCGTTATAACTTAAACGCGACCTCGGACTCGGAGCCCAACGGCTTCTCACTTCAGTTTCTACCCCGGATGAGCGAATCGAGCCAAATGCCAGTATTCAATTTCAAGTCTGAGACCGCCAGGGAGGCGTCGCCCTTGATCACGGCTCTAAGGATTACCGCTGCATTTCCGTACGTCCACCGACTCGGACAGCCATGGCTGCAGACGCGCCAGAATTCTGGCCATCTCGACGAGCTGCCTTTCCTTACCTGGTCCCAGGCCTTATCTTTCGGACCCTTCGACCTCAAGTCCAAGTCTCGCGACTGGCAGTCCAACTGCTTCCGAGTGAACGAATGGAGCCAAAAATCAGCATCTACACGGGTCGAATAGGGAGGCGTCGCCCTTAAATACGGCTCCGAAGAATCTGGGGTTACCTCATTTTCGTACGCGTCTCCAGCGACATGGATAGTCATCACCTGCAGACGTCTCATGCCCAGACTTCTGTCCGCCTCGCCTTCCTTTCCTTCCGAGACCCGAAGCCCAAGTCCTGCGGGTACTTCAACAGCTTCCTGGTCCCTGAGCCTTCCCAGACCTCAAATGAACGCACAGAGCCAAACCCCAGTACTCGAACACACGGTGGCCAGCATCTATCCACCAGCAAGGCGAACTTCTGTACCGCCGTTAATAACGGCTCCGAAGAAGCATTAATCTGGCCTTAACTCAGGCCGCGCCATGTTTTCGTACAGGTCCAGCATCCACCCACTCGGGCCCTGTCATGAGCCACAGAGACCGTCCTCAGGCTACTTACCTATTAGCGTAGCCCGGCGTGTGGGCCTGCACGGATGCGTTCGAGTCCGAGGCCGTGGCACGACGACTTGTCTGTCTTTTTGTTTTGTCGTTTCAATTCCCACTCCCAACGGCGTGCGGCCGTTATGGAAATGGGGTCACTTCTATGCATCATATCCATGAAGCCTGGCGATTTAGGGTCCGCGCTGTTATATATAAGCCCGGGACCGTGGCACGAATGCCGCCACCACCATCACGTCACCGTCAACGCAGACGCCGTCCTGCCCAGTGCCTTCAAGCCAAGGAACGCCAACACGAAGAGTCAGATAGGCTCAACGTTATTAGACATATAGAGTACACTCAATAGATGTCGATCGTGATCGCGGTGCGCAAATCTCGCTCCTAAAGACATACTTCTATCTCATTCGACTATTATTATCAGAAGCAAAGGGCGATCGCCACTGCCACTGACGATTAACGATTGACGATTAAATGAGGATCGGCGCTTTCCCGGTTTGGCTATTGGGGATTCGGGATACGCCACGGGTTATTTAATTGGGAAGTTGATTTGCTTTCAAGGACGTTGACTCGGAGGACCGAGGACTGCCGAGGACATGTCAAGATGTCATGATTTCAGATCAGGATCAGTGCGCCACATTCATTAATCTTCGATGATCGTCGTCGTCGGACGATTCCCTATACGCAATGTCGACCATAGCTCTCGTCGACGGTCATGCAAACAGGGCGTAAAGTATGCATCTAGCTTGTTTATGTAGTAACGAAGAAGAATACAAAAGCAATACATTTATTTATTTAATCGCGGTCGTGTACGGTGTATGACATGTTATATCTTATGTCTATGGGGCGTTATACACATGTATTTTTGGTCCTACAGGTATATTGGTCGGGATTGATGTAGAAGGACGAGGGTCGGGGTCAGAGCCAGGGCCAAGATGAGAGGAATGGGCGAGAGGGTCAGAGGAAACGCGAAAGGCGAAGGATAGATAGCACTGCGACACGAAAGCACTGGAGAGCAAATGGGATAGCATAGTATGCGGGGTGAAACAAAAAAAAAAAGAAAGCCGTCATCAGACGAGCAGGAGGGTACATATCCACCGTCCAACTAAAAAAGAGTTCCGTGATTCCAGAATCCGAGATGGCGAAGAAGGGCAACGGGCATGGTATGTAGTCGGCTGTCGAAACGGCGACAACAGAGTCTGTAAACTCGAAGGTGCCGGTGAAGGGCGTATTTCCGGATGAAATATACCAAAATCGGCCCGGTAAATTCGAAGAAATTCAGGCAAAAGTTGAAGAAACGGCGTCTAATCGTCGTCGCTAGAAAGGCCGGATGGGTCAGCTCCTTCATGAAAAGTAGTAGAATACTGGAACCAGGTCGGAGATACTCACTCGGACACGGGTGACCTCCGCCCGTCTGCAGGCCTCTTTCTCCGCCGGCGCTCCGTCTCGCGGATGTTCAGTCGGACGCCCCACCGTGCAAGGTGCTACCAATACACCATCAATCCTCTGTTTCTCTTGTGCAGGCAGGTGAATAATACTCACTTTCGTTAGCTCCGTCGACGCCGCGAGCCCGGGGAACTCCTTTGTCGAGTACACCCGGAAGGGGCCACCGTATGTCTCAGCGGTTATCGCCAGATCGTTCTGTTGGGTGAAGGGGCGGGAGAAGATATCGAACATCCGGTAGCGAAGGATGAAGGTGCCTTCGATCTTTACTGCTAGGTCCTGTGCGTAAATCGGGATAAAGCATCGCCTGTCAGCGCCCATTTCGCCACATAAAAAAAAAACAAAGAGGATAGCATATGACGGGGAAAGTAGAATTTTCACGTACGGAAAATACGAAAACGATCGCCTTGGCTCCCTGGTAGTCCACGACCGCGGGCTGCACGAACGTCGCGCCGACGAGGGCCTGCGTCTGCTTCGAGTCCTCCGTGATCGGGTAGTCACCGACTGTGTGCACGACGTTGGGCTGCGCCTGTGATGGGAGGAGATAACCTGAGAAATAGCTCTGGGGACCGGGCGGGGAGGTCCTCACAGGCGATTGCGGCCCCGATGGACTACTAGGCGACGTCTGTTCCTGGTACGGGGCGTAGCTACTCCCGCTCCCATTAGCAGGGATGTACGGGCGCGCGTGGGTCTCTGGGCTCGTGCTGTACGTCGGTGACGACGACGACGTTGTTGACGACGGGGATGCACCCGCGGATGCGGACTGGAAGTTCCTTCTAGTCGCGGGCGCCGACGTTCTTTGTTGGGAGCGATCCGAGTTCCCTTGAATAGGGGGTAAAGATTCCGTTGGGCCCGGCACCGGAAACAAATCGACTGTGCACAGGAATCCGAGCACCTGGACATCACTAGAGGAAAAAGGGAAATTAGAATTAAAATGATCGGCTCGAGAGGGGAAAAATTGAATGGGAAGAGCGGAAGCAGATACGCAACTCGTAGGCCAGCTCTGCTTCCGTTTCGCTCGTGGTGCCCGCGTTCTCCACGCGAAAGAGCCTCAGGTGGACGACGGGAGGTGGGTCTAGCGGTCGCCGATCGACACGCGCGTACCTGCCACAAGGGATCATCAGCACGCCGTACAGCAGAAAGGTTGATTAGATTAGCAGACAAAAGTTGCTCGCGGCAGTATGTACATCGGATCGGAAAGCAGGCTCACTTTCTTCCCAGATCAGCTTTTTGTATTTCTTTCAATTCCATGCGAATTGTCTGACGCTCAAACTGGCCCGCCGAGTAGTAGATGGGGCGTCCGATAATGTGCGTCCTGGGTGCGTAATGGCCATTCCCGGTGGTGTTGAAGTGTGGCGTTGGAGAGACTGGTGACGGTGGACTATTGGTCGTTGATGGATATGGAGACCGAAAGCTGGATGGGTGTGACTGGCTTGGTGGAGGTGCTACCTGGGGCTGGGGATATGCCTGGAGCTGGTATGATGAATACATATTTGTCCGCGCGAGAGGAGAGGTACTTTGGCGAGGGGTGGGTTGTGCGACGCGGCTGGGTGGGTTGTATCGTATGTGGTGGGCGTTTAATAGGGAGCGACAGGCTGCGTTCCCGGATGGAGGCTCGTCGGATATCGCCGCGATCCCGGCAGATCTCACCCGATCCACTGGCTTGGCGGGCCCGCCAACTTTCCGGGTCGCCAACGCACAGATCTCTCAGTGCGACCTCCACGCCCCCTCCAGCGCGTCTTCTGGCCCAAGCTTGAAGGACTGGCGTCATTTGTTCCTCCAAGCTTCCCCACTCATCACGCACACAGGAAACACATCTCAACAGGAACCCACCTGCTTCCCTCAATTCCCTGGAACAGAGGTTATCTGACCGCCGCAGGCCCTCCAGACCCAATGCCCAGTGAGCACCATAAAGCAGGCGAGGAGACTCCATCAGGCAGGTGCATCCCAGGACGGGCCCGGATGGAGGGTCGAATCCAGCTCCATCCGGCCGGGCACACCCTCTTGCCATTCCTTGGACCCCTCACACCCGTCACGAGAAGAAAGCCTATTCGACATCGAATGAGAAATCGATGGCGATTCCGCTGCGTTTTGGGCTCGTTGGGTCTTTCACCAAGCCGTGAGTGATCCTGGCTGCCCCATCCCCCCACCGGCTTGGATAACATTTCGCCCCGGTGCTTGACCGCGTGGGTTCCCGGCCTGCCGTCTGCCGTTCAGTATCGTGTATGTAACTTCTCGAGATCTCAAGTCGAGCTCTTACATACAATGTTAATAGGATGATAGCACCCAAGAGGGCCTAGATTTCAGCGACGCCAATATCGTTGTTGCTTGGACGCTCGGCTGGCCGCACGCATAAACCGCTCTTGTCAGTCGGCACCATCGAATCCAAGAACCAGGACTCGCGGGCTCGGAGAGCCAGTGGGTTTGGCGCCAGTGCCGTGATCATGATCGCCCCGGGCGAGAGTCCAGACCCTCTTACGAACTTCCTCCGCTGCTCCCAGCTCGCAACTTCCAATACCATTTCGAAAGATCACCCAACGCCTCGTGATCAAAGTACGACTCTCTGGACTATCCCCCATACAGACATCCTCTTTCCAAGCACTCAATTGACCTGATTCCGACTCGGATCCCCAGCTTCAGCCTTCCAGACTGGGAGAAAGGATATCTGACACTCCTCCTTTCCCCGATATTGATGACGGTCTGAATCACCCCCTCCGCTGGTTCGAATGGGGAGGTGTAGCTTCTCGCTCGACAGGAGGACAGCGTGCCTCGCGCCACACCACGCATGACCAGAGAACGCGAAAGCACGAAAAGGCTATGTGGCGGGCGTCCAATCCACCCGTTCACAGTACGCGTCGAGGTCTGAGTAAGCTCGGTACCAGACCGAATATCCACGACGACGAGTATAGTGGATCCGATGGTCCTCCAAGCCTGTAGGGGGATCAGGTGCCCCGAATAAGCTCAAACTCAATCCCGTCTTCCTGAAGCTTAAGCCTGATAGGAGACGGCCTGTGGAGTAAGAGTGTTTTTCTTTTTTTGAGCCTAGAGAGCGTTGGATGCTCCAGCTGCCAGGTTTAACTCAGCGATATTGATTTACTTTTATCCAATTTGTTGGTAGCTGCTCTGAGTCGTCCTCGTATCTGGGCGAGCTAAGCGATTCCCTCAGTCGATTCAGAGCGTCTATTTAGATGGTGTATTCTCCCCGCCGGTCCAGCTGGGAAAGTGTGGCGTGTGAGTTCATCTAAGTACCCCATCGATATCAGAGACGCCCCCTCCATCGTGACGCTCATAATAATACAAGCTTGAGTTCGCGGCACTTCTGGAGCTTGATAACGAAGGGAGCATGGGCGGCGATGGATTGGTGTTTTTCTTTTGGGGAGGGGAGGGGAGAGCATGCTTAAGGGAAGTCTAAGGGTGGTTCATGATCGCAGCTTTAAACTACTGGACTCTTTTAGAGCCGTATACCGTTGGTGTTGGTTTCGAGTAAACTCTGATTCACGATAAGTGTCCGATGTCCTACGGCAAGGGTGCGAACAAAATTTAACAACGTTCATCGCTCCAGCTGCGAACCACCCTCACCCCCGCCTCGCCTGACCGTGGGTATGAATTAGCTACCGCACGTTCCCTAAAACCCAGTTGCTTAAGCTTGAGTATAATGTTATTATGATTCTTGACGTCATGTATGAATCATCGCCTTCGCGTTCTCGGTATATTTGAAGCTGCAGGTTCCTTTCCTAAGTGTTTTCCGACTTCGCATCGGTAGGTTTCGGGCATTCCGGAAAGCTAACCGTCGATGCAAGGGATGCGTTTGGACGCAAAGCAAGAAGCTTTCTGATAGAAGGGTGTACGGATTTGGAGCTGGAGCTGGAGAAGGGAAGTTGGTGGTGTTTGCGGGCTCTCCAGGGCTGCGGAGCAGGGAAGACGGATGCTGGGAGTTGAGAGCTATATCTTGCACGAGCTTCGAGATCGGTGGCTTCTGCGTTATCGGCGGAGCGGTTGGACGATGTTAATTGTAATTCTACCTCTCTCGATGCGTATTACTTATTACCCCTCGAGCCGAGGCGAACAAACCATGATCGATCGATCAACGGGCGCTTGGGTCGTCCGGGTCACATCACATCTGCATATGTATCATACCTAAAGTCGTTGTAAATTTCTATCCCTGCGAACGTGCCCTCTGCCTATGACAGAAGACGATCATGGCAGGGCTTCGAGCCGCTTTTAGAATCCCAAACAAGTTTGAGCGGTATGAAGGACCGGTTATCATGCTAGCGCAGGTATCGAGGCTTTTCCAGCAAAGTAATTACCCACTCGACGGTCCGAACAACAAGCTCAAGTTCGTGCACTAAACTGTGCACGAAGCAACTGCCTGCTCGCTCATTCCCTCGTCCCGTTGTTCATCCGTTCTTTAATTTATCCTGAGAACAGGATAGCAAACATAGCACTCAACTCTCCCATGGATAACCACTATGCAAAGTTTACCTGACCTTCTTTCCTTCCTCCGTTCCTTTAAATACGAACTGATAAATTGATCGGCGACTTCCTAGTATAGTGCAATGAGAATAGTTTCGGAATTTTAGAGCGATTGTTTCATCCTAATTTAACGACGGAGGGACTCTCCTGTTTCGAGCGAAGCAATGCCTCGCGCTCGACTCAGGTGGTGCTGGTGCTGGTTACTCATGAAGCTTCCTTGACCAAGTGCTACCCGCTTTCTCGGTGCTAGGATACTCTGACATCCTGACAAGCTCACCTCCCGTGGCGCCGTACATCATACTAGTCTCGACCCCCGATATCTTTCGACTCGGACTGAACAACAAATTACCGCTCCTTTCCCACCCTGACTCTTCTCTCCCAAAAAAGATGATCATCGGCTGCCTGGGCCCTCGGGTACACAAAACGCTCCCGAGCACCTACTGTCGCTCTCTGGCGCCAGGACGGCAGGCGATAGGCGCCGGACGGGATTAATGGACAAAGGGAGCAAAGTGGTCCGGCCCGCGGCACCGGCGGGCGCCTATGAAATGCGCTCTGGCGTGGGATGATGTCACGCGAAGGCTCGATCATCCCAACGCCTGGAACATGGCCGAGCTTCGTCCGACTTCGGAGAGCGACGCCGACGAAGGTCTTCGAGAATCGAAATGCAGCACACACTCAGAGCTCCACACCATGAGAGCCCGCTTGGAATTTCAATTCTTCAAGGACAACAACAACGACAGGAGGTGTATACCAAGGCGGTCCAGACCACGTCGAAGTTGAACCCCACTCCCCGGTCCCCACCCTTCCCAGACGACGCGGACCCCATGTTTCAAGAAGAATCTTCCGAATCCGAACTTTCAAAAGGCGTCAGATCAGGCAAGGTATTTGCAATACCTCTTTCGATATAAATAGATCTTACGCTGTATGACCGTTGCTGCACAGATGCCGTCGCCGAGCCCGGAAGAGGGCAGAGTGACTGTACATTGACAGAACCATCGACGACTACGGCTCGGTGGGAAGGCGGATAAATCATGAATCATGAGATGCCTTTCCCCAGGTCTGTTGAGTAAGAGTCCATGGCTAGAGTCCAGATTCAGCCCCACCTGCCAACAGAATTGAACGCATCGCATTGAGTTGAAATGAATTCAGATTCTCGGGACACACAATCTGATTCTGGAATCTCGAGGATTTACATTGAGATCCAGGGTTACTTTTTCCTCTCATCGATAAGGTGTCATTTCAACATCTGGACAGAGAACTAGCAGATTTTTCGTGGTTAGATTGCAGATAGAGATTTGGGGTTTGAGTTTTGCTTTTAGGCAAAGGGAAATAGCCTAACCTGCACTTGACAGAACGAGATGGGTGTGCATACATGTCCATCCGTTGCCTTTTCATGGAATGGCCATTGGGTGGGGATTTACGCGCTGCGCTTAGAAAACGTCAATCTCGGAATTTCGTAGTTCAATTTCCGGGACGCAAGAACATGTACAAAGACAGAAGGCAGTGATCATATATGGACCAAAAGTCATTTAAGCTACGGGGACCGGGGCTCTACCTGCTCCACTGGCACTCTATCGTCACTACGATTCGCAGCATGCATTGGTGTTTTCTCGTTCTTCGTTCCGCCGGTTTGTTTCCGACCAGTAACAGGGCAAGACGGTGCAGAACCGCAGAACGCGTCATCCTTCCATCCATTGCCTTCTCTCGACTTCGCACCACCTTCTCCAACGCCCAACAAGCTCACTCGTCGTCAACGTTCACTGCTTGAGGGCTTCGACGAAACGCTTCTCTGCCTCCTCAAAGTTGATAACGTTCCAGATCGCGTTGAGGTACTGTTATAAAAGGGATAGTTCAGTGAGCAATCTATGACAATGACTTCACTGAAACGCGCTGAAAGCGTGGCGGCTCGTAATGTCAAGGCCTAGCCGCTCGTGGATATACAGAGCCGTTGGATGTCCAAGTGGCTTTTTGCACACCTTCACGCCGCACGCCGCAAGCAGATCGACGTAAGGACCCGGTCGTGTGGGTTTGAACAGGCCCATTTGAAAAAGAAAAAAAGAGAAGAGGTTCGCAGACGATCAACTTCGAAGAAAGTTACTCACGTCTGGCTTAACGTTCTTGTACTATTTTTATGGATGGGCGTAAGCGATGAGCATACATTGGCGAAAAGCATTAATGAATGACATCAACATGGGCTCACCTGAAGGTAGAATGCCTAAGAAGCAAAACCCGACTGGTCAGAGTCATGAACGAAAAACGACGAGGTCTGGCCACGCCCGGAAAAAAACACACGATACGCACATGCTCCCAGATGTCAATGCCAATGATAGGTACGTGGGCTATCCGACGTCGTCGTCGTTCGTTAGAAGCTAGGACATAACAAGCTAGATGATTTTGAGCCTACACAGCAGCGGATCCTGGTTGGCAGTCGTCACAATCTCGAGCTTCTTAGAAACGGGGTTGTACCCAAGCCAGCCCCAGCCGCTGCCCTGGATGGCAGCTGTCGTGGTGTTCATCTTCGTCTTGAACGCGTCGACGGACCCAAAGTCGCGGACGAGAGCCTTCTCGAGGTCGCCACCCTGCACGAGCTTGCCTCCTCCTTCGCTGGCAGGGGCCAGGTTCTTCCAAAAAAGTGAGTGGTTGATGTGGCCTAGACCGAGTGGAGTGAGAGGAGGAAAGGAAAGAGTAAGATATGAGCGCACCTCCGCCGTTGAATTTCAACGCGTTCTGGAGGGAGATCTTCTTCGCGGTCGAGTCCGTGGTGGCGTACGCCTCTTCAGCGGCGTTGAGCCCGTTGACATACGTCTGATGGTGCTTCGTATGGTGGAGTGTCATGATCTCTGTGGCGATATACGGCTCGAGGGCCTGCAAAGTGGGTGCTTCAGCATTTCGTTGCGTTACGCAACGAGGACGGACGATAGAAAAGGATGAAGAGGGCATGAATCCATTATTTCCAGACACTCACGTCGTAAGCATAAGGCAAGGGCGGCAAGGTATGCTGGTATGCCCTAGCCCCACCAGCAGCGAACGCACGGGCTTGTACCAAGCGCGCTGCAGGTTTCAGAACATTCCTAGCGGTAGAGAGCATCTTGATGTGAGATCCTAGGTCGTTGAAAGAGATAGATATCGACAAAGACGACGAAAGGTCGTTGGTGTTGGTGATTAATAGTTGGGGTGACCAGGAAAGGTGGTCGGCAACGCGAAAGTTCCCGACGACGTCAAACGAGTTCGTCATAGCTTACATCATCGCTGAGTCATGTGGACTTATCTTATCTCAGACCCTTGACCTGCAATTTCCTTGACCAATTTCCTTGACCACCATGTCGTGCGTCTTCCGACGATTAAGTCTTTACCGGTTACCTCCCAATCCTCACATACGGGCAGGCCTCCTGACGATGTCTTCACTCGTGCTCTGGCACCTCCGTCCGAGACTGAGGAATCGGACAGTGAACTGTCCCCGGAAGTTCCAGCGCAGAAGGAACTACGGACAAAGCTCCTTGCCTGTGATCAGCGCTCTTTTCTCACTGGATCTGCAGTCGCCGATCTTCAGGCAGCACATATCATCAATGCTGTCCAAAAATCAAACTATCAGATGCGCAAGATGCGGGTGGTGAGTGTCTCTACGCATTATTTGTTAATCTTATGCAGGATTTGACCAATAATTCCAGGAGGCATTACTTAGCCAGCTGCGTTTACATCATCCCAGCCAGGGCTGGTTTCTTTTGGACGGTCCCAGCAATGCGATCCTCTGTGGGTCTTTGCTGCTGCATTTATGATACATCTCTGACTTTCACTCAAGTGGAACCAGGTCTTCGCTTTCAGTGGGACACTTACGGAACATTCTGCTTTGAACCAGCCGAGCCTGATGCGAAGGCTATACTCCATGCAATGCGCCAGTCTAACCAAGACTGGAGGAAACGTTACGAAGCGACTCGCGGTGCACCAGTCAGGCCTCTGGATGTGTGCACTGTATTTTGGCTTTCACCATCGTTCTAATGGCTTTTCAGACAACAGCACCGCCTTTTGACCATCCGCATTGGGACGTCGTCATCCTTCATCCGCACGCCCTGCTCCCAGATGGCCAGCCAATCTTAATCTCCCAAACCCGGACCTTTCACCTTCCAGGGCAACCGGTACCAGAATGCGGACTATCGTGGAAAGGGTGGATTCCCTCAATCGATCGTCTTTGTTCGATGTCTGAGCCTCACGAGTCTTTCCCTCCCTTCACTGCCCAGGACGTGCGTAAGCATTTCAGTTGCCCCAGCATTTCCACTCTCGCCATGATTACCAACGCACATTGGAAATTGAAGCACTTCATGGAGAAGCACGGTGCTTCTGCTACGCCCCGCGTTCAGAGTACGGCTGCGCTAATGTCCGATCTCGTCACAGAGATCTTCTACGTGCCTCCTGGGTACCCTGCTATCATTTCGATTGACACTGCTGTGCGAGACCGCAGCGGCGGACGACAATCGGCGACGGCATCAACCCATTATCCAGGCGCACGACGCACAACGATGCTAGATCCCTCTGACGAAGCCTCTGCACTGGCGAGTGGAAGCAGATCTTCTGGTGCGCCGCACTTCGAGGCTTCAGAAGCCCCCGAAGAAGAGGACGAGGATGGGGTAACTAACACAGAGTTCCGACTACTTTCAACACAGGCGCAGGATCCAGCGCTTGATAGCAGGCAGCGTGCCAACGCAGCGATGATGATGCTCTTTGGCACACGCCGTGAGTTCATCTACCCTCTCGATTGGCCTTGCATAACCACTCCTTTGCATCGGTAGGACCTGCAAATCCCTATGTCGAGAGGACTCAGGCAATCGAGGCTTTAACCAATATGCCTGGAGATGGTGATTCCGGTGGATACCAACCTGATCAGAGCGACAACTGAATGAAAGCGCTTCAATATATCGCCCAAAAAATCCAGGATTTCTGGATCTCGTTCTGATTGTGCTCTCTCTCTCTCTGTGTGTGTGCACCTCCTAAGCTTGTCGTCTCTTGTTCTCGCCTGTTTTTCAACCTCCTGGCATATCAACCGCAGTCCTTCATTCGAGTTTACATGGAGCTTTCATGATACTACTCCAAAAATGTCGCTAGCAGCTGAAGTCGTTCGGCGCATGATCGGTCAATGGGAGAACCTTTTCATATCGTGACTGGACCACGCTCACCGAGCTCGCCTGGCCGAACGAGACACAAGATCAAAAGCCCACACAACAGAATATCTAACACTCATTGACTCCACACCGGATGACGATGAGCCGAGCAACTCCAACATCTCCTCGGACCATGACATTCTGGGGCAATGTCGTCAAAGGCACCACTCTTGCGAGCGACACAGGTGCCACCAGTGTCGGCGTTAGTACTTTAGACTTCGATGTATAGCTGGACAGCATTTTTCTGTTGTCGTAATAAAAGAGTACAAGGAATATGGAAAAGGCCGAGAGCTGTGACCTGGTATAAGGCAGAACCCTCATTACAAGGCTCGGCGAACCTGGGATAAAGGCGTCAACGCGTCAATATCCAATGGCCATCAATACAAGAGAGAAGCTTACGCTTACCAAAGGTCGAGAAATACGGGCCTTCACCTTCAGGCTTCACCCATCAATTGACCTACCGTGCTCTCCTTTTCCACGAGCTAATCAACAGTCCAACACCAATGGCGCCACCCAGCGTGCTAACAAGTATCGCCCAAATAACGACGGCGAGGGGTTCCTCGTCTGGCGTGTCCGTACTTGGGTCAAAAGGTTCCGTTAAGAGAGGTCGTGCAAGCTGGGCGACGATCAACGCGATCTCGCCACGGGCAACCATGGCGAGGCCGAGGAGGGCAGCTGACTGCTTGTGTGTTGGCGGAAGTGGAGGGTTCGTGGTAGGAGTTTCCAATGGTTGTGGCTCGACGATGACTTTGTCTTTGTCCTCTTCCTGCGCTTCAGCGGGTTGAGTAGTGTTAGGTGTTTTAGACCCAGGTTCAGGCCAAACGAGCAAACACAATCCGACGACCATCTTCGCGAGTACCATCAACACCGAGTACACGATGCCGCGCCAAACGACTTGGTGACTGCCATTTGCAGTGAATAGAGCCCCGACGGGCAGAGCAGCGCCGATGGAGGCAAAAAATATTGGTCCAAGGAAGGTCACCAGGATTGGCTCGAGGTGTTTCTGGTGTGCTTGGAGCGTCGACATTGCGTTTGACGTGTCGGCGTACGAGGATGACGAGGGTTCGTTGAAGAGTGGAGGGGTGTCGACGGCTGGATCCGGACGGCTGAAAACATGAGCCATGAATGCACCGGCCAGGTAAGCACCGAATAATTCGCTCGTGCCGGCGTACTTCGAGCCTGCAATAAATCCGAACAGAGTGGTAACGATGAGGAATAGTTGGGTGCGTGAATCATATATCATTATTTGAAAGCGGTCTGGGAGGGTGTCGAGGAATCTATGCAGGCAAAAAGCCAGACTGGGCGTAAGGGCTGCGAAACCCAACGAAACGAGGACAGGGCGGATGATGATTTGCCAAGAGGCACTCGACGCCGCGATGTTGGGGATGATCCCTGCGATAACCAAACCGACCACGTCGTCCAACAACGCTGCACCCATCAGCACACAACCGACACGCGTCCTCTTCAAGTCTGGTGTCAGCAACGCCAACGTCGTCCCCAAGGATGTCGAGCATAAAGCTGCACCGGCTGCGAATGCTTTCTTCCCGCCGTATTTGAACGCTCCCTCGAGGAGGGCCATCGAAAGGCCGATCGGAACTGCGATTCCCGTCAAAGCAGCGGCAATGCTGAGCCATATGTTCCGCGCCAGAAGGGATACGTCCGTCGTAAGGCCTGCTTCGAAGACGATAAGAAGCAATCCTATGTAACCCAAGTCAATGAAGGTCTGTTGTGTTGACTCTGGAAGAAGACCTGCGACCACAGGCCCACAGATGATGCCAACAACGAGAGGGCCGATGAGCGGTGCATTGATAATCTTGCCGCACAAAGAGGAGGTAAAGGAGAGGAAATAGAGGTATGCCGCGATTGCGAGGAGCTGTGGAATATGTGGTGGGTGATATGACACCTGAATTCGAGATATGTTGTCGGTCATTTTTCTTGTCGGGTTAACCGTGATGATACGGTTTGTACGGAATAAGACCCATTTCTTGGGACTTCAGCAGGTTGAGATGTTAGTTCTGTAGAGGAATCGTTTCCTTTGTTTCGCTGGTGATGGGCGTTGAAACCCAGTGAAAAGCTGCTCTGGCAGGATCTGACTGGATCTGGGCAAATATGAGAATTTTGGACAAAATCTGACCTGTTCTGGGCTTGTCTGGCGCACCGTTTTCATTTCCCTGGAAAGGACCGAACATTCCGACTTTATCTCCGCTTTCCGAGGAAACCTCACGACCAGGGTCCGTGCGTCTCGACGCGTCGACGCGTCAATTTCTTACTTATATAGCGGACTTCTCGTTTTTCATCGCTCCTCCTCTTCCCCCCACATTTTCCCCCACTCCGTCTGCCCTTCCTCCTCCCTCCCTGCCCTTCTACCAGCACCGCAAGTCCTTTCACGATGGCTGCCCAATCGCCATAGCGTCAGTCGTTGTCAATGTGGTACGAGATACGATATGAAACCCTTATTGCTTCGTGACTAAGTATATTGTTCCATGCCTGTGCGAACCCAAGGTGGGCCCGCTGTCGCGCTGGCTTGGTCGAATGGTCGAGACGATGCTGGGGCACTTACGATCGGGTTTGGATCCAGACCGACCCAATGCCCACAAGGCGCCGTATCATTTATCGACGACTCGACGACAAGGTGAGTGGTCTTCGTGCGGGTGGTATGGCCTTGTTGACAGCGCGAATGTGATTTCGTTCAGTGGGTCCATCTAACGCTGACGCGGGCGATGTCAGGGACAGAGTGGAATAGGTGAATAGAGCGGGTCCATTATCCAAGTTAACGTGGGCCTGAGAGCATGCGAGTCGAGTCTAGAGGCGGCGAATGGACCTGCGCTGCTAGTAAGTTCTCCCCCACACCTTTTTGAATTCGTACGTATCTCACTTGCTCCGCAGAGATGCGGTTTCGCGGTGGAGAACAACGTCGCGTCATGGAGGAAGTCGAGGGTGGGGCTGCAGAAATAGGTACGTCCGCCGTCAGGTCATCGTATGGGTGCTCGCACTTATGACGAACCGTGTAGATCTGCCCACGAATACACTGGCGTTCGGAGAGGTGAGTTTACCTTGGAACGAACTCACAATCCTGGCGCTGACCTGTTGGTCGCACACAGGACTCACTCCGGAGTGCGGGCAAACGGGCTTTCGTTGCGAGATACCTTGAACGAGTAGGATACAGTAGACACGGAGGCAAATATGTAAATTACTGAAAAAATATGAAAATTTCAGAAAAATACAGAATTGACCAGAAGTGCAACGAAAATGACCCGAGGAGCAGGTCAGGTATGTGACCGATATACCCAGATGTGCCCAGATAAAAATCTGGAAAGCGGCCAAAACCTGGGAATATCTGGGCACATCTGGGATGCAGAAGATCCCAGATATCACGCTGACCAACGCTGAGCAGCACAGAGCAGCTTTTCACTGGGGTTGAAAGCCAGTCGGAAAAGTAACCGTTTCCCCAATGTTTCCCACACAAACTTGCCTCTTCACTTCTTCCTCCAGACGGTATGTAACGATACAATCGACTATCACTTGTATCTGTTAAGTCTGTCTAGGGAGACTAGGTACGCAACAACAACAACGATGCTTTACTGATGGCTTTTTGCTCAGATATTCGTTCAAAGGGCGGATCTTGAAGTGTTTTTCCGGTGCCTTTTCAGGTTCCTTTGTCTCTTTGGAGCCGATGCCACCACCCTAGAAGCCTTAACCCGACATTTCGTCGTCCAAGTTCAAGCTCTATTGAATATTCCCCACCTCTTTCCGCGCTGTGAAACTGGCCGTTCTCAGGTATCTACGCGAAGACCACATCGACTATCCTTGTTCTCCGGATATGACGCTCGGCGACACCACCAACTTACTCAACTTAGCAGCTTCTATCCATGCCACCAATCATGAAGGCATGCCTACCTTGCAACCCTCGCTTGGACAGCACAAACCGTCGGCCATTCAAGCAAGCTCTAAACTCTTCCGTCTCTATTAGCGGAGCCCTGGTGTGGACGCTACCGATGCCCTCACTTCTCCCAATGGTGCCTGCCAGGCGCCGAAGTTCAGGTTTTCGCATGGCCCATCTCTCGATATTGACGAGGATAACGCTACTCGTTTCAATCAGCCATCGACGCGGAACCTCAGCCTGCTCTGCGAGGTTGCTTCGGAATACCAATATCTGGAGAATCCCAAGGTTTCGCAGATGGACGCCATCGAAGCCGAAGCGGTCAAACAATTAACCCGTTGGCGCTTTGTTCAGGGAGCCAGGGCTAGGTCTGCATTAGGAGGTGATATGGGCGACACTCGATCCTCTTCTGATGACTCTTATTCATCTCTCGAGACCGCAGAAGGGTAATACTGCTTGAAGGCACTGGTGCACATATACTCTGAGAAAGAGGAAGGTGAAATATCTGATGATGAGCCGGCAAACGAACTATTTCCAAAGGAAGACCCGACTCATACTCATCCTCGCCATCTAGTAGACATCCTCCTGGACAAAGAAGAATGGGAGATCTCGGAGGACGAAGACCCGAAATCTCGTATTGCTCGTCAGCAATACATCTGTCCTGAAGACGAGGAGAAAGGAAGCTCAGAGACGCATTCTGACACTCTCGCTCCGGAAGGAGATGCTGGCGACATTCCTGATGATGATATTTCGATGGACGATCCTTCCTTGGACTATGTATGACGATCTGAATGACTTGGACTATGAAATCAGCGATTGGGACCCGCGTTCGTCGGATTTTTTAGTACAGTTCTCGAATCTTAGGCATCTCCATAGTTTTAACTCCTGTATATCCACGTCCTTTTGCCAATCTTGAATGAGAAGTCAAGAGTCCTAAGCTTGTGATATGTACCACTACGACCCTGAGAACTATGAGCGCCAAATGGCAATGCCTAAGCTCTTTCCGCTGCTGCATCTACTCGCATCCATATCTACCGACTTACTGGAGCTCTCCTGCATTATATGTGATTTTTGCGGTGCGTGATACCATTTCGGAGATGATGCCTTTATCTTTGACGGAACTCAATGTAGCCTGCTATTTTTCTTTAGTGACAATTAGTGGCAGTCAAAATCCATTTGTAGTCGGGTGGGACTCGCGGCGGAAAGAAGGGGCACTTCGCCTTGAATAGAATCAGAGGACATTTCGAACAGCCTATGAAGGAGGACATTAGCAAAGAACTGAGGCGATGCCACGCAGCGGAAGGTAGTGACGAGGTCGAACTGGATTTATTTAACATACTTTCCCGAACATTTGGAAACCAGAAATCCTTTCTCGGCCAAGCTCGGATTCGCTCAGGTAACAAGGAGGACATGGATTTACTCTTCTTGAGCGCTGGATCTTAGGCATTAATGTTTCTGCTCATGTCAGGTAAACGATGGCTTCCTTGAAGCTAATAATTACCTTTATCCCAGAATCTTAAACTCTGAGGTTGTAAATCACTGACAGCACCAGCGCGCGCCAGATTGATGGACTCTATTTATGAGGTTGAAGAGAAGGGCGACGCAGGAATAGGTCTCCTATTCACTTCCGGATTAGGTATCACGACTTCTATTCTTGGGCGCGCTTGGTCGGCGTTGCTCTGACAGAGCACAGTAAACCAAGAAAGAAGGTAAAATTGTACTCCTTTTTGCGTTCTCCAACTCAGAAGTGTATTTTGAAACACTCGCAGCAGTATTCTCCTGACATCATCAGCGTATCGTTAGCCAGCGATTCCGCGTCGCAGAGTGAGTGCTATGATAGGGAAGTGATACGAGCTCCCAACCGGGATAACTCAATTGCCGATATCTTTTTTGATACAAAGAGAGCCGAATTTTTATCCATCTCCCGCCCCTTCAAACCCACAGCAGCCGGCCGGAGGCTATGCATCAAGTTTGATATATACGTCGGGGAGACCATGATTGATGTAACACATCTTGCATTTCAACACCACACCCACCACTACCGTACTCTCATCATGTCTTTCTGGGAGAAACTTACAGGAGGCCTTCGCTCACCCATGACACCCCCGCCGCCTTCCCCTTCGACTCCACGAGGCCCTTCAAGCTCGTCCATTCGCTCATCTTCAGACACCTACATTCGGAGAAACGATGAGTACGAGTATTACAATGGAGCTACATCCAGCGCACCGCTAGCCAACAAATACAGCCGGAGCCGCAGTATAGGGGACGTTTACTCTCGTGGAGGTGGAGACGTCGAGAACGATAGAAACGAGCTCTTCTCAGGGTACGATCCGGCGAGGTCGAGATCGGGTCCAATCTTTGATGGTCCCGACCTGGGAAGAGACCCAACACCTGGGGAAGAGAACGAAGAGGACGTCGAGGGTATCAAGCAGCAAACCCGCTTTGTGAAGCAGGAAAGTGTTTCGTCTACTCGGAATGCCTTGCGGCTGGCCCGCGAGGCTGAAGAGTCAGCCCGAAATACTTTAACTCGCTTGGGTGATCAGTCCGGTAATTTCACCGCTCTTTCCCTTATTTTCATCCTGATTATTTGATGAATAGAGAAACTGTCAACTATCGAGCATCATCTTGATCTTTCGAAAGGACATTCTCAAAAGGCCGAGGATAGGACAGAGGAGCTTAAACAGCTAAACCGATCCATTTTCCGGCCTGTCGTTCTGTTCAACAAGGATGAGAAGCGCGCAGCTGAGAGTGCTGCAGTCCAGCGCCGATATGAAGACCGTCGGGAAGAGAGGATGAGAACCATGCGCGACCACCAGGAACGATTTGGCAGTCCGATGCGATATGGCCTAGGAGACGATGAAGAGCTTATAGACAGGCGTGGCAGCCCTCGTCCCTCCGCTCTCGGACGAGGCGATCGCGCGCGCTACCAGTTTGAAAAGACTGCGTCCGACGACGAACTGGAAGACGAACTGGACGAGAACCTGGACGAGATAGCAGCGGCAACAAAACGTCTCAACATTCTCAGCAAAGCGATGTCAAAGGAGCTTGAGGACCAATGCGAATGGGTTGGACGCATCGAGCACAAAACAACCAAACTCGATGACAGAATCTCCAACAACACTGAAAGTGTGAGCATCAAGTTTTTACTTCGATATCTATCATGCTCACAAAATGACAGCTCAAGCGGATAAAGTAGACTATAAATCTCATGAACATAAGTATATCAGCCTACTTGGGTATATTATAATTTATGAGCGGACGGAAGTTAGGAGAAGGGCGCGCGTTTGCAAGTCCCCCTTGGATTTTAATTTGACCCCTTTTTCTTATGTACTCGAATAATCTCGGACTTAAGCTGGCTAATGCTCTGGGCTTCGCGAAGACAACTGAGAGTACCGTGTCGATGCCGAGTTCAGAATTTACGTCTTTACATTGAAGGCGTCCCGGAGATTTATTCCGCATAGACACTGCTCATCTTACTCAGACGCCAAGCGCTAAAATTCGAACGGAGTCATTATAGTAGCCCGCCTAAGTTCGAATATTGGATAAACTGTCCTAGAAGCTGGCCTACTTTTGCCAACTACGTATGCAACAAAATAGCTACCAATGCCGCACCAACCTGCTCAGAGTACTTGTTGCTGTCGAGACCGGGTTTCGGGGATCGCCGAGACATAACGCGGGCCCGTGGGGCTTTTACGCGATTCCAATTACGCCACACTCTGTTGTTGACCATCACCACTCGGGCCTGCACTGGTCGCCAGCTGTGGCTGCTACGCCGCTACTCCTCCTTCAGTCGTGGAGGCTGGTGTATCGATGGGGACTGACTGCGAAACCTAGTCCCCAAGCAATTCTATTACGTCGATGAAGACGAAATGCAGGCGCGTCAGCTGTCCCGAGCACCGACGCTTGGCTAGCTTCAAGTCTGAGATTGGCGCATCAAAAAATCTATAAATGCCAGCGAATGTAGGCCTCAAACCCCAGCAACGCACCCTCTTCTTCACCCAAGTAAGTCATCTGTCTTCTGCAATCGAAACAGTCGAGAGCTAACTACGATTTTCTAGCAGCCTCTACTTTCAGTTCACTCCAAACACCAAATTTTTACTACACCATGTCGGTTGGCGCTGTCATCGAGCAATTCATCAAGGCCATCAACGACCGTGACTTTGCCACTCTCGAGGGACTGGGTGCCCCCCATGCCACCTATTGGACTGCTGGTCCCGAGGGCAAGCTTCCTTCTGCCGGCACCTTGACGTACAGCAAGAGAATCGGTCACATGCCCGCAAGTTTCGAACGCATGAAGTCGTTCAGCTTCAGCCCCATTGACATCATCGTCGACGGCGAGATCGGAGCGGCCGAGGTTGCGATCAAAGGAGAAGGGTTGGGCGGTCAAGGATACGAGAACAGCGCGATACTCAAATTCGTCGTGAAGGGAGGCAAGATCCATTCAATCAAGGAGTACATTGACACCTCACCCATATTTGCCCTTATGGCCGCCTCTGGTGCCGCCTAATTTACTCAGCGCCAATACAGTGTACAAACCCTTCGTCGAAATTATGAAATGGTCCTTTCCTCTCTGGTCTGTCTTTCTGTGCAACTCTCTAAAACCGCAGGCTAGTGGCCCCTGAAATTGTCAGCAGAGACCCAGGTGGACGCTATGGGCGCCACTATGTTACACCTCGGGTCAGCCGTCCTCAGCTATATAATCCACAATATCAGTCGGGAGCGTCACCAAACACCCCTCTAAGCACTAAGGTAAGTTCTTTCTCACTTTCCTATCGACCAGGCATTTTTAACGGGCAGTCGATTCTTTTGCTTTCTACACGAATAGTCACAACATCTATCAAGTCTCACCGTGAGATGTCCTCAGAACAAACGCGCTCCGTTATCCAGCAATGGGCCAGCGCCGTCAATACGGTCGATGGCGCCAAACTTGCTGCACTTGCTGCCCCCGACGCGATCCACTGGATTGCTGGCTTGAAGGAAAAGATCCCCTACGCAGGTAGCGTCCCGTACGCCGAGCGCTTGACCAAGATGTCCACCATGTTCGGACAAATGAAGAACGTTCAGGTGACGGTTATTGGGATCACCGTTGAAGGCAACACTGGTGTCCTGGAGCTGGAGATCCATGGCGAAGGTCCTGATGCGGGCCAGGTTTACGACAACAACGCGATCCTCAAGTTCGTGGTGAAGGATGGGAAGATCCAGTCGCTCAGGGAATATGTCGACTTCTTCGCGCTCTTCAAATACCTTGGTACCCAGCCGTGAGTGGTAAATAGGTTCTAATATACGAAAGATGTAGAATTGTTACGAAAGCGTTGCATCCGTAGTTGATCAGTCATTGGGCGCTAATTTTATGACCTTGGAGAAATATCATACTGATGATGTGCAATTAAATCTAATCTCGCGTATCCAACCGGCTCAAATTCATTCCCCCTTTCCCCGAGACTCAGAACACTAGAGTCCGACGGTGTCATTGTTAACTCCATAACCTCAAGCATTGCGATGCTACTTATTGACTATGAACGACAGTTGAGTGTCACGGTGCTCAGCCAGTAGGGAAGAGCGTAATGGTAGCTAACATCCCACTTTCCGGCACTTTCCGGCTTTTCCACTCTTGCCACCAAGTTGCTCTAAATTCGTGCATGTGGTACTCTACTCAGTCACTTGAGCGCGATCGAAATCGCCCAAGACGACCTCTCAGAGGCTACTGAAACTTCTGGACTCTTTGATTTCGGCGGACAAGCCCCATGTTCTGACCAAGTCATCCTCAACATTGGATAGGAATGGCGAGCATTGGCCTACCCATTCTGTATTCTTATGAAACAAAAAGTCGCGAACACACTCTCTCTCTAAAAAAAAGGCCTTTCTGGCGTACTGTACCCCATCATCGACTTCAAGATGCACTCTTCGTTGCTTTACTCATCTCCAGACCAGCCTCCGCTGGAAATATCTGACCGTGCGGAGGTACGACGCCTTCGAACAAATTACTTGCGCAGGAGACACCAATGTACAAGGCACGCGCCAAGGGTACATTACTTACCCAGTTTAACGCCCTCAGCTGGAAAGGCTATGGGACGAGGAGGCGATGGGACGAAGGGCGACGGAAGAAATGAGTATGATGACCGAGGTGATCCTATCAGGCTTCACCGCGGTCGGACGGCAACTCCGAATATAATCGCTGCTGTGAGTATATGCGCTCAAAACTCATAAATATGTGAGCAGCTCAACACGTTCTTACAGTTGTCAGGTCCGACGATCTCCTTCTAGGCGCTACGCGGCGGCCTACACTGGAGGAAGAAGGGTCGCGTTTGGACAATTCGCGGCGTTGGATGATGTCATGGTCGACTATCACAACATACCGTCTTTGCAGTTTCCCCATAGCTGCCTGATTATCGAACTGCAATCTTGTGGCTAATCCCCTGTCAAACCCGACCGCAGGGTGGTAGTGCCAGTGGCATAGCTGTCCGCGATTGCTCTTATGCTTGTCATGGTTTTCTTCGCACGCTGTTTACTATGTAATATGTTTCTTAGACATCCTTCCGCTCACAACAAATGGGTATTAGTCAGCTATCTGATTCTTTGGACAGAGGTGTAGTCATTGCGCGAACACGGCCTGATATATGTCGTGACGTCATTTATGCAAGACATTTTCCGATTTCGGCATACACGTTTCTAAAACGGGGATCCCCAGAGAAATATTGCAGAAGTTGGGGACACCGTCATCATACGAGCAGAAAACGAACATCAACTACCTTCACTCTCTCCTCCCTACAATTCAGTTATACGGAGGCTCTTCTATCATTTTTGTCGCAGTATACAAGCCCAACATCCGTGCTCTCTGCCCGTCCGAACTTGTTTCGTTAGCTACCCCAAATCAAGCTATAACATTTGCTTATCTACGCGGTGACATTGTGTTGTTTATTCCCGAGCTGCTGAGGTGCCAAAAACCTGCCAAAAACGTTCCCGGATCCTCCCAGGCACCTCGGATGAGATGTTTCCGGGGATCCTCTTTTGGTGACGTTTATTCAACAAGGATGGAGCAGGATCATTGAGCTAGACCACGCCAAACTCATAAAATGTGATTTACCGCCGAGATGACCCGTGGGCTGAGTAACTCATCCTACCGCACTATTACGAAGCTCTTGCGGTGACCCCGGGAATTTTTACACCGGTCTGAAGCATTTGAATGCATATAAAGGGCCTCTTGAGGATGCCAGAAAAGAATCCTCGTAAATTGAACGAAAGGATTCTAGGTCAGTATTCCCAGGTGCATACTATCGTCCAATATTCATCTGACACAATATATGCAGGCAACCTTATCATGTCCCACCAAGAAGACAACGTTCGTAGTGTTATCAAACAATGGATTGACTCCATCGCCCGTCGTGACTGGGCCGCCTTATCCTCCCTCGCCACACCAGATGCAATGTACTGGATCGCCGGGCTCAAGTCGAAGATACCATACGCTGGTACTGAGCTCTACTCCGAACGAGTCAAGCTTATTCGAAGCATCTTTGGCCCGATGTCGTTCTGGCACCCGGAGATAGTGGACATTACCGTCGAAGGTGACACCGGTGTTCTAGAAACCAAGGCAAATGGAGAAGGGCCCAAGGAAGGCCAGATATACTCAAATGCTGGTATCTTCAAGTTTGTGGTGAGGGACGGGAAGATCATAGAGGTCAAAGAATTCCTGGATTTCTTTGCAGTGTATGCGTACATGGGCATTGAGGTTGACGTGAAATGGCCATCCGAAGGGTGATATATGCGTCATGCCATGGAGTAATGAGGCCAGGTGGAATATATCAACCGAAGGTCAGTTTCATGAGCGGCGTGCTATTACCGACTGCCCGTTGCTTCTTGTTCCAGTCGTCGGTGTCCGTACAGCTACCATGAGGCTGTCAGTCGTGCCCAGGCTGCTTGATTACGTTCGGGAGGTGACGAAGCTCGCCGTTCAAGATGAAAAGTGGGCAATGTCTTCTGCCAGGCTCCAATTGTCCGCCCCTGTCAGTTTCGGTGTCTCATCGACTGCCAAGGCCACCTTCAGCGGAGCGTCAGTCCGATGAGCGCGCTGGTACAGAGATGCATTGACGAACCTCAAGCTTTAGCTGATTAATCCGGCAAGTATCGGTCTTGACATTAGCAGTCTGAGCGAGCACCAGCAGCCGTCGATTTAAGAAGCTTCTCGAGAGGGAGAACACAGATCAGTACTTATTGAGCTACGGAGCTGCCGATCCACGCAGAACGCAACAGGAAAATCCTGCCTCACGGCAGCAACCACCTCAGGAGACTCTGCTGCCTCTGAATATAGGTGATGATTGGCAATGACGTCTTTGACACGAGAGCGTGGAGTTCTGTGCTGCTTGGCGTCGGCTTAAAGTGAACGTGAGCTTGTGCCTCGCCGAAGCTCCGCAGAAAGTCGTCAGTCAAAGAGTATACAGGCGATTTCGACACATACTTGGCTTAAGCAGTCTAGAAAAAAGTGACGGTGAAAGGGCTGCGGAGCCTTGTTTAGGCCGTGCGCGTGAGGAGAGCTTTGGGTGTCTAAAATAAGACCGGCGGCGGGTAACGCCGGGTTCCGCAGGCAAAGCAGTGCGGACAGTGACCCACAACGTTGCACTCAGGTTCCACTGGCTGTTCACCACATGTTATAGGTTGGCAACCGTAGGAAGGTACGGTTAGAAGTACTGGTCAACTGTATTCTGTGACGGGTTGAAGGCTGTTGAGGGCGAATCCACGCACTAGGCGGACTTTGAATCGGACTCTATTCTCGTTTTGAGTCCGCCGCCGCCCAGGGGTTTCCTCGCCGTCTCCCACCACCACCACCATGCCCGCCCGTCCAGGGCCTGCTAGCCAGGAAGGCTACCCGTCTTCGTCACCGTCGTTCGACGCACATTCGAGCGACCCTTTCAACTCCTCAAACCGCCATTATCACGATAACGAGTCAGACCATGTTGAATTTGGCGGACGTCGCGACTACAGGGAAACCTATGCTTCCGATACCAGCAATCCTGCTGTGAACGATTACGACCACAACGGAAACTATGACTATCGTCAGTCGATGCTTTTCGGCTAGTTTCTTCTGTGTCTCATCTTTTTGTTGCAGCGCTCCAAGACACTGACTCGGATCCAGATGTCTATGGACAACGACCAGCACCTTCGTCAGAGTCGTTGCCCCCGACAGGCAGCCGTACTGGCTATCCGGACTCGTCAACGCCCACCTTCATGGAATATGCAGGACCAGCCGGTGCAAGGGAGGCTTATCCTGCTTGGAGTGTCGAACGCCAAATCCCCCTCTCTAAGGAGGAAATAGAGGACGTGTTCCTTGATTTGACGCAGAAGTTTGGATTTCAGAGGGATTCGATGCGGAATATGGTGAGTGTCTTCCTCCGTGGCCGCTTTTCTTTCTCCATGGCCACTTTCTCCATGGTCATGTTCACTTCCACCTTCGGTTATGCCAAGAGACTTCTTGGTTGGTCGGAGCTGTTTCTTTGCCACCTCCGATTATTATGATTGCTTCGGAATTCGCGCCTTCAACGAGGGAAGCCTTCCTTGTTTGAGTCGCATCTTCACAATGGCGGGTAAACCAACCTCGAAGCTAGCTAGTTTCATTACCCATCTTTGGGAATGATGCCTGGCCATGTTACGGGCAGGACATTCAAATTGGCTTCCATGGACAAGGTGCACCTCACAGATTTTTTGGCCGATCTCGCCTGTTCGCCCACAACGAGGAAAGACAGCAACAGTAGTGTGCTGCCAGCAGGTATTGGGCCTCAAGGGTTCCCATAAATCTGGTTGGGTGTGACCTCAATTCTTTCTCGTCCTTCCCAGTATTGCATTCTCCGCAGTCGCAACTGGATGGTTGCCAAGCTGTGCCAGCGCTCCCTGCCTGCATTTTTATGCGCTCCATAAGGCCTTTTCTCTCTTTTTTAAGGGCCATTTATTTGAGGTATTTCCGTCCGTAGTTATCTTTATTGCTTGTGCACAGTCCCGCGATGGTTTCTTTTTCGTTAATTTAAACTTCGAGACTAACTAGCATTTCTAGTTCGACTTTTTGATGCAATTACTCGACAGCAGAGCGTCGCGGATGTCGCCACATCAAGCCCTGATCACTTTGCATGCGGACTACATCGGTGGCCAAAACGCCAACTATCGCAAATGGTATTTTGCCGCCCAGCTCGACCTCGACGACGCCATTGGGCAGACACAGAATCCTGGGTTGAACCGACTCAAGTCGAAGCGGGGCGCAAAACGGCCAGCGCACGAGAAGTCGCTCAACACCGCCCTGGAACGATGGCGCGAGGCCATGAACAATATGAGCCAGTACGATCGACTCCGACAGATCGCGCTCTACCTCCTCTGTTGGGGAGAAGCGGCGCAAGTGCGATTTGCCCCCGAGTGCCTATGCTTCATCTTCAAGTGCGCGGATGACTACTACCGGTCGCCAGAATGTCAAAACCGTATGGAACCGGTTCCTGAGGGTCTTTACCTCAGAGCTGTTGTCAAGCCGCTCTACAGGTTCATTCGGGATCAGGGATATGAAGTGGTCGATGGCAAGTTTGTGAGAAGAGAGCGGGACCACAAGGATATAATCGGCTACGACGATGTCAACCAGCTCTTCTGGTATCCGGAAGGCATCGCTCGCATCGTCCTCAACGATAAGGTACTTCTTCCTATCGAACAAATTTTCGGCACCTAATTTTGTCCTTAGACGCGCCTCGTGGACCTGCCTCCTTCCCACCGCTTCATGAAATTCGACCGGATCGAGTGGAATCGGACGTTCTTCAAGACGTATTACGAGAAGCGATCGATAGGCCACCTTCTCGTCAACTTCAATCGAATCTGGGTCATCCACATCGCGATGTACTACTTCTACACCGCCTACAAGTCGCCTCGTATTTACCAGGTCTCCGGTGGCTCTTCAGCCGCCATGACGTGGTCCGCCACTGCTTTGGGCGGAGCCGTTGCCACCCTCATCATGATTCTTGCCACTCTCGCCGAATTCTCGTATATCCCCACTACCTGGAACAACACATCTCATCTAACACGTCGTCTTGTTTTCTTGCTCGTCACCCTCGGTCTTACATGCGGTCCCACGTTTTACATCACTATCGTTGAACACAATGGCACCGGCGGCCAGCTCTCACTCATTTTGGGTATTGTCCAATTTTTTATTTCGGTCATCGCGGCAGTTCTATTTGCAGTTATGCCGTCGGGGCGGATGTTCGGTGATAGGGTTGCCGGGAAGTCTAGGAAATATCTTGCCAGCCAGACATTCACTGCGAGCTACCCTGCGCTCAACAAGAAGAGTCGTATGGGCTCTATCTTGCTCTGGGTCCTCGTTTTCGGTTGCAAGTTCACGGAATCTTATTTCTTCCTCACACTATCGTTCAGCCTACCTATCCAGGTCATGGTCGGCATGAAGATTCAAGGTTGTCGCGATCGGTTCTTCGGAAACGCCCTATGCTCGAACCAGGCAGCGTTTACGCTCACGATCATGTATATCATGGATCTAGTGCTTTTCTTCTTGGATACCTTCCTTTGGTACATTATTTGGAACACGGTCTACAGTATTGGGAGGTCATTCATTCTTGGTCTTTCAATATGGACACCATGGAGGGATATCTATACCCGTCTGCCAAAGAGGATCTATGCAAAGCTGCTGGCGACGCAGGACATGGAGGTCAAGTACAAGCCCAAGGTTCGTCCAATTCCTCCGGTATCAGAAGAATTATGCTTATCGCCCGTTGCAGGTCCTCGTCTCTCAAATTTGGAACGCCATTATCATCTCGATGTATCGCGAGCACTTGCTTTCCATTGACCACGTCCAGAAACTTCTCTATCACCAAGTGGACACAGGTGCTGGGGGCCGACGAAGCCTTCGCGCACCCCCATTCTTTGTATCTCAAGGCGAGAAAGGTTTCAAAGGAGAGTTTTTCCCTCCAGGCAGTGAGGCCGAGCGACGGATCTCGTTCTTCGCTCAGTCATTAACCACGGACATTCCTCAACCTTTGCCTGTCGATGCCATGCCCACGTTTACCGTCTTGACGCCTCATTACAGCGAGAAGGTTCGTTATTCTTTGATTTACATGTATTTCCTTGTAACCTCTTCCTCGTAGACCCTTCTTTCTCTCCGAGAGATCATTCGCGAAGAGGACCAAAATACTCGCGTTACGCTCCTCGAATACCTAAAGCAGCTTCACCCCATCGAGTGGGAGAATTTTGTCAAGGACACCAAGATTCTTGCCGAGGAGTCTGCCATGTTCAATGGCGTCAACCCCTTCGCCAACGACGAGAAAGGCCAAACGAAGGCTGACGATCTTCCTTTTTACTTCATTGGTTTCAAGAGTGCAGCACCTGAGTTCACCCTCCGCACACGTATTTGGGCATCTCTTCGCGCACAAACGCTGTACAGGACGGTTTCTGGCATGATGAACTACTCCAAGGCCATCAAGTTGCTATACCGCGTGGAGAACCCAGAGGTCGTTCAATTGTTTGGTGGTAACACAGACAAGCTGGAACGCGAACTCGAAAGGATGGCCAGACGCAAGTTCAAATTCGTCGTCTCTATGCAACGATACTCGAAGTTCAACAAAGAAGAGCACGAGAACGCCGAATTCTTGCTGCGTGCCTACCCGGATTTGCAGATTGCCTACCTTGAGGAGGAGCCACCCCGCAAGGAGGGCGGCGACCCTAGGATCTTCTCATCTTTGATCGATGGCCATAGCGAGTTCGTACCCGAGACAGGACGTCGCCGACCCAAGTTCCGCATTGAGCTTCCGGGCAACCCCATTCTCGGAGACGGCAAGTCGGACAACCAGAATCACGCCATCATCTTCTATCGTGGCGAGTACCTACAGCTCATCGACGCCAATCAGGATAACTACCTCGAAGAGTGCCTCAAGATTAGGAATGTGCTTGCCGAGTTCGAAGAGTACACAGTCTCGAATCAAAGTCCTTATGCCCAATGGACACAACAAGACGTCAAACGACCTCCGGTAGCCATTGTCGGTGCTCGTGAATACATCTTCTCGGAGAATATCGGTATTCTTGGAGACTTGGCTGCTGGAAAGGAACAGACCTTCGGTACCCTCTCAGCACGGTCGATGGCCTGGATCGGAGGCAAGCTGCACTACGGACATCCCGATTTTCTCAATGCATTGTACATGACCACTCGCGGCGGTGTCTCCAAAGCGCAGAAGGGTTTGCACTTGAATGAGGATATCTACGCCGGTATGAACGCTTTTGGACGTGGGTCAAGGATCAAGCACACAGAGTACTACCAGTGCGGTAAAGGTCGCGACTTGGGCTTCGGCACCATCTTGAACTTCCAGACGAAGATTGGCACTGGCATGGGTGAACAATTCCTCAGTCGCGAGTACTACTATCTAGGTACACAGCTGCCTATCGACCGATTCTTGACGTTCTACTACGGGCATCCTGGATTCCAAATTAACAATATGTTGGTCATTTTGTCGGTCCAAATCTTCATCCTCACCAGTGCGTGGCCTGGTCGTATTTTAATTTCCTGGTATACTGACCTTTGTCTTTTGGGCAGTGGTGTTTTTGGGCACGCTAACATCGCAACTCAGAGTTTGCGAGTACACGCCTTCTGGACAGTTCCTAGGTGGTCAAGCCGGATGCTACAACCTTGTGCCCGTTTACGAATGGATTGAGCGTAGCGTCATCAGTATCTTCTTGGTGTTCATGATATCTTTCCTGCCTTTGTTCTTGCAAGGTACTTTTTTTCCCGATCGTTGACCCAGCCATCGTTCTAATTAATACTCCTCCAGAACTCGTGGAACGTGGAACATGGAAGGCTATATTACGGCTGGCTAAACAATTCGGCTCGCTTTCCCCCGTCTTTGAGATCTTCTCGACACAGATTTACACCCATTCAATTCTCAGCAACATGACATTCGGAGGAGCTCGGTACATCGCGACTGGCCGTGGATTTGCAACCACAAGAATCTACTTTAACATTCTTTTCTCTCGTTTCGCTGGTCCGAGCATATACCTGGGAATGAGGACGCTCATCATGCTCCTCTATGTCACCCTCACCTTGTGGACCCCATACATCATCTATTTCTGGATTACCACCCTCTCGCTCTGCATTGCTCCTTTCTGGTTCAACCCTCACCAGTTCGTCTTCTCTGACTTCATCATTGACTATCGGTGTGCACTTTTCCCTTGCCCTGATAACGGTTAAGCACTAAATGTTGCTCACTTTATTTAGTGAATTCTTGAGATGGATGTCTCGGGGTAACTCACGATCACACAACAATTCGTGGATTGGCTATTGCCGGCTCTCGCGTACCATGATCACAGGATACAAGAAGAAGAAACTTGGCCACCCGTCTGAGAAGCTGTCGGGAGATGTTCCTCGGGCTGGGTGGCGCGCTGTCATCTTCTCCCAGGTCATCTTTCCAGTGTTCCTGGCTGTCCTTTTCGTGATCGCCTATCTCTTCGTCAAGTCGTTCCCTGATGCGGATGGCAAATACCCACCAAGCCCACTTATCCGTATCGCCGTCATCTCCCTCGGACCTATCGTATGGAATGCCGCCGTCTTATTGGTGCTTTTCTTGGTGTCGTTGTTCCTTGGCCCTATGCTGGACCCCATGTTTCCTAAATTCGGCTCTGTAATCGCGTTCATCGCCCATATTCTCGGCGTCATCGGAATGCTCGGCTTCTTCGAGTTTTTGGTACGTCTGTCTTCAGTTCTGAGACTCGCTCCACCCGTTCTTAATTCTCTTATCTCGTTCAGTGGTTCCTCGAATTGTGGGATGTTTCTCATGCGGTCCTTGGTCTAATCTGCGTGATCAACATTCAACGTGCAATCCATAAGATCCTCATCGCCGTCTTCCTTTCTCGGGAGTTCAAACACGACGAAACAAACCGTGCGTGGTGGACCGGGCGCTGGTATGGACGTGGGCTCGGCTCTCATGTGATGTCCCAACCTGCTCGCGAGTTCATTGTCAAAATCATCGAGCTGTCGCTATGGAGCTCGGATCTGCTACTCGGACATATGCTTCTGTTCATGCTGACCCCTCCCATTCTCGTACCCTACTTCGATCGGATCCACGCCACTCTCCTCTGTAAGTGTCATATGGCCACCTTGTTCTAGTTTCGCTGATTTTCTGCGTAGTCTGGCTCCGGCCATCGAAGCAAATCCGCGCGCCTCTGTATTCCATCAAACAAAAGCGACAACGGCGCTGGATCGTGAGTGCTCTTGATGATCCTTCTTGAGATTCATTCTGAGTTAGGACCGTATAGATCATAAAATACGGTATCATCTATATTGTCGTTATCGCCATCTTCGTTGCTCTCCTCGCTCTACGTAAGCATTGTTCGTCCCCAGTTTGACATCGCCTAACCTGTTCATGTCCTAGCTGTCATCCTCCGCAATAACCTAAAATTCACCTGCACTCTTTGTGACAATTTGTAATGGACCCTAATCTTACGACTTGCATAGACACTTCCACACCCACCCTTCTGTTTTAATGTTCGCGGTGTTGAGAAATTTCTTCATGGACTTTTAGTTGGTAGTCGCCTCATCGGCCACCGTGGATCATCTTCTACCACAAGGACATTTAGTGTACGCCTACCATACGAGACAATATGACCACGATCTTGTCATTCACGGGCCTATCATGGTCTCGTCGGGCAGTGCTGGTCATGAGTTGGTCATGAGAGAGGTTCGTCGCAATTGATGTTATTCTTACTGACCTCTCCTTTTCAGGCAGGTCAGCTGGAAGAGACTGCTGCGCTTCCTTCCCTCTAGGCGTTACTCCGGTTTCAGTTCAAGAAGCCCAGTCAGCGCCCAGAACAGCATGCCCTTCGTAAAGGCGATCTTTCTATCCTGTGGCTGAAGGCCTCTGAACGCCTGTGGAGCCCTCACCTTATCCTCGCGTCCAAGGAGCCCATGCACGCCGCCTGACGCCTTTTGAGAGGACTAAGGAATTCACGCGTCGTACAATGGAGCTCGCAAGGCTAATGGAAAAATCTATTCCGTTGCGTGATATCGGCCTTGGGAATCGCGCAGAGAATAAAACCGGCTGCTAGGGAAACGTTCTCCTAGCTCTCGCCCACCCCTCGATTTACCCAGCATGAAAATCCTTTCTCTTGTCACTGTGGCTGTTTCTGTTGTCGGAGGTGTTTGCCGCACCTTCACGGTGAGCCGCTTGCCGAGAGAATAGAGCCACTCTGACTCTCTGCGTGGCTATTCCTATTCATAGGTTTACAATGCGTGCCCCTTCACAATTTGGTACGACCAGCGCGTTTATTTCTCACACGTATGGCCAACTCATCACATCTTTACAGGCCTGCTGTAAGAGATTTGTCTAGGATTTGCTACCATCATGTCTGGCTGATGAACATTCTTAGATTTTCACGGATTTGAACGTAGCTCCCAATGTTCCAAATTTTCCAACTGGGTAAAGTGATTGCGCTGTTACAAATGCTCGTTTTCTTAGCGCTGCTTCAGATGGGAAGCAGGGCCATTTACCAAAGTTGAATTCGCTGTTCCAGACAACTGGAAGGCCGGCCGCATCTGGGTATGTCTTCTTTGTCAGGACGACGCATTCTCTGAACGCTCCCTCCCCGATAGGCTCGCCGTAATTGTGATTTCAGTGTGAACCCAGGCCCCAACTCTTGCTTGACTGGTGGTTGTAATGGAGGCCTTCTCTGCGATGCTCGAACTGGCACGGTACTTTCTTAGCTGAACCACTTCAAACTGCGGCACACTGATGTCCCTGTGCGGCAGGGGGTTCCACCCGCAACCTTGGCTGAATGGACTCTGGAAGGCGATGGCAACAGAGACTTCTACGATGGTGGAGCCATGATTTAATAAGAATCACCGTCAAATCTACTGACTGATCACAACTTTTCAGTCTCTCTTGTCGACGGCTACAATCTACCAGCAAGGATCACGAACAATGTTGGGTGTCCTGTCGCTGACTGCCCTGTGGATTTGGGACCAAAATGTAGGCATATAGCCCTCTTGATACCACAACGAGGTTAATTCTTTTCTGTCGCCTCTAGGTCCTGCGCCTTTGAGGGGGCCTGTCGATTCCACAGGTTTTCCGCTCGGGTGTCGCAGTGCATGCGAAGCAAACTTGGACGGCAACCAAGGTGGGTCGGTATGACATGAACGCAGGACCGAATCTTATGTAGCCTTTTGAATCCTCCGAAGCTAATTCACCTAACTGTTGTTCGGGCTCGTTCAGCACACCTGATAGATGCCCGAGCTCTGGTATGTTCGACTTGTGGCGAATATCTGATCGATGAATAATGTCATGCGCCAGGTGTTGCATTCTACAGCTATTTCAAGAGCAACTGCCCCAATGCATATGCCTACGCTTACGACGAATCTAGTGGAACGGCACTTTGGACCTGTGACTCGTCGCTCAGGGCCGACTACACTTTGACCTTCTGTCCTTGAGGGTGCTTTCATCTTAAGGTCTGATACTCGTGGTCGTTGGAGAAACCTGTACAAAAGCTAACTTTTCCTTGCGTAAAGCTTCTTTGGATCCTCGTTTCATTGGGTAGCTTTACAATAGGATTCTAGGTAAGCACACAGAGCGGGATCATTGAGGACTGCAGCGCTGACGCAGAACTTGACTAGGCTGATGCTGTGTATCTTGGTCGGAACTTGAATGCAGACCCGTAAACCGTAGTGGATAAATATCCAGCAAGACATGCATTATCTGAACTAAATGGTGTCCTTTTCAACGTTGGGACTGGACGTCCGCACTTAAAATATCGTACGACAGAGGTGTTACTCTCGGTCTTCTGATGTTTCACCAGTGTATGGTACGTCTTTCACGCCACAACCAGCTTCCTGTTCACTCGTTCTCTCAGGTGTATTTTTATTTTTATTTTATATCTCTCTGGCCAGCACACTACCTGATCCGACCATAATGTCCCTACTTAGCACTACCGTCTCTCCTCATTTACTGCAGAAGATAGAGAGACAAAAGGCATCCACAGGTGGCCGCCACCATCCAGTCCAACTCTCATCCTTGAGAACGCAATGAAGGCTCTCTTGTTCAGCATCCTTCCCGCTGCATCAGGTAGAACCGTCACCGTTCGTCTCTTCGTGTTCATGTCTGCTAGAGTCGAGGAAATAAGTTCACCCACAAGTTTACAATGCTTGTCCCTTTGTTATCTGTGTGTTGTGCTACGTTTCTTCGGTGTCCTTTTGTGTTGACTCAAACATTCTTTCTCGTGATCGTGTAGGCCTGAACGCTGCATCGACTGACTTCGGTACAGAGCGTATCTCCCGCTACTATTGCTGAACGGACTGTCAAAAGCGACGGAAACAAGGATTGCTATGATGGTATCGATTTTTCTCTAACGGACGTTCCGGAACTTAAATCGTGCATCTCTGAACCTCTTTCAGGAACGGATACGATTTGCCAATGGGAATCGACGACGGCAAAGGATGTCCCGGGCTTCTTGTCCCCTAGATATCGGTCCCGGTTGTCATTACGCGTTTCATTGTCCTTAACATTCTGTAAGCCCCGGTCCGTTGAAAGACCCTTATGACTCGACACGATTTCCAGCAGGGTGCCAGTGGAGTACTTACATGGCTAACCTAAACAGAAATCCTCGTCAGATGTTTCTATTTTTGTCGAGAATAGCTTTTTAGCTCACCTCTATCCATCATAAGCCGCTCGGTGAAGTGCTGTCTTGGTTGTCATAGCACTCCAGCGACCTGTCCAAGCTCCGGTGAGGGCTACTATCATACCCTAAAATCTTCACTGACACAGTCCGTAGGCGCAGCCCTCTACAGCTATTTCAAGAGCAACTGTCTTTAGGCCTACAGCTATGCCTACAAACCTAGGCTGCCTATATAGGCGGTGCTCTCTCGAGACCGATGACTCGGGTCTCGAGGCCGATTATATTCTTAACCTTCCGCCCACTGCCGCAAATGTGGAGAACCCTGGACCCAAAGCTCTCGATTCCTGTTCCAGCTGGACCTCCTTACCTGTGTCTTTCGGTTCGTTCTCGAGCTTCTTTATGTTTTCCGAGAAACCCAGTGACGATATTTATGAAATGAACACCCTGTATTTTGGCAGCGTTGCATCTATGTGACCGAATATGTCAGTAAACATTTCGCATCTGACCTTGGGAGTTGACCACCCGATCAGGCGGCACTTGCCACAAGTAGCGCCCTCAGCTCAAAAGGAAACAACGGTGCTTCCTGAACCAGATTGTAGGTCTCTCCGACCATGCAGTGGCCCAGAGAAGCATTCTCTGGAGTGCTCGGCTTCAGCACATATTTTGATGGAGAACAGACCTAAAATTAATGGGGCAATTCTTATTGACCAGTCGGCGGTGCGATGACTTCCGGGATCTGTTCTCAGCTGTTCTAACTTCTCAGTCGGCTGAGTATCGGCTGACTCGTAGATAATCACCTGAAGAAGCCGGATTGGACGATGTACTGCTCGAAGTGGTTCCCAACTCTATCCCGAACGGCGAACGGAAGATTGTCGCATCTCCTTCTGTCCACTGACGTTCATGTTCATTCTTCAGATCGTCGAATACGGCGCCTACGCGATCTAGGCGACTCAACGTTACATCACATCTCAGCATGACCACTTCGAACCGATGGCAACCTCATGGGCAGGCAGTCTTGGTTCTCCAAATGCTAGGCCTCCCGCGGTCCACCTGAGCGAGTCTCGAGAACGCCAGCCACGAGGGATCATCAGACATTCTCGTGTCTTATCGAAGGAAACTGCATGCATTCGCTCTATATAAGGAGAGCAGTCAAGTACGTTCCTTAGTAGCCATCTACTTCTCCTCTCACACTCCGCTCTCTTTCGCGATGAAGAGCTTGATCGCTGTGTCATTAGTTCTCGTCTCCGGAGCCGCTGCTCGCACCTTCACCGTCTGTGTTAACGGCTTTGCTTCGTCGAATACCTCTAACTAGCCCATAGGTTTACAATGCCTGCCCTTTCACTATCTGGTTTGTCTATCGTGCCTTTCAATTTATATCATTGTCTTAGGTGCATCACGATTTATAGGCCAGCGGTATTGTTCTCATCACACGTCCATTCTTCCGGGGTTGTTGACGGTTATCCAGATGTTCACGGACTTGAACGTTGCACCCAACGTCCCTGCTTTTACGACCGGGTTGGTGGTTTTAAACAGTTTTGTGGATCCAGTCTCGTCATTTATTACTTCTGTCGTAGATGGGAAGCGAAGGCCTGGACCAAAGTGTCCTTCACCGTCCCTGATAATTGGAAAGCGGGCAGGATTTGGGTAAGCGTCGATGTTTTATGTTCATAACTCCTCACTTTCTCTTTCCAGGGACGGCGCAACTGCAATTTCGCCACTAACCCCGGTCCCAACTCTTGCCTCACGGGAGGTTGCAACGGTGGTCTTCAGTGCAACCCTCGCACCGGAACTGTCAGTGATCATTGGACAATTCTTCCATTTATTAACAATTGTACCAGGGTGTTCCCCCCGCTACTGTTGCTGAATGGACCTTGGAAGGTGCAGGCAACCAGGATTGGTACGATGGTATGTATACCTTGACTGAAAACACCACTCACGTCTGACGATGAAAAAACCTTAGTATCGCTCGTCGACGGATACAACCTTCCGATGCGGTTTGTTCAACCGACTCGACGCTCTTGGCCTTGCTAAGACCCCCTTTCGTATACAGCATCAGCAACAACAAGGGTTGCCCGGTCGCCGAGTGTGCCGTCGACCTCGGTCCAAACTGTAAGTCAAGTATTCGTGCATACTAGATTACGAACCAACATATCAATAGGTCCTGCTCCCCTGAAGGGACCATACGATTCGACTGGATTCCCTGTCGGGTGCAAATCGGCATGCTCTGCCAACCTCGACGGTAACCCAGGTAAGCGCAGTTGGAGCTATCGTACGGTATAGAAGCTCTTTGAAAACCGAAATTATCTTCTCCAGGAAATTCGCGCAATTGCTGCTCAGGTAGCTTCAGCACTCCAGCAACCTGCCCGGCCTCCGGTGTTGCCCACTACAGCTACTTCAGTGAGTCCAGTTAAATAGGCTGGACAAGCATTCCCTTAACGTTATTCCAGAAAACAACTGCCCCAGGTCATACGCATACGCTTACGACGAATCAAGCGGCACGGCGTTGTGGACCTGCCCGTCTTCCTCCAAGGCTGATTACACTCTCACTTTCTGCCCTTGAAGTCCTTCCAAGCCATAGTGTCAATATTCTTCGAAGTTGGAAATTCCTGCGCCTCTCAGTCTTATCTCAATGTAACCCAGTCTCCACTGGAAATGCAGATATCTCGAGCTCTGTACATCGCCTTTGATGAAGTTTACGATTAAATTGTACCTCAGATACTGTCCCAATAACTATGACTTTGATCTATCTGAAAAGTGAGACTACGTAATATCCATCGAAGCTGAAAGAATCCTGTGTCCTCAGTCGGTTCTGATGGGCGTCCCATTTTGGAAATTCCACGGCGGCAAAATGTGTGCGCCACACTGACGCCATCGATCCCTCCTGTCACGCCAACTAAATCACAGGCTCCGGCCGGGGTCTGTGTTAAGCGTTGAGTGACTACGATTGTTAATGAATTATTCAGTCAAATTCTAAAGTTCGGAGATGCGAAGCTTGTTTTAGGCTCCCACGTGCTTGTTCCACTTACGTAGACCAACGTGACGATGGTTTGGAATCAGAGACGATCGATGGGGAACCCAGCGCTTGCGCTGGCCTTTTCACAGCACTCATTTCGTACGGTATGCACGTAAATCGTATACACCAACGACTCGGGTGAAGAACCGGGAATCGCAGGTGTTCACGTACATGATATGTAGAACCTGATTGAAATCGGAGGGTTTCGTAGAAGCACGACATACGATAGGTGCGCTCAAGGACATTTATGGCCTCTTCGGAGTGATTAATGAGCCGTCTATAGGTCAACATCGACCTTCCACAGGCAATACAACCACCGTCCCTTGTGAAGAAAAACTGGACGAACACTCGGCGTACAAAAGATCAACGGAGGACTTGGTATCAGCTATTCGAGAGGAGATTGTCGACATATAAGCCCGTGTTGAGGCACTGAAGAAGAGCAAACAGGCTTTGAAGGGGGAAGAAAAGCCGATAAGAAGCTCAGGGCCGCATACAATATGTCGCGCTTTCGTGGTTCCCATCGATCCACGCGGGGATGCGTTGAGAGGTTACTACATTCTTCCTTTCATCTCAGCCAATTGCAAGAAGCCGAGGCGCACGATTGTCTGCTAGGTTTCATAATTATGGTTGAACGTCATCTTGGACACACCTCACTTAAGCATAGGTAAACTTTGTGTCACGCAGTGGGGTACTTGCGCACCTCACGACTCAAAATTCAATACCTTCGATCTCATTCAGTGGTAAGTGGTCTTTATTCAGCAGCTACGGCAGCTGCGAGTGATGCCTCGGGTTCCGTCCCAGATAACTCCTCTGAAAATGGCTAGAACCCACGAGTCCGGATGCGTGAAAGGTTCAAAATTCGGCGGTGAATTGAATAACTCAATTCCTATATCCATTTGTCAAAAATATCTCCCTATTAAACACCTGGCCAGGCGGTCGATACTGTTGGCGAGATCACCTCATCTTTGAACCAAACCCCCTCCGGGCCACACGTCCTGTGGCTTCCGGTTTCACTCCAGCTCAGCGTCGCTAGTCTCTTTTTTCTCATTAATTATAAGCTGCCGATCGTCGGTCGGATAAGGCGAAGAGAAGCCTCAAAAGTCTTTTCGGGGATATCCATTGAAGCCCGTTCTGAGGCTACTGACGAAGGGTGATATGGGTCGACCGGAGCGAGGCAGTTAGCCACCCATTCGTTCAATCTTATACTCTGACTAGCGAGTCTTGGAAGATGACGGAATTTTCGAGGTCAAATCGAGGTCGTAACTTGTCCGCCACAAATTGAGAGAATATCAAAGAATTAGTCTCCACCTGTTGGTGAATTTGTAGACGCTTGGTACATTGGGAAGAGGGCTACATACATTCTTTGATGGCCATACTCTAGACTGGTGAAGTCGATGGGCCTCAGAGCGATCATCGTAGATTCGTGCCACTTCCTGAACTGCCCTTGTAACTGAACACTGTTGTAACTACCTAGGCTCCACTTAGGCGATCAATGCACTAGGCTAAGTGGCGTGCCAAGATGCATTTTGGTTCCATTTAGGCCAAGTTATGGGCGCTTCTTGTATTGACCCGTGAGAAAACATAATCCTAATGACCTCATTAACAACGGGGCGGCACATAACCCTTGCCGCCACACTTGACTTGTGCGATACCCGTTGTCCTCTTCAATGTTTAGGCGCATATAAAGGGAAACGAAAGTCCTGAATCTCAAACATAGCGCAATGCCTTCCCAGTGGACACAGCATGAAGAGGCATGTATTTTTGGCATGCCACTAAGCGTTGAACCTGAAATAACCTGATTTTCAACCAATTTAGGACTCGTATCGCCTTCCAGAGGGATTTAAGCGAATCAGCTACGATGCGGACACGAGAAGATATACTTTCGTTGACACGAATACGGGCGTGCACTACCAGGGCGAGCCAGATGTCGAATATGGGCGACTGACCCCACTATCATCCTCGACGGCCTCAGTTGACCGTGTCCGGCCTGGGGCATTTGCTCATTGTCAGCTCCAACTGTGTATTCTTCATCCTCTATTCCTTCTGACGTCTATTTCTTCTCATTATAGCTAACAGAAGTGGAACTCTCCCTCCGTATCCGGGCCACCAAGCCGCAGCCCCAATGTCCTTCTCCGACATCCTCCCACCAGAACTCATAACGAGTTCAACGCTCTCCGGAAAGCAAGCCAACAAACGCTCTATGTCTGCTTTCTCATCATCGACCAAGAACAATGCCCCGCGCGAGCAACTCGTGGAGGCTGCCCGCCACACTGGGTTGCCCAAGTTGCAGGGCGTCGTGAACAGCCTCGGCCGTTCAATGACAACCTTCCGCAAGCCCAAACCCACGCCCGGCCTACCTAGCACCTCAGGCCCAGGCTTCGGCGGTCGATCTGGGTACCAGCCGATGAACGGCCATGACCAGGAGTCTCTCAACGAGCGAAGAGGCTTGATCCGGAACCACTCGATTGCGGAGTCGGCGTCAGGAAACAGCATGGATCGTACATCAACGTCCTCAACCACGCGGGACTTATGCTACGCTCATAGCAAGCCCCGCCCTTCGTAGGATGTACATATCGAGGTTGATGGTAGCCTCCGCCTTTTTTTCTTCTACCCCTATATACCACATGCTTCGCTTCCCATCCGCATACATGGCCTTATTTTGCTGCTCTTAATTTAGAATTGTATTCTACCATTCACAGCCCTCTTGAAGGGCAGAGACATGGCGTCGTGAAGTATTTAGTGTATTAAATAATCATCAAAGCAAGTCGAATGTACAGAAAACATCAAGCAGAGTAGATAATACAGATTCATGACTTGTCGTTGGAGGCGATTTGAGAGCAGCTACAGGAAAACCGGGTCCGCATATATACATACGCAAGACAGGAGCAAAAGCATCCCATAAGTCGTGAAGACCATGAGTAGGAAACGGTCCAACTTTCTGAAAAGAAGGGGCACGAAACGAGAAACATTAACCAATGACACTCTCAGATAGCACTCTTGCATTTCGGGCACACAAACAGGGGGAGAGGCTTCTTCGAGCCATCGATCTTCACAATCGCGTTCTCTAAACCCACAATGTCCAGTGAATCCCGACCTCCTATCCCTACTCCGATGCCCTTCGGGCCTGCCTGCGCCGCGTTCTCCTTGTCCCACTCGATGGCTCTCTCCTGCGCCTGCTCGTCTACGCTCATTCCGAATACCTTCTCCTCCCATACCTCGACGTCAGCCCCGCCCGTCCCGCCACCTGCTTCGGCGAGGTACGCATAGACCATCCTACGGGCACGAGTGATGATGCCCACGTTCCCGCTGACGCCGCCCTTGACGAAAGCGCCACCTCGGACCATGGGCTGTGTGGCTACGTGGAGGAACTCTGGGGGAAGGGCAGAGAGCAGCGTGGCTAGCGGGACGCGTTGAGGTTGGAGCTTGGGTTTCTTTGCCTTTTGAGAGGCCCGTGTTGTTCGAGAGGACTTGGCTTTTCCTTTGGCTTTTCCTTTGGCTTTGGATGGTTTGCCGAAGGACGAGGGCTTTTTGACGGTGGGAGAGGCGAATGCGGGTTTCTTGACGGTGTTGGAGAGGGAATGGGTAGCACCAGAGGGGAAGGAAGAGGACACTGGAGACGTTGGCTCGAGTTTCCATTTGGGCTGCGAGCGGATGACGTCTGGCTCCGCGATGATGGGCTTGACCTTCGGTGGACGTCCCCTTCTACGTTTCTTTGGCGGTTCTTCTTCAACCTCCATGGCGGACACCTCATCTGAACTTTCAGTCTTAGCGACAGCGTCCTTCTCGTCTTCATCTTCGTCGTCCTGGTCCTCTTCTTCGCTCTCCAGTCCATTCAGAGCTGATGATAAGCTGAAGGGAACCAGATCCTGGAGGTCCACAACTTCGTCCGTATCAGGCGAGCAGGCAAGAAGGCGTAGATCTCTGCTGGACAGCCCGGCTATCAGAGCAGAAGATGCGGATTCGACCAGCGAAGCCGTATCCTCCTCTTCTACCTTCTGCTTAGTGCGCTTCGGCCGTCCGCGTTTAGCGGGTTCGGGTTGCTTCTGTGCACTCCGGCTTCGGGTGACGGCGATTGTGGACTTGCCATCTTCTTCGTCTTTCTTCCCTTTCGGAGGCACTATCCTGATAGAGGTCGCACCTGTTGAAGTTTCGGACGGGCTTTCTTTTGATTTGGCGGCAATGAGGCAGCCGTGGTGGTATGCTCTTCGACAAGAAGGACGAGGGCAGAAATGCATCAAGTTAGCGAGCTCGGTATCGTCGGGGTTGTAGGGTGTGTGGCATATGCATGAGTCTGCGCCGGGTTTGGGCTGAGATTGATCAGTGGTCACTCTAGCGGTACGACAATAAGAAAGAGAATGTACTTGGAGGTTACGAGCCCTGTACTCGAAGGTGTATCTGCGGAAGAAGGAATCTCTAGGGATATACGTTTGTTCTGGGTCTTCTTCATTGAATTTGTACAATGGTATGACGCCTACAGTGTATAACAGAGATGAATTTACAGAGAAAGCATGGGCATACCGTCGAAAGCTTCAGGCTCAACCAGGTCATAATGGTCGGAATAGATACGTTCGAACTGACCGACTACTTGTGGGTCACTGAAAGCAGTTTGAACATTTGGTCTTTCTAGCAAGGAAATTGTGGACACACAATGATTTGATGACGCCTGCTACATCCTTCGAATTGTAATACCATTGCACTTTGGCGTAAACCTAGGGGATGAGGTCAACGTTTCTTCAATGGAATGACGTCAATGACTCTCACAAGGTTCGACTCGTCGGCATACCTTTCACCGCGAATTTCTTTGATTTTGCCAACCCAATGCTCCCATGGCTCGATAGGGTCTCCGGGGGAGAAGCCGTTAGGCAAAATTGCGATACTGTACAGTCGTTAACCTCTACTTAGGGCCATTTTCAGTCCCATCCGGCGGCAACGCACGTATCGTGTTTCTTGAACGTATGATGGTGTTTATCATTATCATCAACTAGATCCAAAAGAGATTCAATAAATGCTGTCATGTCTTCCATGAGGTAAAGTGCTCACCAAGACAGGCCTGAAACTCCAACATCGCAGCAAATTCCTCTGGAGATGGGCCGCTCGGAGCCTCCCCTTTCGACTTCCGCGCTTTTGAGGTCGATTTGACCTTGGAGAAGGTCATCTTTTGTGGTTTCTGAGAGCTTTTGGTTGCTGGACGGCCCCGCGCCATGATAGATCGCAGATAAGACCAAAGTTCGGGGCCTTGGCGCTTAAAGGTGAAGAATAACGACGGAGTTCTCAACTTGTTACACACGCCGGGTTCAAGTGGTTGAACGTTGACGTTGAACTTCAAGCGACTGATGTCACCGTCACATCACAAGTCAGCAGTAACATTGTCACGGTCGTCTCCTCGCCGACCTCAAGGTCTACCGCTGAGGTCAACGCACAGGTTCAATGCCCGACGACAAGAAAGCGTAGCGACAATGCCTCGAAGAGCGACGTTCGCACCTCCTGAACTCTCGATTACCTTTCCAGATGACGAGGACGAGTACCTGGACCACCATACGCCAGTAGGCGACACACCGGAATATTTCAAGGAGCAGAAAGGTGTGTAATTTATTCCAATCTGCTTTTTCTGCTTTGAGTTATGAGAAACTTTCAGAAAGAGATCAAAAGTTCTTGCGCCGACTTGGAATCTCGTTCTTTCTCTTCGGACTCATAAATAATGGTGAGTCGTGTCTAGATTCGCGGAACTCCTTAACGACCCTGCATCTCCAGTCCTCTATGTTATCATCCTTTCAGCGGCACTCGACCTCGTCCCTCCATCGACACCGAAGGGTATCATCGCATTTTGTAACATCGCGCCAGCGTTGGTCGCCAAGGTGGGATGGCCATACATTCTGAAGGGTCGAATTCGGTACGCTAGACGTCTCCTGGGGTGCTGCACTCTTAGCACTCTGGGGATGCTCGTGAGTTATGAATGCTATCATACCAGGATTTGTATTCACTTGCACTTGCGCCACGGACAGGTCGTAGCCGGGTTTGACAGCTTGTACATGAGGCTGCTGGGCATTTGTTTTGCGTCATTCTCATCCGGTTCGTATCTCACTGACCACACTTTGGTCTCTGATGCTCTTCCTAACTGATTGTTTCTACAGGTCTAGGAGAACTTACATTCCTTCAATTGTCGACAACGTATTCTCCACCATTCATAGCAGGCCATGCCGTTGGGTGCGGAGTCTTTCCAATGCTAAAACCAAACGGAAGTCTCATTCCCATCCTCCTTTATCTGCAGCTACTTTGCATCCGGTACTGGTGCGGCCGGGCTCGTAGGCGCGTTCTTATGGTGGGAGATGCGTGGGCTAGGTGTACGGGCAGGTGTTGGGCTTTCCTCGGTATGTCGTCAATGCCAACCCGCTTTTCCAACACAACCAGCTAATTAGCGGGGGTTTTTCTATAGATAATGCCCTCCGTCATCCCACTCACCTACTTCCTCCTCTTGCCACACGCCTCCGCCTTCCTGACACAGAGTGCCCCGGCGACATATCAAGACGCCTTCAGTCCTCCTCCAGCACTCTCTGCTCTTCCTTATACGCCTCTTGCCGCGGCTATAGACGAAGAAGGCGAAGAGGAAGGGACCCTACCTCCGGGGCCGAAGAGAGGCGTTGCGCTCAGTGCAGCAGATAAGTGGAGGCTTGTGAAGCCTTTGCTCGGGAAGTACATGGTGCCTCTATGTGAGTGCGTATCCCTGTTTTTATAGGACGGAGACTCATGCGGTCCCTCTGTTGTAGTCTGCGTGTACCTTGTAGGTCGTCAGTCACGACTTGAGTACTCTCCCGTTTGTTGATCCACTTATTTTTTGCCAGTTTGAGTACACTATCAATCAGGTATGTCATTTTCTCCCTTATTTGCTCTTGACTTCGCTGTCAAGATGCTTGATCTTCCTCCTGATATCCGTCCTTTTCCCCCTTAATAGGGCATTGGACCTACTCTCCTCTACCCAGTCCCGGACAAGGATGAGAGTTGGCTCTTGAGCAAGATCATCCACAGCGTACGGGATTACTATCCTCTCTGGCAGGTTTGTGGGACTGAAAGCAATATTCTTACTGGTAAGCTGACCTGCTGATTTAGCTCGTTTACCAAACGACGGTATTCCTCTCGCGCTCGTCCATCTCTCTTGGTCTCCCTGCCCTTCCGGCCAGCCTTCTACCAATGCCAGCAATTGTTCAGCTTCTCATCCTTTTGACGCTTGCGTATGAGTCGGCCGTTGGCGTGCTCGGACCCGGCACCGAATCCTCCAAAGAATCCAACGGATGGAGCATCCTCCTTGTTTTCGCGCTTGTCAGCGTGGAGGGTATATGTGGAGGTCTAGCCTAGTTCGTATCTCCCCTTCCCTTCCCCTCATCTCTTCCTAAATTTCCAGTGGCCTTGCAGCGTCAACGTCTTCTACCGTATCAACCACGAGATCCCAGACCAGAATACGCTCTACAACGCACCGCGCACGGGGAACAACGACCTCGAACAGACGCGGCAGGAGCGCGAGTTCCGCATTGGCTCCATCGGGTTTGCGGACTCGACGGGCATCTTGTTGGCCTCGATACTGGCAGTGCCCACCGAGATCGAGCTTTGTCAGGCGCAGGTTAGAAGGGGTAAAGGGCTGTGTAAGGGCCTTTAGACGGCAACGGTTGGCGGAGTATTCGAGTAGAATGGGGCTCGCTAGAGGTTCTTACGATGACTGATTGCATGCTGCCTAGACACTCTTGTTGCTGGAGTTTAGTGGTTGACTATTCGCATTATTTTGGAATGGAAGTATCGTATGTTGATTATTTATGCCACACTACTTACTTAGGTGCTACGTAACTCGTCCTCCTTCCTTCCTTCAAGGTTCGAAGATTTTTGTACCTAAATCCAAGCAAGGAGGATCATCTATCCTACTTACGGGGACATCAATATTGTCACTCGAAAGAAGATTTATTTATGTCCCACCTGATCCTGCACCTGATCCTGTTGATATGTGGCGATTGTAAGGATATTGATTGAAACTTTCAAATTCGAACTGAATGGAGGAAACGACGCTGCGTCGGGTTCGAGGGAGGCGAAACCTGTCTAACTACATCTTGCAGTTGCTGCCGTTGCTGCCGTTATCAAGCCGCTATTCAATGAGGGCATCAGAATGATGGCGATCTACAACTTACAAGTGGGGCTTCAAGTTGGAGTCTTGAACAGTGCAGGGGAGTAGGACGACGTGAAGAAAATCGGGTCAATGCTGTACTGCGGGCTTCAAGGAGACAAGGACTGAGATTGTTGACGAGCTAGAGGAGTGGCTCAGCAGCCAAGGCCATGTAAAGTCATCTAGGCCTAGTAACAACTCTCCCCATTTTATGAGGGGCAGCGGAAATAGCGCAAGGGCCAAGAAGAGCTCATCGAGCAAATGCTCCTGAAGGATACTACTTATTATATTTTTGGCATAATCTAATGATTCTGCTGGTTCTTTGGTACGTAGGCTGTTTAGCATTACTTTCGTCGGAGGTCTCCCTTTTCGCTGCTCGAAATAAACACATATTTGTTCATGTTTCAACTTGCATCAGGCGTCAAAGCTTGCCGAAAGAGCCGCGCCACACGTTAAAATTACCAGGAAAGGAAAACAGCATGAGGGTTTATGATTTCCGTCGAAGCCGGCCATCCAAAAAACAAGATCTCCAAGGAATGATTAATTAGTAACTTGGTCAGCGTCCTGCAGAGTATTTATAGGCCTTGGTATTCGGGTTGCAGCTTCAGAACAAGTCTCTTGATCACCTCATCGAACTTACCGCCTCCTCTACAATCATGAAGTTTTCCTCGATCTTCTACATCGTCGCCCTCGTCGCTGGCGTAGCCGTAAAAGCGCACGTTGTAAGATGCAATCCTACTTCACGCAGAGTCAAACCTTACCAGCTGTTGTTTATTACTAGGACCACAACGAGCTCGAGGCCCGAGATTGGCTCGATGAATTCCACGCGAGAGAGCTCGTTCTCGACTACCACGCCCGTGCCGGCACTCTTGAGGAGTTCTCCACCCGTGACCTCGTCGATGAACTCGCCATGCGCATCGAACGCCGCGGTGGGAAGCTCTCCAAGCCCAAGACTTACATGTGTCCCTACTGCAGCGCCAAATATGCCACGGCGCAAGAGGTATGCTACCCAAAACGTGTTGGCGATGGACAAATGCTAATTCGTACTGTAGGCTAAAGACTGCAGCAAATTCTGCAAGGCCAAGTAGATTGTATGGTGGAGAATTAATTATGAATACAGAACCTGTATGGTATTCTCGGCTTTTCACTTGCGTAAATGCCATAGCACTTCATCGACATCGTTACTAGTACTTACGTTCCTTATTTAAATGCCACTCTTTGTGACTTAAGTTCAATCACGAGTGTCTAACCCTAGAGGAAGGAAACGATATCTCGCCTAACTGTACTTTACAATCGACTGAGTCAACTCGTTATGTAATTATGTTCAACTAAGTCTATGGAACAGGAGCCCGTTCATATATGCCTCCAAAAACAGCACACCACTGAACATCAAGATACACAGGAAAGCAAGACAGCAAGAAATACAGCAAAGCAATAGAGAGGGGAAGTGAAAATAGCAAGAGTGAGGATATGAGATAGAAGCGAACGAGGGGCTAAAAAGACTGATGCGTGGACGGTGCTTCCAGTGGAGAAACCTTGAAGTCGTCGTGCGGCGATAAAAGATATATCCATGGTGCGAAATTAGATGGCGCAAAATATTCGCTCGGCGAAATCCACTTATGTAGATGATAGTGGGTAGCTATTGGTTCGCGGATACGAGCCAGCAGGAAAGGGGAGTATCAGTCGTCAAGGAATTGACGAGGGGAGCCAACCTACGCAGACATGTGTCATAAATACAGGCACAAGGCGAAACGAGCAAGAACGTACTTTGTTCATGTAGGACTGCCACGTCTCCTGTAGGCTGCGATCATCAGCAGCAATGCCACGAAGCGCGCCTTCCGGTGTATAATGTTGGTAGTATTGCGGAGCTGGAGCGGCGTAACTGCTCGACGCCTGCTGATCAGGCATCGCGAATGCGCCAGAAGCCGCAGGCCAGTACTTGTACGTATCTGATACGTATGACGATGAGGTAGATGGATCGGGTGGTTGTCTATAGGCGGCAGAGGTGACCATAGTACCTGGAGATGTGATAGCTTTATAGTTTCTGGAGGACTCCTGATTTGTTTGTTGAGCGTAATCGGATGACGTAGTATACATCGAATGCTGTTGAGGAACAACACTGTGCGAAGGGACTTGAGTTCCGCCAGTATGTTGCGGTGTGGTTGTGTGCTGTAGGATGTGAGCGTGTGGTGGCGGTGGAGGGGCTGACGGCGCGGAGTGTTGGTAATGCAATTGGAGGTTCACGGTATGTGTGACTTGTGAAACGCCAGTGTGTTGTGGTGTGATCGCAGACTGAGGCATATGAGCGGACTGTTGAGGTTGAGAGGTCGCAGCTTGGTATTGATAAGGTGGTTGATATTGCTGAGCTTGTTGATAGGTTTGTGGGTAGCTCTGCTGAGCGACGGTCTGGGACTGGGGAATAGATGACTGCCTTCGGTGATGTACGGGAGGTGGCGGCATGCTGTGCGAGCTGGTAGTCAAAGCATAAGCAGACTGCGGAGGCTGAGCTTCGTGGGTCTGTTGCTGGTACTGAAGCTGTTGCTGCTGCTGTAACTGTTGTTGTTGAATCTCCAACTGCTGACGATACTGCTCTTGCCTCTGTTGCTCTTGGGCGTGCTGCTGCTGCACCTCCAACTGCCGTTGTTGGTGCTGTTGCTGGAGCAGTTCTTGTTGAGCCCTTTGCTGTCGCTGAATCTCCTCCTGTTGCGCCAGCTGCTGACGCTGAATTTCGTGCTGACGTTGAATCTCCTGTTGCTGTTGTAATTGTTGTTGCCTCGCTAGCTCCTGCCTCTCGAGCTCCTGGCGCTCTGCTTCCTCTCTCTCCCTGTCCAACCTCTCCCGCTCGAGTTGTTGCTGGTACTGCGCTTGCTGGGCCTGATACATTGCTTGCTGGTGCTGTTGGTGCTGTTGCTGGATCCGTATCATCTGCGGAGGCTGTGGGAGCCTTTGTTGTTGTCCTGGAGGTATTCTTGATATCGGGTCAACCGTCATCGGCCCACCACCGAAGACTTCTCCGCCAGTCCGGTAAGCATTCTGAATTTGCGCTTTGATACGACCATCGAACATGTTCAACTCAGTTATGAGACTGGGATGAACGTTGGCAAATGATGGATTATCCGTGAAGGCCTGCTGAGGCGAGTCACTTGCTGCTCGAGAACTCATAGATGAACCCTGAGCACTCGAAGTTGCAGCCGATTTGGTGCTGACGGTATGAGTCTTGCCACTGAAAATCGACAATTCGTCCTTCGCCTCATCAGGCTGCGAAGGCTTAAAGATGTCGTTTGGAATGTTGGGAGCTGCTCCACTGTTAGCTTCGCGGTAGGCGTTCTGAGCCTTCGCTTGCAAGCGCTTCAGAATAGGCTATATGCGCATAGAAGGTATCAATGATTGACGACCGGAAGTCGCTCCTGAACCCGAAATCCCACCCACCAGGAATTTAACCGCCCGTCCCCCATAGCGCGCAGCCTCTTCGAACAGATCACATGCATTCTTGATCTCCAGCAACGCAGCAGGTGCCATCTTCGAGCGTGAGCTGTGTGTCGCGACCGAAGCCAGCATCACCTATGTGACAGGTATTCCATGATTCGCAAGGTCAAAATCACAAGAATAGTCACGTACTGAGGCAGAGAACGCATGAGTCCAAAGCACCCAGAATCTGGCGATTTGAGCGGGGAAAAGTGTGAATTGTTGTTTCACAGAACCGAGGATCGTACAGGCGCTCCGGTATCCAGCAAGGAATGAAGGAGCGTATGGGCTCTTGATAGGGTCGAGAGGATTACTCGAGATAGCATGAGCGAAGAAACAACGATGGATGTAGAGCAGCGCTAAGGATGGTAACCACAGTCAGCAAATAGAATCATGAAGAAAAGAATACCTACTAAGTTCTCGGTAGTTGATAGGCATGAAGTGAGACATAGTCTGAGCCAATCCAAGGCCCTGAGGCACCGGCCCCTGGGCATAGCCAGGAAGCTCCATATCGCGAACTTTCCGGTCGAGATCGAGGATGATGGAGTATTTCGGTGCACGCGAGGTTAAGGTACCTTGAACGACGGCCGCCACACACTCGGCGCCGAAACGAGCCTTCCAGAAGGGAACTGGGCGGAAAGTGAATACATTTCTCATCGAATTTCGCGGGATAAAATCGCACAGCTTGGTTGAACAGTTCCGTCGTCAGCCATCGTTTGGTCAGGGTCGAACGGTAATTCGCAGTCAACGAAGGGCAAAGAAAAAGTGGCAAGTCGGCCAGTTGCGAGGCTCTGTCGTCCAATCAGATATCAGCCTGTGATGAGGGCATAAAGAACAAACCTGCCAGCAGTCGGTAATGAACAGTTCCCAAAACAAGGCCCTTCGCTTTTGCACCTCCGCAGGCGTCAATTTCCAACGTGCACAGTCGCGATCTGAGTAGCCTTCATCAAGACGAACACCAGGAGACCTTCCAAAAAGATTACTTACGCAAGCCAATCTATCGCGCAGAGGCTGGTCAGAATTCCTTACCAATGGCGGATAAGAAAAATAATTACACTTTGCGACAATTTGCAAGCGAGACCCATTAACGCCCAGGTACTCTCAATACTGTTCTCGCCGCTGCATAAGCCTTCATATATGGCCATCAGGCTGAGCGTCTGGACAGTTGCCACTGAAGGTGGTCGCTCAAGTATTCCATTGCGGGATGATTTGATATCTAAATTCAAGATCAGCAGTTTGCCCTTCAGCACCAACGATAAACCTTACCAATACCCGCTCCAGGATCCAGCGTCAGAGACGCCTTGGTAAGCTGATAGAACCTCTCAGCAGGGGCATTGTCTGGTGCTGCCGGGAGATTTGTGTCCGTCAAAGCTCCAAAGCAGAAGACAACGAAGAGCAAGGCAAGATCGTGCGATGTTCCTATTCGTCTTGCACCTTTCGCACCATCTTGGTTGCTAGAGGATGAGGATGCCAGTCCACCGGCGGGAGGTGTTGTGGACGATGCATTGACGGCTTCTTCGTACCAGAGAGGCATTATTTCTGATTCCAGCTGTCTACCTGTCACGGCACCGAAGAACCACGGTGCCTGCTCGAGATAAAGCTGCACTAGACGCGTCGCTTCGCCATATGGCGGAAGATAATGTGTGATGAGCATTTGAAGTGTAACGGGCTGGTGAGGAGCAATTACGGGTGAAGATGTGGACGTAGGTTGCGGGAGTGCTGGTGCAAGAGGAAATGCTGATGCAAGAGTCGCCACCGCTGGAGGTAGAGACTGGAGATCACTGTAAGAGGAGCTGTACCGTTGAGGGGGAGACGGTTCATCTCTCGGAGGTGTTGAAATTGAAGAATACGTAGATCCAGGGGAAGTGTCCTCGCCCTGAAATCCGCTCAGTTAGTGGGAATTTAAAGCACCGACGGTACTTACAATGAGGAGGGATTCTGAGCCTGCGGACCTGCCGTAGAAAGTGGCTGCACCGTCGTCCCGAATGGCCAAAGTGCCGAACGCGTCAATGTATTGTTCTTCTCTCTCCTCGTCCTCTCCTTCACCTTGCTCCCGGGACTCTTCGTTGGCGGCGGAATGTAGCTCAATAGAAGATTTGATTTTGAGCAAATCGCTCTGCAGGAGGGGATGGGTCTCTCCGGGACTCAGAATAGCAAGCGCGTCCTCAAGCTGGCGGATTCGGTCTGACATATGCGCTATTTTCTGATGCAGCTTCTCGGTGTCTGCAAGGACAAAGCTGTAGGGGAGTATGAGCTGGCGTAACTAGACATCTTCAACGTACGCACCGAGTTCCTTGACCGGTTATCAGACTTCCATTTGGACAAATGGCGGAGCAGCCTCTGCGTTTGCAACTTTGCGAGAAACGTCATCTTATTGTAAGAATAAAGGTGCTGAATACATACCTCGAGCATGGGACAGTCTTGTCGCATTTCAGCTTCAGCCTAGAAAAATAGAATGAGCAAAGGAACGACATTATGCCTCCGTGATCGGCGGTGGCATTTGATTGTAGGTTTGCCCCTTGTTCTGAACCTTATGGACTGGAGCAATTTCTCTTTGCTTTTTTCCAACATCCATGTCGTCCAGAAGTTCAAGAATAAACGCTCAACGCACCGTCGACATTCAGCACAAGAGAGGGCACCTGTTTCCAAGGGTCACAATGCTAATATGCGCCGTTTTCTGCCATACAACGCACCTCTAGCTCGCTTCGACTCCTTATCCTGAGCACGCTGAGCCTGCGCATCCGCCTTGCGAGGTGCTTGGGGCATTGTCGTCGTTACGACGTTGTGGGAGGAAGAAGTGCTTCCTATTTGGCGGGGTTTTCGGCTTCTGTTACTACGTCCATTCACTTACCTCTTTTCGGCTTCCCCGCAACCCTTTTCATCTATTTTCGGGCCAGGTAAAGATATCTTGGCTCAGAAGGTATTTTTGCATCGTTTGGAAGAAGAAACTTGCGACTGATTTCTTTTCTTAGGTGCCAATTCCCCAAAAAGCTCCCAGGCCAGAAACTAGATTTTTAAACTGCTCCTCAACTTCTAACTCGAACTAGCACATCGTCGATCGCCTGGTTTATCGTAGCTGCACGACCTTCGTTGGTCAAAATGGCACATTCCAAGTTCTCCGCGATGGCATCTTCAACCATATCAACGCTATCGCGACAGAAGTTGTCGAAAGAGCGTGTTTTTGGCCTCAGGATCAGACGTCCTGACCCATAAGGACTGATTTGTCTGTGGTTTTGGGCAACCGCTGTTTTAACGGCGATAAGTAGACTTCCTCAAGGCTTTCTCAACGGCTTCGCGGATATTTCGTGAACAGACGCTGGTCCAGGAGAACCTAGACAACTTCAATAATGGACCTGTCCTTCGTCCAGTCTATACCTGCTGCCAAGTGGCATGACGTGGCTTTTAGGTTTCGAAGAGGTAACCAGAGCTTCAGTTGGAGAAAGTGGCATTGATTCTCAAGGCTTTCAAGGCCAGCTTTCAACCTCACCGGTGGGCACCCCCTGAGCCTCGGGTTTTCTCAAAATAATATAGTCATTTTACAGGCATAGTAGCCGGCATATTGTGCTGGCATACAATTGCAGGCTGAGCTGCTTCCCGTCTCACATGTTGTCGGACCCAGGTATGATGACAACCTTCGTTAAGGCTTTATGAAGCGCCTCTGGGAAATTCGAAGACTGGTAATTGCAACATGCAGCGCCTAATGGCCCCAACCTCGACACCCTTCTCATGGACTAGATCATGAGGCTTTCCACGAGGTCTCGATAAGGACCCACTTAAAGTTCAATACATCCTGAAGTCGACCAAAGCAAATACCTGCCGTGAGCGTTCGTCCAGAAATGACGAATCACTCAACCCATGACTGCATTATCTTTCGAAGTTGAGCAGAGGCCAGCTATTCATTGATTCGTTAATCTGTCAAGCGTATCAGACCCTGGGGCGTGTCTAATTTCCTTGGGCAGATTTGAGAGCGGCGTTCATCTTGGTGACGTTGTCGAAACCCCAAATGGCCAGCCATTTTGAACCGTTTGCACCACGCATGACGTGGCACCTTCCTCTGAGTTTTCAGCAAGGGACCAAATATTGGCATCACCATGTACCCTCGAGCTGCATGTCATCTCTCGAAGGCACCAAAGAAGAAGTCACATAACGTTCGTTGCCCTGTGGATGTTTCTGTTGAGTAGGAGTTTCTTCTGACAATATCATAATGCACCGTGATTTTTGTGCGTAGCTGTGCCACTATGTGAATTTATTTATTGGGCTGGTCCGTCCGATGTGCAGATTTTTCCCAAACTGCACAGATGAGCTACCGAAAACTTGCAGAAATGTGCGCATACTTGCATGCACTTAGAATTGGCGGATGCTAGAGCAACCACTTCGAACTACTGAATACTTCACCAAAGAAAAATCGAAACACTTCGTGGGTCAGCTTATAACAACCTGATCAACCGAGCCAGTATACTTGCTACGTAGCCCATGGATAATCTAGTGACCTGACTGGGGCTAGGATCTGATTTGACCGCGTTCTTGGAGGGCGAAAATCGACTGGTCGACTAGTTCGCTGTTTTGCAATCCCCACAGGCTGTGATGGTACGTGACCGGCCGCTCTCTGATTGCGGAGTAAGGGAATTCGGTGAGAACCCTCCCGAGGGCTTGAGGAGCCAGGTGAACGCGTCAGGCATGGCGATATCGGCGAGTAGCGACGCGTCAGCGAGAGCCAGTGCCGACCTTCTTGTTTTGAAGAGGATAAATACTCTCGACGAGGAGGTGGCGACCACCAACGCAAACTTACCGTCCCTGAAGAGGTGCGTTGGCTTCACCTGCTGGATGCCTTTGAGCGTGCTCACGCCTTATCGTTCACAGAAATTGCAACTCACTAGCACCCCGGATCCGAAAACTCAATATGTCCGCGTCCACAGAAATCGTGCGAAGCGTCATCCAGCAGTTCGCCAACGCTGTTTCTGCGCGCAACTTCACCGCCCTCGCAAACCTAGGCGCTCCAGAAGCCAGCTACTTCGTTGCCGGCCTTCAGAAGAAGATACCCCTTGCTGGCGACGCTCCTTACACCGAGCGGGTCGAGCAAATGCAACCTATCTTAGGTGGAATGGATACATTTACCTTTAAGGTTCTGGGCATAACCGTGGAAGGCGACACTGGAGTTTTGGAGGGAGAGCCGATCGGCGAGGGTCCTGACGGAAAGTCGTACCGGAATAATGGCCTCATCAAAATGGTGGTGAAGGACGGAAGGATTCAAAGTGTTCGGGAATACATCGACTTCGTCGCCCTATACCAGTATCTCGGGCTCGAGTTGTAGGTTGCTTTTGTGCATTTTATTCCTAGTGTAGAGAATCAGTTGGATAGTTGCGATGATCTCGTCTTGGGACTTACTTTTCGCTGATAGCCTTAGGCCGAGGAGTCTGAACAAGGAAAGATGATCATTGTTGTCTTTTTTAACTCCCGTTGGGACCCACAACGCGGATTTCTCGGCTCGACTCTTTGGAGAATGTGAAACTGCGAGTGAAGATAAATAGCCATCGAAAAAGCTCCAACCAACAGGATTTTCATGCTCTAGCATTTAAGAAGGTAGCCTGGAGACGAACTTTCACGAAGGACCGACAAAGGTTATCGGCTCAGGCAGCGTTACACCGAGGCAAGAAGTTATGGCCAATTCCCCAGAAGACATCCGCCCAATCATCCGGCAATTTCTGGGCTTCATAACAGCCAGAAACTGGGACGATCTCGAGGCCCTTGGCGCGCCACTGGTCTTTCGAAGAAGGTCGCTTTTGCATGCTCGTCGCTTTTGCGTGCTCGTTGCCTTACACCCTGGAGCGCACTGCGGAGATGCCTCCAATCTTCAAGGTATCGGCATCGTTGAATTTCAACATCCTAGGCCGATATCGATTCGGCAGAGTATGAAGTCAGAGATGTTGGCAAAGAAGTCCCAACGCGTATCTAGAACATGGCGATGAGGTCCGGTGAGAGATGAAAAGAGATTGCTCATCAGTGAATACGTTGACTTCCTCATACTTGAGATACTTCGGAAATTATAGGCAGAGCCTAGAGTTGTCACGGTTTTTGTACGGAGTTAGCATAAAATCCGTTATTTGAGTAGAGGGCTTTTGGAATTTGGAGGCGGTTCGAACGTTTGAAATCTGGATAATGATGCAGGACGGCTAATGATGCATGATGCCGGACAGCAGAATCAATCTCCGCCGGACATTTCCGGCTGTCGAACCTCAAACGTTGCCAACAGGTCCCAACGTTAACCCTAAAGTACTCAGCTCTTCTTCTAATCTTCCATGCGGCTGCGCTTCTATACGGTAGATTCCCCTTCATTACATGTCGTTTTGGAGAAATATTTGACGGTTATCTATTCGAACCGATGGCGCCAGAAGTCTAGAAGTTAGAACGGTCAGTCCATTGAACAAACTTTCCATGGGCGCCTAATCGAGTCGACTATATATAAAGTAGTTCAAATTGTCAACGAGTATCTGAGAAGTGTAGAGAGGAAACGAATGGCACCCTCGAGGCATTATGACCTTGGTTTTCGAATTCCTGATCTCGCTGCTGCATAAGGTCATATCTCTCAACTGTGCTCTTGCGCATGACATTCGCCTGACCTCGAACCCTCGTCATCTCGTACGCCAGGAGGTATATCCATCAAACCTGTCAGCTCAACTTGAAGATGCCTCTGTCACGTTACGACGTAGGCACATTCCCTCCCAAAATACAGATGTCACCCGACCTACACCGCCATTTCCGCGAAACGCGTTAGCAGCGTGAAATTCTCACGGAGTTGAGGTATTTTTGGAATGTTGCGTCGACGTGGGCGGAATATTGTGGACAGTTTGACTCTGGGATTTGGACACCGTGACTACATTTAATGTGGGTAGCACTTGTAATCTGATAAGCCGTTCATGAATTTTGGTAGCTTAGACGGTTGCCTGTAACAATGTGCTGTCCATCTTCCTCGGCTTGTTTCTACCACCATCTAATTTGGTCTCATACCATGAAATTGTTTACTCTACCGGCATGTTTTTTGATGTGTTTTTGCGATACTTTTCGATAGATCAACTCCTTGCCTGTATGAACGCGTCGTTCGCATTTGTAGTTGGCGCCGTGTGATCCAAAGTAAAAGCGAACATTCACTCCAATTTCCCCTCCTCAATTACCCGTCGTAAATGAAATCGTTTACATTATTAGAATCATGTCTCAGGTCCACTCAACTGTGCTTTTGCGATATGTTTCAACAGCTCAGCTACTGGCCCGTATGAATGTGTTGTCCAGATTGGTACTGGGCCCCATCCGACATACAGTAAAGGCGAACGTTCGCTTCAATTTCCCGCCCTCAATTACCCGTCGTAAATGAAATCATCTACATTATTATAATTGTGTCTCAGGTCTGCTCAACTGTGCTTTTGTGATATGTTTCAACAGCTCAGCTACTGGCCCGTATGAATGTGTTGTCCAGATTGGTACCGGGGCGTGTGCGATGCACTGTAAAGGCGAACATTTGCTACAATTTCCAGCCCATTGTTTGCAGTTACAAATTGCACTTCAGCCATGCCGACTCACAAGGCGGTAGCTAATCATTCAACCCAGCAAGGACTGACTCTCCTGAATCACCGTCAGTTATTATTGCAGAGGGGTTCAACAATTTGTTAAACACAAAAATCCTACAACATTTCAAGCCCTCGGCACCTGTCTTAAGCAAGGTCAGTTAGGTTATTAGAGCAGTGTTTCTCAGGTTGGGACTGGCATGAAAAATGGCCCATACAAAATGTGCATTTATCAAAAGAAGTCGCATTGATGCCCTGTTATTATCACACTATATCTATCCCCGCAACTACATCATCAACGCGCTGCTGCCACTCATCGGGAACAGTATCCCCAATCACATATTCTTCCGCCGCACCGTATGTAGCTCGATCAATCTTCAGGATTTCATTGAATGCCCTGCATAGAATGTCAGCTAATTATCAATGAAGAAGAATGAAGGGATGGTAGCCCACCTCGCTGTTTTAGAGGCCGAGGATCCTGCTCTTGTTCGGATAAATTCAAGGCGTGCATCGGTCAGATTCCAAAATTTTTCGCCACCATTGCATTCGGCATGAACCGCACGCTAAAATTGCTCCAGTTCAGAAGGCAATATTGTGGACAAAGGACAAGAAGACACTTACCATGAGCGCAACACGGGAGCACAGCTGGATCGTCGTGCGACAAGGCGTGGAGTGAACAATCATCTGCGCAAGCGAAAATATATTGGTATTTGCCTTTATACTGTCTTTAATCTGTATAACAATAAAGCGTAAGCGCTCCATTGCTCCATTGAAAAGAGGAATAATATTAATACACATACCAATTTCTTCACTCTGGCGCGGGTTTGAGTTAGTGAATAACCGACAAACGTTGATATCTTCTCCCAGTTGGCATAATCGTGCTCAATGCCCGCTGGCAAATCAAAACGATACCTCTTGAGAATATCCTGTAGGAAGATTAATTGCAACATTCCTGTAATAGACAAAATACGGACAAGAACATGGTTACAAGGGATGTCGCCCTTATAAGCACTGACATTGACGGAAAGCAAGACGGCTATGCCATAGTTAGTGATATTGGTCTATTATATAAAGCAGTTTAGCTGCGAGACACTGGGGACAGGATTGACACATACTTTAAGCTCGTCAGATAATTGGTAGGGTGGTGCAGCTGATCGGAAAGTATCGATTTTGTTTTCTGAGGACAGGATGCATGCAAATAACTTGGCCTGTCGTCCAAGCACCGTGTCCTGGTCAATGTTTAGACACGAGCGCAAAAGATACGTTAAAGGAGTACTCACCAACAAGAAGGCATCTACCTCATCACGTTGCTCGGGACGAAGCTTCTTCTTCGATACATAACGTAGAGTCGCAGCTGCTACATTGCTAATGGAAGGCAATGATTGAGGCTGCGTTGTCGAAGGGGGTCCGTCATCAGGTTCAGTATCATTACCATCTGTTGAACCATCGACTTGACGCGTTCGCTTCCCAAGAACCGGTTCTGGGGTCGGGCTTGACCTCATCATGGCATCTTCCATAGCTTGTTCGGCTGGTGAAAGGAAGATAAAGGCCCCTTCCCTCCGAAGCGGGGGGCGGGGCTGCAAACTGGGAATTGGTTGAAGAGATGTTTGAGACACACCAGCAGTAGCAGGGCCCGGATGGGGAACGGGTGTTGGGGAAGGCACCATTGCGAGAATGATGCAACAAAGGGAGAGACCTGGAACTGAATATATATCATAAATTCCAAAAATGACTTGACGGTTTTAGTGACTCGAGAGGATTGTAAGTGACTCCATAAGATATAGCAAACAAAAACTTACTAATAACGGAGCGAAGGAAATGTTGGGAAATAGAAAAATGCTTGGATGGGTT